>NWSH02000050.1:2666064-2753995 GCA_002382865.2 Heliothis virescens | reverse complement strand
AAAAGTTATATCGAATATTTTTTTAAATATTTTTCCTGTAATATACGACAATAACGCAACTTTTAAGACCTACCACGATTTTTATCAAAAAAAAATTGAAAATCGACCCACCTACAACACACTTTGCTTACTATGCTGAATACCATCAAATCAGCATCAAAATCGATTCAGCCAAACGTGAGGTAATCGCGTACATACATACAGTCAAACTAATGATGTAAGAACCGCCTTTTCTAAATTCGGTTGAAAATGTGAACAACTTTTGAAGTCACGATAAAAACATATCGTATCCAATAATCGACTTATGGTACAACGCTATGTTCCAATGAAATTTGAAATTAGAAAAATGGCCGTTGACAACGCGTGATGCTGACCCGCCCCGCGTCTCTCGCAACCCCCTTTCAGACCCTTATTTTTTTGGAGAATTAATCAATTACTAAATAAATACTACGTAATGACTGCTTGAAAAAAATATTAATCTTTTATTTTGCTTGCTGGAATATTTTTTACAGCTTTCCGCAGTATATTTCACCATTTTAACTTTAAAATAAAATAAAATATTGCTCTGTGACTTGATGTGACGGGTACTGTTTTGACACTGATTGAGGGTGACAAGAAGAATCGCGCATGTTCACACCTGTGCACCCGGAGTGTACCCTGTTAGACGCACTCTATTATAGATGTATACTCTAAGCTTTGGCTCCTGTTAAAACTAATTCAGTAACATCTACGAAAAAATAATCTTACACTCACATGACATTGAAAAAGTCACATTGACACAAACCATTTAACCATTTAAACCCACAAAAATACAAAATTCAACATTATAATGACTTCATATAGTGCTATAAAGTTTAAGTGACGATATAATTACAAAGGTCGCATGTCGTGACCAGCCCTTATAAAACGTAATGATAAAATGGCTGCCCTAACAAGATGGAGCGTACTAGTTTTGTATTAATTTATGCATATTATAGCTTTGGTAGTTTTAAACAAATAAATATGATTTATCGCTATTGATAAGTGGGGTATTATTATTTTTAAGCAAAAGCACCTATTTTATGGTTTTTACTTAAGTAAGGTCGTCGAGATTCTAAGGAATTTATGAGTCATTTTTAATCCATTTGAGTTGATTTCACAGGCACAATTTTGCTAATTTTCATGTTGGGTTCTTTCAAATAATAAATTATTGAGTCACAGTTAGAAAAATATCGTAATATTACCAACGACTACCCAATAGGATATTATATATAGCACTAGATACATCATAATTTTAAACCTTATGTAAAGAAAGGAAAACACTTTTTAATTACCTCGCTCCTGAAACCGTGATCCTGACGTCAATGACTGTCATTTTTTACGTTTTATCTTCAAAAAACATATACGTTAATCAACATTACGACTTCAAATTAAACTCGAAGCTAACATCTTTGTAATCTCTATGTTTATGAAATAGGACTACTAATTAATGAACGTATATTTTTAATTCTATCGATAACATTTTAAAATACCAAAAATAAATTCACAATGAGCCTTCGATCATATTTTCGAGTAAGGATTAAAATACATACATGGCATTATACAAAATCGCTTCTGTTAATATTTTACCAGGAATTGAGTTTATTTTCAACAATCAATAACACGAATACATTCGTAAAATCTGATTTATTATAAAAATGAGTACCTACATATTTTGATGGGTACAATTTTAAATAAAAAAAAAAAACATAAAATAATAATATTTATTGACGTAAAAAAGCCCGACATTATTTCTGAATACCTAACCACGGAACAGAAGTTTTTCAGAAATAATGTTGGGCTGTTTGACATCAATTAATTGTTCTTTCTCTTCCGTGTGAATAACACTATAAAAGATACTGTATATGCTAAGAAAAGAAAAGTGACGAGACACTATTTTCATCCACAACTATTAATTCAGTTATCCTCAACATCATATTAATATCACAATTTTATTTCCTTACTATTGGATATTGGTGACGACAATTTCTCAAACAGTCTTGATCTTAGACAACAATATGCATTTATACTAATAGCGTACTCCTTCATCACGTCATTTCCCAGAACCGTTCCCGTTATTCAATCCTCAGCAACGGATAGTTAACAAACTAATGCGGGTTCAAGCACTACTTAGGCGAACTATAGTAAACTTTGATACCGTTATAGTTTCAGGAATCCTCACTAAAATTTAAAGCAGATAATAATTTTCAAAGTATAACGCTTTAGCGCTAATTAAATTGATATCGAGGTTAATTGGATAGAAAGGATAAACTTGGAAGTGGATGCTGGTTGGTGAGTGTTTAAAGTATGCATATTGTGCTTCGTTTTATATATAACTTGCTGTGTCCCGCAGTTTCCCTCGTCTCCTAAAGCCAAAGTCAAAGTATTTTTTTTTATTTCAAGTAGACCTATTATTTATAGGTTCTGATGAAAAGTCAAGCTAGTTGCACGGTTCCAAGGAGTTGTTCTCATGGAACTATAATTCCGTATTCGGACAAAAGTAGCTATTAATGTTTTTTAAATGTAATTATAAGGTATAGGTATTACTGCCAAGCTTTTTCAGTAGTTTTTGCATAAAATATCAAAAAACACATACACATCCAAATTACAACATTAGTGTGAGTCTGATTGAATATTTTAAAACAGTATAGGAAGGGTATAATTCATCCGTCATCATCAATCATTGTATCCGATCTCAGTTTCTTTTATCGAAGCGGATCAAAAGTCATTTAGTCTCCATATTTTCTATAATAACAGCGAACTTGCATACTCACTAGCTATCCACTATCCATAGCTACAGCGAATATCACTTAAGTTTCAACAGATACCAAACCTCCTCTATCTAACCCTTCAAAGCTGACGTATAAAAAATTTTGCTCAAAATATTTTCACGTAGGTAATATTTTTCACAAAATAATAAACTAGCGGACGTATCGACATCTAGGTGTAATGATAAGGTGATAAAAACACGCGTGTCTCGTCGCCTGTAATCCATTTAATCCGCAACGCCCGAGGCTATACGTGCAGTGGAGGGTTGGGGTGCCATTCACAGCAAGCTCACGACCAATAACAAATGTCTGCTGTGTATCACTTTGTAGATAATATTTGTCGAAGAAAAACGGACACTTTTTGTTTTAGTGTCAAGTAATTGTGTTGTAGTTAGCTTGACAAGTAAATTGAGTTTGGTTTGATATATTTATTTTAATGTTTTTGTGATTGATGAAATGAAGACAACAAGGCTCAGTAATCTACTTACCAAGGTCGTAATCATTATTCAAACATACCCACCAAGTATTTTAGTTGGCACTAGAACTTCAATAAAAGCACTTTACTAATAACATTAGATATATATAAAAGGCCTTTAATACCGCTCCATTTATGCTATTACATTTAAAATTATATTTTGACCTAGAAAGTCCCCCTATATTAGAAACAGTGGACTTTCTACGCTACTTAAAACACCGTGACTTGTCATGACTCCGCACTATTTTAAGCTGCCACTGGCGTTTCCCCAAGATATATTTAATGATGAAATATCGAATTAATATTATAAATTTTAAAATGAAGGCAGCACGGTGACTTTGGCAGCTATTACGTGATAAAAACACGCGTATTCCGTGGCGTGTAATCCGTTTAATCCACCGGCGCCTGGAGCGGTACGTGCAACAACGATGTCTGGTCCCACTTGCAGCGGCGATCAAGATTAAATGGTTTTGTAGTGAATTAAAATTAATATTTGAAAGATAAAATGTCAATTACCAGATGTGTGCTTTTTATATGGGGTTTATTGTCACATATATTTATGTTGGTGAATTTTGCATTACGATGATTGTATGATAATTAAGTTTCCTTGTTTGCTTTAACTGCATAATTACAGAGAAAATAGCCGTTAGTAAAATAAGTATTTTTACATACTTTTTATACCAATAGCAACCTCTTTTCAACCTATTTCTTGTTTATTGCTACTACTGTTTGCTGAAAACATGTCTAGAATTAATGAAGCTCTCCGCTAGCAGTATGACCACAGATCGCCGGTAGCGGCCACGTACGAGGTACGTATTCCCAGCGCGTGGTCCGCTAACAAACCGAAATTCTATTACCAAATTAGGAAATGTCTTGCCTCTAGATAGGTGCTAAATATGTTTGCTGGTTATACAATAATTCGTTTAAGTTTCTGACTATTTTTATTTTCACTATTTCTGAAAATTATTTTTTAGAATCACCAATAGGAAATCTCATTTAAGAAACAAATAATCGGTTGTTAAATGAAAAGTCAGCAACGTTTACTTATCAGTTCGTATTTCATTTAAAAACGAGCCACTGATTGCTTTCACAGTTACGACCGCTTGTGTGCTAAGTACTGTATGTCCATTAACTCCAATGTTGGTAAACAGAATACCTCCATACAAACATTTCAGTTACAATAACACAGTATAAAAAATAAAAACAGGGTCAAAATATTCGTTTATAAAGGGGAGGCTCGACCGAAAAGGATAAACACGTTAAAGGGTGCTGTTGGCTCCGCTATCCACAAAGAAAACACTTATGATTGTACGCGACGGGCGTTAGGGGGTTAAGAGGAGGCAGGGGATAAAAGGCGATCGAAATTTTTGCAAACACTCCTCATGTGAGGCAAAGGCGTTCGCCTTTGTTTGTGTACAGCCTGTAAGAATTTACGTTATTCTTTTTTTATTTAAACGTAGGCATTGACGTTTTATTTTATCGGCCGGGACGATTGCATTACGACGATTGCACGGTAGAATGACATCTAATTTTTTTTATTAGATCGCCTTGATGTTATATTCGCTGTTTTATTTTCGTATATTTGTTTTGGTCGGGTTGAACGCACGGAAAATGTTTAGGACATAGATGGAGGAAAACAAATAAGCTGTACACATATTTAGATATTCATTTTTCAATTTCCTTTTATTTTGTTCAACTAAAATGATTTCAATTCTCATGCAAAATAATACTCTGAAAAGTTTTTTCATTTCGCAAAAGCAGTATTTCAATTTTATAGGCCATATAAGATTATCTGACACAAAAATAATTCAGCAGCTCAATACTTTCAGCCGTACAAACTTTGATCAACTCGTCAAACAACCATACTCTCACATTATAAAACCGAATGAATATTTAATTTCAATATCGATATATCATCGTAATGCAGTCTTAATTTAAAGCGGTGGGCACACACGCCCGGACGGCACGGCTTAATCTCCTGAATTTATAACAAGTATACAACAATTACCAAAATTAACGGGCACTCCGGCCATTTTGCAGCGAACGGACAAAATAACCCCCATCAACGGTTTTTACCGATGAATTTTTAACAAATTAATTTATTGCTTCATTAAAACTTAATTAGTAGTTGTGTGCTTATTAATTTACATTTGTTTTAATGTGGGCCCAATGTGTTTGGTAAGTTAATGCTGTGCAGGTTTGCGTTATTCTGTAATTTATGTAAACTGGGGTTTGGTTTGGTCGTATCTTTTTGGTATATTTAAAAGGATAAAAGTTATTTGACAATGTTGTTTTGTAAACATAGGTAAATATTAATGTTAAGAAACTGCTGCCAATTACATTCTTATTACTGTCTATTCCCCTGACTCCCGAAGAAAAATGAAACTTATTATGATAAGCATGTACTTATTAATTAATATATTCGAAAATTTGCTTCTTAGCGTATAAAAGTTTGTTTTTAATTTTCGCCCCAGTTGTAGAAATTATACAGTGAATGTTAGCACCAGCTGGCGTATCGTGACTGTACGAATAAGAAAACTAAAATGAGTCAGTACAATGGATTACTTAAACACGCAATATTGTGATAATTTAAGTAATTGCTGTTGAAAAGACGCTCTTGAACACCTTTACAATTATAAATAACTTTCTAGAAAACTCGATTATTTTATATATAAAAGTTAAACTGACGCACTTTACTTAATTTTCAAGTACATGTATCTCAATAAAATGTTTTAAACTCCAAACTTTTAGTCACATTTCACATTTCAAGACGTCGTAGACACCATTTTACTTGAAACTCGTGATCGAACGCAAACATGGCAGTGTGCGTTTCGCCTTAAAAAAACATCTATACGCCGCCTTAAGAGGTGCTCGGTGCACTCCCGAACGATGCAAAGAAAACACCTACATTGATGAGTTTGTTAGAAAAAATATTTACTCGCAACATATTCGCGTTAATGTAGGCCGCTTTGGATGTTTTGAAAATAGCGAATTCCAATTCACGAGTACACTCATCTAAATCAGTAATATTTCTGAAAGCATAGAGTAAGTTCTTTTAAATTACTTAATTATAAAATCGTCGAAAAACTTTCACATAGTCATCATCATCCTACCCTTATACCAATTTATTTAGGGTCGGAGCAGCATGTTTTCTTCTTCCATACTATCCTCATGCCATCAGTCTTTTTAAGTATTTTTATCCCTTGGATAGATCTAAAAACACTCAAAAATATGATCAGATACCTCATTGAATAATTTATTTCAAACACTGCTGTAGGTAAAAAACCCTTTTTGAACACATTCTCTACATTTTTCTTAACAATAAATATCAATAAATTACACCTTCTGAATGCGATAGAAATACCTCAATGTGACAGTAATACTCGTATATCTCGTATTTTTGTTATAATAATTCTATATTTTTGTGTAGGAAATACGCAATCCCATCCGTCATATCGGGTCGGGTTTATTTTAGTTATGTATTGATGTTTGCGTTATGGAGGGCCGGTATTTGTCGCCACTTCATTTCACTCGAATCCCCTTATAAATGGACCGCTTAGATTGCTGAAAATGATACAATATATCTGATGTTGTTTATGACAACAGCCTCTATAAGAGATAAAACATTTCTCAGATTTGCGATTTGTATTGAATCTGTTTATACAGATATATTTAGTCGAACAACGGTGTTCTTGGTAATCTAAAAACTGACTTCTTAGAATTTTATTTTATCTGTCAGTGAATACCTGTAAGCAAACTAATCCAAATTAAATATTTGTTCGTTTCAATCACTTACCATTAAACATATTAAACATTCCAGTAATGCTAAGTTTCAGTTATTTAATGTTGAACGTATATACCATTCCTTAATGTATCAATGTATACCATTATTGATTTAAATTATTTTTGTTTCAGGTAAGCACACGACAGTTTTATGTAGCTACAAGAATTCTCTACTATGAAATGTGAGTCACTTTAAGTACCTATATACTTAAATTTCAATATTTCCTCCGATGATTTTCACTGGAATTTTCTTATATTCGGAAAATGTATGTTTGAGACTTCACGTTGAACGCCAAGTGACCAACAAACAATAAATTTTCTATTGTGTCTGTGACCCATGGCGTTCAGCGTGTTAAAGAGTAGAAGAATCCCAGGTTCACAATTCTGGGTGGTAGCTTTTCTGAGAGACTCTTGTCCCAAAATGGACAACCAAGCACTGACCCGATGAAGCCTGTACCTTTGCACATGAAACAGCCGAATACTGAAACGCCACCCAATTTAAAGTACAGCTCAAATGTCATTCTATCTCTGTCATACTTACTTAAATCGCTGCTGCAGATAGGCTTTTAATCAGGCCTTAAATGTAAGCACCTTAAGTAGGTACCACCTACTACCCTTTTTCGCACTAAAAACTTGATCTCACAACAACGCTTCAGAAATACGTAGTATATTTCTGAATTCCACATTTAAATAAAAATCCCAACATACAATAACAAATACCACGAATCATGTTCACAAATCAATTACTATTTTGCGAACTACAAACATAGCTCGGAAAGTTCCCCGCAGCAGTACGAATACGTCAAATACTTCGCATATCCAACAAAAACGTAGCCATTTTAAATGTGGAATGTTTTAACCAATGGCATTCGCAGTATCGCACGCACAACTAGAATGGACCAATCAGAACAATGTTGCTTTCACTGACGTAATTAAGAAGTTTTCAACTCAATCAGTCCCTATAATATTTGTACAAAACGAAAGTAATCTCTTTAAACGGTTTCAGCTGAAAGTTTTACTTGAAAACACACGAAATTGGGTCTTGTTTTGTGCCGTTGTGATTACGTAATGGATAAACAGGAATAACAACTTTAAGTTGTTAGTAACGTTTTGGAAGGATCGTAGATTAAACCAAACAATCATTTAAATAAATTAAAATCTTTTGAATAATACCAAACAAGTCATTAGACAAATTAAGTAATCAAAAACGTAAAATCTGTCTATTAGATTCTAAAGCACTCATTCTTTTATACATCATGTTCACGAACACAACTTTAGAAGTAAATTCCATAACTATAATATGTACATGTCTGTTCCCAAGTCTTGTACCACCAGGTACTACGTATTAATACTCCAATTAAAACTTTGATTATACAAAAACGTTCTTTAAACGAGTGGATTTCGAGGTTGGATTATATCCTTAGAAATTTTCCTTCGTTCATTGCCTTTCGAGCTGTTGAATTAACAACGTCTCGGGCTCCTGTATCGAGCTCGATAATTAAAAAGATTTAGGTTAGTCGACGTAACTTTGAATATATTTTAAGAACATTTTACCTGTTATTTCTCTTTGAGGAAAATTGGATTTAAATATTGAATATTTTAGGTTGGGCCACTCGATATTTTGCGATTTTCATAATTTAACTCTTTTGTGTGCGGTAAAAGGAAATTAGGTCAATAGTTGCCTCTGTAATAATATTCGTATCTTTAATAGCAAGCCTTATATGAAAGGCAAAGCTGGCACCAACGTGAGTAGTAAGCCGAATTTTTCTTCCCTCGCCAACACAATATTTACAAATTACTTTGTAAATGGCAATATTCCATTTACACTACACATGTACGCACACATACGTATGTGTACAATCACAAATTCCCGGGACGTGTTTGAATGTGCGGGTGGTACAAATTTTTCAGTTGGCGCCTCGTCGACTTCCAACCAACGCTCATTTGCTAAAACATCCCCCTGTAGGTCCTCCACGCAGACATACGAATGTTTAGATATGAATTTGTTTTATATTTATTATTCAGTTTCGACTGAAAACTTAAAAGAGAATAATAATATTGTATATGAATAGATGAAACTATGGTTTGGAACTGAATTATTGGTAATTCTTTTTTATCATTTGATTAATTAATACAGATATGCATCTGCCGAAAAAACAATTACTTGCTGTTGATTTCAGAATTGTTAGTATATTAATTCTAAATATTATTCCTGCCAATAATGTCCCACAACTACATATATGTAACACACATTCCAAACTTAAAAAGCTAAACAAGAAAGAAAAAAAAGAAAAAATACTCTTCGAAAACTTCTTAGCTCTACTTGTCGACGCAGTGATGAATGCACCAAGTTTGTCCACGTCACGCGGCGAAAAAAATCACGAACACTACCGTAACGGAAATAAGCAACCCACGCGCCCTCACGCTGATTGGCAGACGCAGACGTTCCAAAATTGAATAGGAATTTTGGAAATAGAACGTCAGAGTCGGACATAGTAATTTTTATGCTCTTTTATTCACGTCTTCGTATTTATTATACTGTATCTTATGTACAGGTAATTGTCGATAGACATGAAAGTGTGAACACTTCTCCATAAATAATAACTATCTATGCCTACTTTCAAAACAATAGTAAAAGTGACCCTTTATTTTCGCAAACCACTGTCCACTACAAAGCTTGGTATGTAAAATTTTCTTTTACATAAAACTTTACGGGCCACTTAACAGGCTCCCATCGTGTAATAAATCCGAAACGACACTTCGCTGTGACATAAAGTCTGATCGGTAGGCTTAAAAGCGATCCGACACCCTACGTTTACGATTCAAGGGCCAAGTTTAACACCCTGTAGGTATTTACAGCATGATGACACTATAAAAACTCACATAATATCTGTAAACGTTTGACTTCCAATCTAGACGCAATAAAACCGGTTATATCCGGTTACGGCCGGTATTACTCGATTTAAAGACTGTTTATAACGTTTTAGGCTCATTTGCGAGGTAATACGAATGGAATTTAACAAATTATATTAGTAAAATGGTCTAACAAGGGTCGAGATGAATGTTACGGTCCTCAAATGCCCAAAACTGTTTAAAACTGTACCACCGTCACAGTTTAATATATCCATATTATGGTTGAGCAATTAAACTCAATATTCTCAGAAGCTACATTTTGCAAAATAGTAAATTATAATTTAACATTAATGAATGTATAAAACAATGCGTATTCAACAGTTTCACAAGATTACCGCGTGGAACAACATAACATTTAATAACTGCGGTTTACACCGGCCAGTGCGGCGTCAGAGCGAATATAGCAGGTTATTTACGTCTCGCTTAAACTAAGCCTCAGTGTTGCCCTGCTCTGGTTTCACTTAAATACATCTCACAGATAGATTATGATGTCCGTCCTTTGTCTGACGTCACCCCAGTTAATCAGAGTTGATCTTACATGCATTAAGGCTCCATCACTGTTTAGCTTTGTCTACTAAACATGACCTTCCTGAAACATCAGCGCCCAACCGACCCGACCCACTGTCCGACAAAAAGAATTAAGAAAATCCAACATCCACTTTCATATCAGCAAGGTGAAAGTTTCGAAAACTCGGTCCTACGTTTACAACATTATTCAATTTGTCGTTACGCTGAAAAGCAGTGTACAAAGACGAAAAAGAGTTCCCTCAACCGGGGACCTGCGTATTTTTCAAACAAATCCCCCGCAGTGCGCGGCAGAAGTTGAGGCGAAACGGATCCGGCCCGCGTCCGCCTTTTCCGACCATCTGAATTGCAAATGGGGATGTGATGACGGCGTTATACAAAACTAAAAGTGTCGGGCAAACTTCAGATTAAACTTCCCGAGCTGAGCGCAGGTATAGAAACAAAAACGTCACAATTATGATAATTTTTGGCCGCATCTCGGCGGATTGAATTTGCATGACTATCCGTTGCTGTGTCAACTGAGCCACCGTTCCCGATGAATAATGCACGCGACGCTACTTACCTCGGTATTAACATATTTATTAATAAAATAAATATGAGACGTCCGCGCGGCGCGGCAGCACAGCAGCGAATGCCACCTCAGCCGCTGTTGACACAACGTAGACAAACTTTGCAAGTGGAGTGCTCATAGCGAATTGTTAACAGAAAACGGGTAATGTATGGCATTCATTATATAAATTGAGTTAGGACTGTGCGAACAACGATGTTCATTTCGTTAATGTGTACAGAATTAAACACAAATAACGCGACGTTGTTAAAGGGGTGCGCGACAATTATTTTAATGCTCACAATTGTTACTATAATATAAATTTTAGGTGTTTGTTAAACATTGTAAATGTACCTGAGTGCCACACTTCGGGACGGTTGCTATTAGTTTGTTAATGTTCCCACTGTTAGTAATTACAGAATTCAATATAAATAGCCAACACTTCAACTACTTGTTTTGACATTGCGCAAACAAATATCAGCGAAAAAACACCTCTTGTATAAAATGTATTACCATACTTCACAAAATGGACGCTCTCAAATAAGAAGAGTCGTGTTACCACTTTTGAACTTCAAACATGTCCATTAGTCCAAAAGTACATAAAAAATAATAAAAACGTAGAACAAACTCCTGCATATTTAAACTTATAAAATATATACATGCAGTCTAAATCTCAAAACAAAATAGCACCCTTAAAGCTCCCAGTTTTACGAGTCCAACTAAGCAATTTGTTTCTCAAAAATGATCCGAACAGAACGGCTATAAAGCCAACATATTCTTCTAGGTCCCTAAACTTTGAATCCCCAAGAGAGAGGATGCATGCCAAAGCGAAGTACAGCCAGATTAAATACGTGGCTCGCAGGTGAATGGGGATGGCGTAAAAACGCGAACGGACAATATGACCACGATTTATTGCTGCCCAGGGAACTGAGTCGATTGCTAAAAAAACCTAACTCACGTATCTTTAGATTCGTTTGTTTTGATAGATCGTTTCGTCTTCGCGTTGAGCTGAATAATTGATTTAGCTGCATTTTATAAACGAAACAATAACGAACCATTCACCAGAAAAGTCATTAGAACACCCACACATACGTCCATATTATACGCCATACATTAGCACCCATTCTACTTTAAAATTGTGCAGCTGTCAAACATAACACCTTGGGCCAATGATAACCAACTTCACCAACCATCGTCTTCGGGTACAAATTACAGCGTTGGCGCCAACATTGGCGCTGTAACTCAGACATCGCATTATGCCGCGGAACACACCATGCCAAGTTGCTCGGTGCGCCCTGAATTATGCATGCATTCGCCGCACATTAAACCGATACGACCGCGGCGCGCAGATTAAATATGGACACCCTGTTTAGTCATTCAGTCGTGCTAACTACGAGGTGAGAATGTTGGGGATGTTGCTTCGCGCGTCCGTCTTGACTGAGCCTTATTTAGAGCCTAAGATTGTTGTAATATGATCCAGAATGGTAGGGCTCGAATTGGTCGCCAATAACAACGAAAATATTGACTACGCTAAGATTTGGTGTACTACGGTATCATCATCACTATCTAATATTTTTTTCATATATTATCAATTTAATACACTCATTAAAATCTACATTACCAATTGAATTCTCTATCAGAATCGTGCTACAACCATTTCATTTCAAAAAGAAACAAAACTCAACCCAATTAATTAGTACAGAGTTCGTTTGTTGAAAGTTAATCTACCGAATCAATGGTCTAAGAACTCAAATCAAAGTTCTAGAACGTTTGGAAAGAAAGAGACAGCGAATCCAATTACTTGAATGTTCTATCAATAGAAATAGAAATTAAGTTGATAGCAAACAATACGTAATCCTAAGTAACAGCGCGCTCGCGAGGCTCAGCAAAATGACGTAGCGATTGAATGGCACAACTCAACTGGGATAGTGTTGTGACACTGCCACGATAATATAAGAAAAAGACAATTTTATTGAGCGACTTTGTACACAATTGCTATACAACGTAGACTCTTCTAGATGTCTTTGGTCTCTTTGTGAATGAATACCATAGCATTGGTGTTGTTATTTTAAAATACCCAAATCCTTCGGGAGGATCGAACAAATAAAGCAAACAATTTTTTTCTATATTTTCAAGATTTAAATGACACATTGACAACACAAATAATTTTCCTTCTGTGAGTCAATAAACAATCACTATACCTTTACCAACATTGTTATCATATTACACAACTCACACACAACGTATTTCATTCGCTCCATCGATAACACAATCGCAAATCTATATTTAACATGGCGCATCCCTACAGCGTGTTTACTGTAGAAGTTTGCGGGCCCGGAACGACACTCACAGGCTTCCCCTTTATATCTTAACATTGCTATACTGTTTTATATATATTCTCAACAAATAGATACTGATTTAAACGATAATGTGCAGTTAAAAGTATTGGCAGACTTTGTTTTAAATGGGGGCTGGATTTGTGGGTTTATTGTACAGTTGGGTTGATATTTTCTGGGGGTAAGCTGGTTGGAGTAAATGATGTACCAAATTGGACTTTATTATCACCTCGTCAGTACGGAATAGAATCGTGAATTTGTTTAACAAATCCAAATTATCCTGTGAAGAAATGAAATCTTGAAAGTGTTCTTCTTGGTCATATCCTCATGACTGAGGGACGTGACTATGGGGACTAGCCACCATCGTTATCTAGGCCACTCGATCTTGCGCCAGCTGTACGGCTGTATGCAGGGTAGTCCCAGTGGCTTCTTGAGTTGTATCGGCCCATCTCCTCGGCGAGCGTCCACTGCCCCTTTTCCCCTCAACCGCACCAGTTTTTAGAAGTCTCTCTAAACTATCTGGACCTCTTCTGAAATCTTAAAAGTATGAACTGTTCATTATTTAATAGCTAAGTGCATTAGCACCCACTTAAACGCAGCCCAACCAACGCAGCAGCTTGCAACCACAAGTCCATGACCTCAATGAGACTGACAGACAAACGCATATTAATTACATATATCAACTACAAACAATACCTCACGTCACGTAACACCGATGACGTCACACGTCAAACTACCGTCACGCTGTTTATCAACGCAACAATGACGTGGTGTATAGCTTGATATGTTTTAATGGGAAACTATTTAATATTTATGGACATGGAATTTCGGCTTGTAGTGACTACTACACTGTGTACATGTAATAGGCATATAATAGGCCTTCTTATTAACAAATAACTGTAAATGCTGATATAGAGAGTCATAGAGATGTGCGTTTTTTAGAGTGGCACTCCATTTTCTTGGAAATTTGACTAAATAATTGCTAAAATTGATTTCTACATTACATGCATGTACTCTCTAGTCATACTTAAGTCTGTGCCTTCAAGACATGTCCCTGTCTATTCTATGTGTATGTCTACTTACTACACTTTTTCCACAGAATTTAGCGGCTTCTATTAATAACCTAATATTATACCTTTTTTAAGCCTAGCCTAACCTGACCTAACACAACTGCCTTACGCAGTAGGTACTATCTACATCTCTAGCCTTGTTTCTCCAAGCGCGCTGTCCCTTCTAGCTCATACAGTGGCTATAATACTGAATAAATAAAACTTTTATAAAGAATTCCCCGTACATTTACAGTCAAAGTTGCGCTAACTTAGTTATGCTGACTCCAGAACTTTGATTAGGCTTTAAATATTACTTGGCTTTGCACTATTTGCTTGTTTTGTACATTTTAGATTAATTAATGGAACTACGTACTACTAGGAAGAAAATGCGTAATATTGATATGCATTACATTTACGGTCTGTTTTGAACACACATTGAATCTAAATTCTCAGTCTTTGTTCGTTGAAAACTACAAAGGTATTCGAAAAATGTATTACAGACACATACAAAGACTCCTTCGATACAAATAGACCTCACATCCAGATGTCTCGACACGATAATAAAATTCTTTTCTCGAGAAAAAAACCTCCATCAATCCGCGAGGTAGATGCACCTTGTCTGTAAATCACAATTTATTTAAACTGTACTGTGACTGTCTGTGGCACGCCCGCATCTACTAGCACCCCTCGAACACTTTCAGTTTTATTTCTACTGAAACTTTTATAATTCGAAGCCGCCGTTTCTCGGTGGCTCGTTAAGCCACCTTTGTCGCCCCGCGAACATTTCAAAGGTAAATAGCTCGGATTCAACGCGATTGCTCGTGATTATTTATATTGTAAATTAGACGCCTCGTGCGACGAAAAAATATCCACTTTTGAATGAGAACGTAATTTGAGTTGTATTTGCATGCTGCGAAGTTTTCCCTAAATGTAAGGTGCCTATTTTTGCGTAATGTGTTTGCTTCTAAGCTTAATTTGATTTTTTTTAACAAGATTCTTTTTAACAAATCTCAAAAACTCCAGTAAGAATCTTCCCCTATTTCTATTCCTAGTATGCGAGAACAAACCAAATCCCTTTAGACCCAACACGGTACACTCGCACAGAAAATAAAAAATATAAGTCAATCTGATAGTACAGGCGCGCACGACTCAAAGAACGTCGGTGCCATCAGTACAGTCGCACCCATTCGATAATTGCAACAGCACCGCCGACTGGCCCACTTCCACAAAAGGCCGTAATGCATTCGCGAAATTCTGACACGAAAACGTATCGATAGTGATGGCCCTGTGTTTGAAACATCGATAGAATTTTCTGACTCCTCTCAATGCCTTTGATCTGTCGTGTGAATTGGCTCTGACACGTGACGTTGCGGTTTCGTTGTTGAGCAGCAATTTGAATGCTCTCTGTTACAGCATAATGTATGAATCAAACGCCGGGCGTCAGAGCGTGCATTACAGAAATCGAATGGTGCTGATGAAGTCATTATTTTGTGGAAATGTGAGATTTAGAGCGGCGATATGTCGAAGCAATAGGGACTTGAAAGCGTTCGGAAAATTCCTACTAATGGAGCAATTTTTATTAGTTCACATGAAAACCTCTGTGTATTACTCAACCATTATTCTATAAAAGGTTAACTTTCACATACTAATGCTCACACAACTATTAGGAAAGCTAGAGGAAGACGAGTGAAAATTTATAAAAACGCCAACCTGTTAATAATAACTTGTCTCCAAACTTAAAGTTAGTAAGTCTAAGGACGAAATATTTTTGAACAAACTATAATTCAATTATTCCACTAAATAGTCAAATGTTTGAGGCATAAAAAATAGTTTTCTTAAATTCAATTACATTTTTGTTTTTATTATATTATATTATAACCTTACTTTGTTCTCGTATTACTTTAATTCGTGGAACAATAGAATTACTTTAATTATGTTCCACGAAATTAAGTTCAAAGTGATTCTTCATTTACTTTTGGACACATTGGATTTTATTAAGTAAAATACTTTTGAAAATAATTGGTAGTTTAAGCTAGCCTCTGTCGCCTGTCAGTGAAAACTAACTACCAGTAAACCAACCTAGATATCAAATATCAATGTTTATAAATATCTCAGAGACAGCAAAGAAAACACGATAATGACAGATTTGCTTCTTCAATATATCAAATTAAATTTGAAATAAAGCCTTCTTTAACTTAGCTTTAGTATATTTGGAAAAAAATGGCATTTACCGCACATCAAATTAATAAAACTTCAAATTAAAAAAAAGAAACATGTTTAGTGATATTAAACTCCACATCCATCATTGATAACCGCGGCATCGTTAATAAATAAATCAACTCGCTGTATAATGAGATTCCTCGTGATACTTGACTAAGTTTAGTCCGCAAACTTTCCCTCTATTATTCAAGAATGTAATAACTGTCTGCCATCGCCGTACTATAAACGTTCCGGTTACAACACAATATTGAAGTGCTATTAAGCTTTGTATCCAGGCCGATATAAGAATAAAATGGGACATAAAATGTACTGCTTAAGTGAATGTCAATGGATATGAGTTAATACGGTACTTGAAGACAATGGCCCATCAACCTACTTATGAATTATTGCCGTCTCAACTTTCAACGATGCTTTTATTGTTGTTGTCTATCTTAAAGTACTACTTTAGCTCGCAATGAAATATTTATAGACGACTATATTTAAAACAAAGCCCAATTTATAATTTAATATACGTTTTATTTGATTGAACGACATAATCTTGAATTAATGAGATTCTTTTACATTTATTCGATCATTTTGCCAACTCTTAGTCACGTTCGTCTTCTAATTGGTTGAAAATAAGCAAATAATTTAAAATTCTTACGTGTTATAGTGAGGTATAAAGCTTTGTGCTAGAATTTTATTTAAATAATATTTTCTGAGTGGTATTTCTTAAAGCTTCATATAAACAACGTTCAGTGCAGTATAGTTTCTAGGTGGAGAGTGAAATATATTTTTAAACATTAAAAGAAAATTCCAGATAAGTCGACACAATTGCACCGTCCACACATTTTATGACAAATAAATTTTCAAAATGGCAAAATAGTGATTGTTCTTTATAAAATGTCATGCGACCGCACCAACGTGTATTATGGATTCCATAAACAATGTTCGCGTTCAGAAATAGAACAGCTCCAGGTAAATAGGAGTTGTTCGGCCCCGTAACGTAGTATCGACTCGAGTTCCCGCTTGTCTGCTCAATAATGCATCGACAGATCGATAAGTTACAATACGATATATGCCGCAACACTATTCGGTATTGTTTGCGCGATTCTTTACAGAAATGATTTTTCAAATAGATAGGTTTTTATTGAGTCGCGTCAACGTGATGTGTGTGTGAATGGGATACGTGGGTTCTCACTGTTCAGTGTTCAGCCTACAGACTGTTCACATTTAAATGTAGAGCTACGCTTTTATCCCAGGTTTCGTATCACTGCGATACTCCCGCAATACAGACACAGACGAAGAGTATTTTTGGACTATAAAATACCCTATGACATAATATTGAGTACGGTCTATTTTAGTGCCTGGTTTTTCTTAGACGTTAAAAGGTGACCTACATATATGATCCCAACGATATTTACTATAAGCTAACAACAGAAATATGAACAACACGACAGCTATAGAACGTCAATTATTACCGCATTAATTGTGATATTAGCATAAGGTTATTAGATCACAGATTGACATGAATGTCCTTATCAAATCTAGCTGCTAATTGAAGGCAGTGACGCGTTAATTAATCGCACCAATACCTAAGCTCACTGAACTGGACTTACTACATATTTTCAGCAATCTAACAAGGGACGAACTCACAGAAAACACAAATTTTGTGCAAACTATGACCTTATATGTCTTTTATTAGGTTGCATAATTTGTCCCAAAATTTTAATAGGACTCTGAATATGGGTGAATTAGGGCGTGATTAGACGAGAACAATGAATGGGCGGTAGTAGCTCACACGAGTAACTGAAGTCACTTTGTGTACGGAACCGGGATGTGTCCGTCGTTGCGGTTCTGTTATAGTTGGCTTTTAACTCTGAAATTGCCTGAGCAATTATATTCATTTCTTTTGTATGTTCGAATAGGAACAGCCTCAACAATATTAGCATCGTTTAGGATTTTTCGATCCTTAATAGTCCGATTGCTAGGTTATGACACTAGGTTATGGTTACCACTTTGATAACTCTTTTTGGCTGACAATAGAAGTTTTCGCACATATTTGATACAAGTTACTCCTATTCAAAAATTTTCTATAATTCATACAAAATAAAATAATCAAATTTTTATACAAAGTACCATTCACAGAATACCAAACCAAAATGTCACAGAAATGGCAATAAGAAAATGGCCACCATCACCACAATACGGTGTGTATCTTAGGCCTCACAAGATTACACCGAACAGATTACAAGACGTCTATTGTAGTGTAAAGGACGTCGGCCTCCTAGCCAATAATTCCAATTACGGATGCATGGGCCGCACTAATAAGTCAAATTGAACAATGCACCGACCCATAATTGCTTGTGGATATCGCTCGGCTGTTCACTTTGGTGTACACATATGCTAGGTCGGTTGAACGTCTTTTCTGTTTAGTGTGGGAAGGTTCTGTAGTAGGACATACTATGCTGATTTGTAGTGTGTAACAGATTGCAGATATAGAACTTATATTATAACCGAAACCGATTTAAACTTCTAATATTACTTTAATATATTATACTAGCCGTTTTCCCGCGGTTTCACTCGCATCCCGTGGGAATTACTGTAGCCTATGTCACTTGTGGATAATGTAGCTTTCGAATGGTGAAAGAATTTTTAAAATCGGTCTAGTAGTTTTTGAGCCTATTCATTACAACCAAACAAACAAAGTTTTCCTCTTTATAATATTAGTATAGACTAATGTATTTCAATCTAAATATACATGTATCTACTGGATGTACAGAAACACTGGACATGTCGAGTTGAATGTACATTATATCCTGACCCAACTAAAATGTCGGACTTTCAGAGCGAAAATAACTAAAACAGTCGCTTGCAACTCGTAGCTATAAATTATTTCGTTGTTGCTAGTCCTACACTTCGAATATTTCAAGTATATTGTCAGCTATTTCAATTGAAATAGAACTTATGTTAGGAACTTGATATGCACCATTATTTACCCAGATCTGTAAAGAATCAGTGACAACTAGCCTTATAAGGGTAGTTGAGATAAACGGCCACCAAATGCAGGGACTTTATATTTTCTAGATTAAATCTGTCTTCATCTAACTCTGAGCGAGTATTAGTGGAGACTGAGAGCGTTTGTTATCTATCTACTATATCTTATTTTGTTTTTTTAAACTTTGCACTATTTCAACCGTTAAACAGAGGCATTTTTTGTGACTAATCTTTAGAGCTGTTGAATTCTTAGGTACTAAAAGTAACTATTGTAGGAATCTTAAATTAATTCTCCCAATGCCAGTATGATATGTTATTATGGCTTTTTATAAATTATGATCTACTATGGCTCCTATAAATATTTACTGATAGGAAACTGCCTCCTTAAGTACCACACGTCAAATCTTAAGATGCAAATTAATAATAAAATGACATTTACGTTTTCACTTGGAATTCTGTCAATCAAGTGCCAGGTCTCTTCCTTGAAACCAAAATGTCTAAAACGCCCACACTTTACATACAATATATACCTTAACACGTTAAGTATAAGCTATAGAATTGTGTGCACAGTCTATCGATTATACAGTCTGTAATTAGTGAGGTAATTACTCTAGTTACCTGCCGACTGCACTGGTCACCGCAATTGAAAGGCCTTACTTGATATACATGTAACAAGATGCCTATAAACAGGCAAATGGTTACTCGTAAAATATTGATGGTTGTAATACATTTTATGCTTTCAGAATAAAACTCATTTTTTATATAAAACTATATAACGAATTATATATTTTTAGTTTCGCAAAAAAGCTCTTAAGTGGTATTCGAAATGATTTTTTTTAATATATTACATTACTTTACCAAAATGTCAGAAACGTATTAGCACCAAAGTATTACACGCAATAAATTCATTCCGATCTGAACATTTATTTGAAGAAATCCATTCCATATTTCAGAACCGATAATTTTGCTATAAATTATAAAACTTAAAAAAACTTTTACCTAAAAATCGTCACAAAAATTAAAATAAATGTTACTTTCACCACAAAAAGAAACTATAAATATGGCAATAAAACCGAAAGTGGAAATCTTATCTATAAAAAGGAACCCTTTGAACCTCGGCATTCATATCAAACGGGCACCTAACCTATTAGATCGCTGGCTAAGAGGGTGCGAGGGTGTGGTACCCTGTACCTGGCACTGAAAAACGCTAGTAACAGCCTTTTGTTATTTAAAACGAGGAATTAAGAGGTATAAACCTGCAGCAGGATTTAGGAACGCCGTCTCTCGCTATAATTGGTACGTTTACCCTACACGCCACTGCGGCGCTTTCTAAAGATTTTTCCAGCTACTCGCACAGTGTTTTGTGGTTTTGAACGTAATTATAGCATAATCAGCCTTAATTTGTGGTTTATAAGGTCGAAAATGAACCGTCGCTGTGCTTCGTATGTAAAGCATGGTAAAGCACATAATAATTTAAACGTGTTTCTCGACAATAGTAATATGTTTTCTCGCTCATATAATTCTTTGCAAGTAATAAACATTGTTAGTTCAAGCACAGTAAGTGTAACATCTCACACAAATTAATTTAACTTGCATTTTCATGCGAACGTAAGTAATTTAGATTCTAAGGA
Organism: Heliothis virescens; assembly: GCA_002382865.2. Taxonomy (NCBI): domain Eukaryota; kingdom Metazoa; phylum Arthropoda; class Insecta; order Lepidoptera; family Noctuidae; genus Heliothis; species Heliothis virescens. Next base: position 2,732,754 of record NWSH02000050.1, on the reverse strand, counting down.
GCTTAAATAAATTAAGTATTTAAGTTTCTTCACGCGATGTCTTAAAGACTTAATTTTACGGGTAGTTTCACAATGAGTTGTTTTTCAAACTTGGTGCCGCATTGTCCTTATGCAATATCTGCAGGTGCACACTAGCTCAAGGAGTAGAGAATAATTAACTAAGTTTAAATAATATAATCAATTAATGCAGTTGTTAATGCTATTTACAATAGAATGTATGGTATCATTGTTAATTATTACAGCTACCATGTCCGTAAGAAAATAATACCCTGTGCTTTCTCGAATGTAGGTATGTTTATATTCAACTGCCAAATAAATAATAGTCATAAAAAATAAACATGAGTTCATTAGACCACCAAGACACGAATCACAATCATGCATGGTGTATACCTAGATGTCCAAAGTTAACGTTTTTCATCAATGAACACACGAAAACGCGCCCATATCACATCAGTTTAAATAAGTGTGTGTTTTACACGGTGAAGACACAGTGTGNGCCGTTTTCCCGCGGTTTCACTCGCATCCCGTGGGAATTACTGTAGCCTATGTCACTTATGGATAATGTAGCTTTCGAATGGTGAAAGAATTTTTAAAATCGGTCTAGTAGTTTTTGAGCCTATTCATTACAACCAAACAAACAAAGTTTTCCTCTTTATAATATTAGTATAGACTAATGTATTTCAATCTAAATATACATGTATCTACTGGATGTACAGAAACACTGGACATGTCGAGTTGAATGTACATTATATCCTGACCCAACTAAAATGTCGGACTTTCAGAGCGAAAATAACTAAAACAGTCGCTTGCAACTCGTAGCTATAAATTATTTCGTTGTTGCTAGTCCTACACTTCGAATATTTCAAGTATATTGTCAGCTATTTCAATTGAAATAGAACTTATGTTAGGAACTTGATATGCACCATTATTTACCCAGATCTGTAAAGAATCAGTGACAACTAGCCTTATAAGGGTAGTTGAGATAAACGGCCACCAAATGCAGGGACTTTATATTTTCTAGATTAAATCTGTCTTCATCTAACTCTGAGCGAGTATTAGTGGAGACTGAGAGCGTTTGTTATCTATCTACTATATCTTATTTTGTTTTTTTAAACTTTGCACTATTTCAACCGTTAAACAGAGGCATTTTTTGTGACTAATCTTTAGAGCTGTTGAATTCTTAGGTACTAAAAGTAACTATTGTAGGAATCTTAAATTAATTCTCCCAATGCCAGTATGATATGTTATTATGGCTTTTTATAAATTATGATCTACTATGGCTCCTATAAATATTTACTGATAGGAAACTGCCTCCTTAAGTACCACACGTCAAATCTTAAGATGCAAATTAATAATAAAATGACATTTACGTTTTCACTTGGAATTCTGTCAATCAAGTGCCAGGTCTCTTCCTTGAAACCAAAATGTCTAAAACGCCCACACTTTACATACAATATATACCTTAACACGTTAAGTATAAGCTATAGAATTGTGTGCACAGTCTATCGATTATACAGTCTGTAATTAGTGAGGTAATTACTCTAGTTACCTGCCGACTGCACTGGTCACCGCAATTGAAAGGCCTTACTTGATATACATGTAACAAGATGCCTATAAACAGGCAAATGGTTACTCGTAAAATATTGATGGTTGTAATACATTTTATGCTTTCAGAATAAAACTCATTTTTTATATAAAACTATATAACGAATTATATATTTTTAGTTTCGCAAAAAAGCTCTTAAGTGGTATTCGAAATGATTTTTTTTAATATATTACATTACTTTACCAAAATGTCAGAAACGTATTAGCACCAAAGTATTACACGCAATAAATTCATTCCGATCTGAACATTTATTTGAAGAAATCCATTCCATATTTCAGAACCGATAATTTTGCTATAAATTATAAAACTTAAAAAAACTTTTACCTAAAAATCGTCACAAAAATTAAAATAAATGTTACTTTCACCACAAAAAGAAACTATAAATATGGCAATAAAACCGAAAGTGGAAATCTTATCTATAAAAAGGAACCCTTTGAACCTCGGCATTCATATCAAACGGGCACCTAACCTATTAGATCGCTGGCTAAGAGGGTGCGAGGGTGTGGTACCCTGTACCTGGCACTGAAAAACGCTAGTAACAGCCTTTTGTTATTTAAAACGAGGAATTAAGAGGTATAAACCTGCAGCAGGATTTAGGAACGCCGTCTCTCGCTATAATTGGTACGTTTACCCTACACGCCACTGCGGCGCTTTCTAAAGATTTTTCCAGCTACTCGCACAGTGTTTTGTGGTTTTGAACGTAATTATAGCATAATCAGCCTTAATTTGTGGTTTATAAGGTCGAAAATGAACCGTCGCTGTGCTTCGTATGTAAAGCATGGTAAAGCACATAATAATTTAAACGTGTTTCTCGACAATAGTAATATGTTTTCTCGCTCATATAATTCTTTGCAAGTAATAAACATTGTTAGTTCAAGCACAGTAAGTGTAACATCTCACACAAATTAATTTAACTTGCATTTTCATGCGAACGTAAGTAATTTAGATTCTAAGGAGCTTAAATAAATTAAGTATTTAAGTTTCTTCACGCGATGTCTTAAAGACTTAATTTTACGGGTAGTTTCACAATGAGTTGTTTTTCAAACTTGGTGCCGCATTGTCCTTATGCAATATCTGCAGGTGCACACTAGCTCAAGGAGTAGAGAATAATTAACTAAGTTTAAATAATATAATCAATTAATGCAGTTGTTAATGCTATTTACAATAGAATGTATGGTATCATTGTTAATTATTACAGCTACCATGTCCGTAAGAAAATAATACCCTGTGCTTTCTCGAATGTAGGTATGTTTATATTCAACTGCCAAATAAATAATAGTCATAAAAAATAAACATGAGTTCATTAGACCACCAAGACACGAATCACAATCATGCATGGTGTATACCTAGATGTCCAAAGTTAACGTTTTTCATCAATGAACACACGAAAACGCGCCCATATCACATCAGTTTAAATAAGTGTGTGTTTTACACGGTGAAGACACAGTGTGCAACCGTGCGCAGCCACCGAAACGCTTACCAAACATGCTCGCTTTCGTGATTCACAGCGCCTTATGAATATATTTACTTACTAGTAAAGACGTATTATTTTAACGACACGCTGAAAGCGTCATTACTCAGCTCTATAACATTACCCGGTCGTAATTGAAAAAATATGGGCTGATTTAAAAATCCATTAATAAAGGAAATCATTATAATTATTGCGGTACTTGAGTAAATACGAGAGGGAGCGGACTTATGCACATTTAGTGCTGCCAACCAAGCTGTAGCGAGTGACTTGGCACAACTCAAAGCGCCTTGACCACAAAAGGTCGAAGCTTTTCGAATTGTTAAGGAAAATACTTAACAGTTGCTACTTAATAAGGTGAACATTCTGAAGGAAATTTCAGTAAAAGAAAACGCTCAAACTTTTCACTTTTACATTAGACAGTGACTTTACAAGAAATGCCATCGTTTATTCCACGCAAACACACTTTTGAACCATTAATGAAAAGTAGATATTGACAGCTTTCGCCATTTATCTTTCCACGTCCCCTAATTTAACTTCTTCCCTCCATGTGGTACCGCAAGTCATCGCCTGATACACATCTTGAATTGACATGTTAATATCTCAGTTTTAGATAAATCGATTTAGTTATAAAATTACACCGTTACTGGTATCAATCAGAATGGGGGCCTTTGAAGTGAATTTCGAATCAATACTGATAATGTTCCGGTTCCTTATACTCGTTTAATTTAATGAAAAGTAATTTAGCGTTCATGTCATGTTACTGTCTGATATGGTGGACAATCCTGTGTTGATGCACTGGATAGTAAAATGGAGTAGGTTTTGGTTCCCCGTGAAAGCAAAACTTAATTTCACCTAAAAAGAATTCAACGCATTTATACTGATGTGTGTTACACACGTCCGTTGCACGCGACTGTCGACAATCGAATGTGCATATCAATGCGAAGACAGATGCGTGCGGTCTAGGGCGCGGTCGGGGGAGGGGAGGCGTTCGGCGTTTGAATAAATTCCGCGGGAAATCGCAACGAGTAGGCTTGCACATTTCCATGTCAAACGTACGCCGCAGCGGTGTGGGGCGAAACTTGTGAATTTTTAACAACACATAGTTGTTCACTCCTGTCGATTCAGAATAGAATTTGATTTCCAACATTCAGCCGAACTTTATGCACCTACAAAAGGTCTGCACCCCTCTTCTTTACGAGTTGATGAAATGAGATTATAAACGCAATTTGCTTCTCCCGTTGATTAGCGAAACTCGTAAATTACGAAGAAATACGCGTCGATAATGGTTTGTGGCCTCATTTTTATGCTATTTAAAATGGAAGGAATACGGAAGCGGCTTATCTCAGTATTAATTCAGGAATTCCGCCATAATTACTTGTTCAAAGGTAACGCTGAAGACGAATTTCGTCCGGGTGGTCAGGGTGAACATTTCACGGGTATTGAAAATTTCCTATTGGAAAGCGAACTCTATTCCATTGGGAATAAGAGTGTATATTAGACGTTGTATGGTCTTGGTGGGTAGAGGATAAGCCGATTTCAAAAGGAACACGTGATCAGACGCTGATTACGTCGAAACTCCCCCTCATCGGTGTGCAGTCATATTCTAATATTGTGAATAAGGGGATATTCCGCTAGATTAAATAACTTCACCTTTGCAAAATCTTTTCATTCGGTTTAAATACCTTCACGCCTATATTCTTTGAGTTTAATGAGAGTCTTCTTATCTGTCGATCTTTTGTCGTAGTTTGTAATCAGTTTGGTATTATGGATGGTAAAATATTTCTTAAATTCTTGGAGCCCACAATGTGCTGGAGCAAAATTAAGGACATAATAAACGTGTGAACGAGTTGATTGGTTGATTGGCTGAATACAAATATCCATATTGTGGCGCCGATCAGTATTGAAATTTAAAACACGCAGGTGATTGGTGAGAATGAAAAATGCCATATAAATATGCGCGAATTTCATTTCATGGATGTAAAATGTAAATTGTGTAAATGTAAAATGAGTTTAAACGCCTTCACCATGATAATAGCTGGACCAGTGTAACGTAGCCAATTCCAAACCTGAGATTTACGAAAAATCTGTGATGTTATAATATAAGGATATAGCAAGCTTAAAAAAAGCAAATTAGCACTTAAAATCTATGGAGCAACTTGCATAATTTTACAGGCGGCGAATTAAAATTTTCACAAAATAGCAGGGATTTTGTCTATGCGCCTAAACTTTTTAATATCAATTACTAGGCACTAGTGGGCCATAAAAGGTAATTGCTGGATATTGAACGAGTGCTCGACCCTGCTCGAGTACGTTGATAACTCCTCATTAAGCCGAAGGTAAAAATATCTAATTTTCCTTACCTCCTCTCGTTTGCTACGAAAAATCCAAGAAAAACCTCTTTTGAATTGTAAGGTTGTGGTACAAATGTGAGAGGTAGCGATGCTGTGAAGTATTTTACTAATACTAAATCTTCATTAATTTTGAATTAAATTTATTTCAAACCCTACAAGACAGAAAAGTGTTGGAAAATAATCGAAATATACGTAAAACCGCAAATGTCCTAAGTTTCATGAATTCTTAAGATTTGTAAACATCATTAAGAAATAATTTACAAATATTGATATTTCTTTAAAAACAAATGAAAGCAGTTATATTTTTAACAATTTCTCATCTAGTTAATAAACATCATTTCTGAATCGCTACAAAATCGCTACACCTCATAACTAAGACCACGCACCAGGCCGGCGCGATTAAGCCGTGGAGCCCTCTCCTACCCATATTCAAGGGTCTTAAGATTTGTTAATTACTGGCAACATTAAAATTAACTACCGTTTCCGTTGTAATAAAAATCCTTCTCCACTTTTATATGAAAAGTTTTAGGAAAAGATTTCTTTATTAGATTTCTATTTTAGTCGTTTATGAAGCCAAGAAATGGTGGATTATATAACCAAGGCTTGGAATGAGTAATATAAAAATATCACGTTATATAATACTCAATGGTGTATTTATTTTTAAATAGTCCCGTTCGTAATAAAAACGGAACGAGACTAAAGTTTTAAAAGTGAGTTAGCTTGATTTCGCAGTGCGCTGGCAACAATTTCAACTAAAAGCAATTCACTGTTAAAACAAAAATAACCGATCGATCAGTCGATATTCTTGTCCGGTACAAATGAATGCAGCTGACATCGATATCGCTCGTCATATAAAAACTACGCTACATCTGCTTGAAAGGCGAAAAGTACATGTTTTTCACGAATTCACACCCTCGGAGGTAGACGTTTCACTTAACCCCGACGGCTATCAAGAAGCCTAATGTAAAGCCGAGGCCACATCGCGACGCCGACAGAGATAAATGACTCGCCAACTCGACTCACACTTAGCGGTTCCTGACTTCGTTCTTACTATGTACTTCTGTACATAAGCAAAGTAATGTACACTTTTGTAAACACCAACCGTTTTAGTTCAGCGTTAAGTTAAACCAGAAGTTGCAAATAACTTGGTGATATATGGCCATTTTGTTTTTTAGGCTCGTACGTTAGTTTGGCGGTTTATAAATCGAATGTCGTCCCATTTGTCAAGCGTGTATGAACGTTTGAAAAACTGTGAATATTTACTTGAATATGAGGTCGTCAGTTAGGACATGACAGTATCATCTAGCACTATAAACCAGTCAGTACATTAGCTTATGAGTTAAAAAATACTTGAAATTATTTAATTTGGAATTAGGTTTGGTTACCAGCTCTTTAAACAGCGTGTGTCGTTAAATCTTATATCCCACCCAATTCTGTAGATAATAAAGCAACCTAGAATTATTCTTTACCAAAAGATAGACGGAGATATATATTTAAGAGCTAACTCGATGGAAGCGAACGAGGTTTTAATAAAAGCAAAGCCATCAAATTCCCGATAGTGGTGAAAATATGCATGAATTCAAAAAGTATTATAATGAATAGTCGAAGATTACTTGCTGTTTTATGGACCCAAGCTCTCTGAGACAGCGATAAGTTCAGTATTCAGACTCCTTAAACCAGTTGAAAAGCTTTTGAGGAACTTCCCTGACTCCCTGTTGTCAACCAGAGCTATTCTTTTATAGCTTTCTTGTAACAAAATCAATCCCTTTTTCTTACAACTAATGCCCGGGGTTAATAATTTTCAATTATCAAAAATGATACCTACTTTTCCTGATCATAATTTGAAGTAAAGTTGCTATTTTAGAGCTTACACTAACGTCTTCACTCGCTCCGCTGCCGCTTGTCGCTCCCCGCTCTCTTAGGCACTCCGCTCCTGGCTACAATTAAAATGCAAATACCGCGCCACTTGAGTTGCGCAAATCTTGCAAGTTATAAATTTTTCCAATCTAACTCCGTCCTTTGTTAACTAAGTCTCTTATGAATTCTAATGAAAAAAAGAAAAAATCTGGAATATCGCTAATGGATTATTTCACCTACCTACCTTCTGTCTTATTAGGATAACTTTGTTCAACATTTTAAGGGGCCTGGCCGTGAAAAATGCAAATGAATAACTTATAAATGGCGTAATTTTCAAACATTCTTTACAAAAACGTTAAGTCGATGTCCAACTACAGCATATACGACGTAATAAAGTACGCACTTCAAAATCGATAATCGCCGCTCAACGAATAAATTAACATCAATAAAACTCTCATTACCAACCCTACGTAACAAGGTGTGCGGTCAAACAGACCCTTACTTTTAATTATCATTTAACACGAAGCTTTCTTATACGTATTTCAAAATCGAGCGTGTGTCACTTAACCCGTTCGCTGCAGGCTGTCCCGAGCCACCGCGTTTGGTAACGGCCGGCCATTTATGTCCAGCCCGGTATGGCAGCCGGCCCCGCGTCGCCATATATGGGGTTGAGAGTTGCATTCTGCGCTTGTAACGCGATACAATTGTGGTAGAACTTGGAAATTAATTTACAGCGCTCACTGTCGGGTGCAGCATCCCTATTTGGTGAGATAAAAAAAAGTTTAGTACCAGTTTCAGAGGTCGTTGTTCACTAAATCGTTTTAGCACTGCTAGTTTTTATACTGTCTCTGATATTAACGAAGAAATTTTTATTTATCAATTTTCTTATCGTAATAGTGTTGTAAAAATCAGCGTTTTATGATTTTCACGAGCCATTTCTTACTAAATGGTCTCGGCAATCAAGCAATCGATAGTACCCCAGCAGTCCGTATCAAATCGAATCAACGCGATATCTGTTATTACAACCATAAAAGCGCTCAAGTGTCGCGGGCGCGATCCGTATCTAGTAAAGTAATATCCTTTTCGGCTAAGACCTACTGAACCTCTCACTCTTGTAAGGAAACTTCATATGGCAAAAAAGTGATGTGGTCTTGTCAGTTACCCCGCACTAGCCATAAATCATAGAGTGAGTGACGTCGAGACATATATCTACTTGTTGATCTAACTAGACGTTAGGATAATGTACAATAATGATATTCTGCTTTGTGACAAGCGAACCATTTCCGTGCAGTCACTCAATAGCTACATACATACATAGAAGATATTACACAACGCTTGGACATGTAGTTATCTATCAAATTATTGGCCATGTTTGAATTAAGGTGTTTTACAAAAAAAAAAATATTATAAGCCAAAACTTATCAAGTTCACATTTGTGTGCCGCGCTGTTCCGAAAGTCGCCCAAGTAGGGTGTGGTCGGGCCACCACATATACTTTATGGCATCGCAATAAAGGAGATAGGAACGATACTACCTTATACAGACGGTTGTAAACCCAACTTGATAATTGAGACGACTCCCATATTACAGTCATTGCAAGTATAATTTGTTTTCGCAACATTTCTGTTGTATTTTATTAAGTGTATGCCACAAATTTGGGCGTATCGTAAAGATCATGAAAGTGATTTTGCACGTAGGTCATAACTTAAGTGCTACTTACAGATGATTGTTTACGATTCATGTGTCAGTTACGAAACTTAACGCCTTATACGATTAGGTATTTCGTAATCAGTATATATCGACATCTTTGGAGAGGCATACTTTATGTTGTTCAACTTAAGAAAACGTCAAGTAGCATGAACACAATGTTGCATCTACATATTCATAAACATCGAATACAACTGCATTCTCTTATCATTGTTCTATAAAGTAAATTGACAATATATCCTGCATTTCCTAGTGCCAATAACACTTACTCGGCCTTCTTATTGCCAATCAGCGCCGTCCAGGAATAGTCATGCAAATGAACTTTGACATTTTATCAATACGCAACAGACAATTATAATGATATACATTTAACAGTTTCATTGACCGCCCGTGATTTATGACGTTATTTATGCAGTAGCGAAATTTATGACGCCACGTCATTACATTTATAATAGGTAATCGATTGAAGAATAATGAATACGCATAGTTTGTTAATTAAGCTCACGCTTCATAACAAAATAAATTTTATTTTCATTAACGACTGTTTACCCAACGAGCCAGAATGTTTAATGAAAAAAAGACCGTAATTTCCTAATCGTAAAAGAAATGAAATGCTAATAATTCTCTGTGTGAATTAATTACTCAAACGCTTCATTAAAGGAATCGAAATTCAACCCTCGTTCGCTAAAACGTCACGAGTCGTTATAATTAAAAAGTAAAAATGACCAATTAACTAAGCGACGTATACTGAAATTCCTATTTTTAGAGAGTCGTGATCTTATCGTACGGATCGGCTTCCGATCTGTGTGGACACGTGCGACGAATCACGACCGGTGACTCACGACGCGCGCTTTGTCGTCAGTTTTTGTCGCAATAGTTATTTATTGATGTCGTGATCGGTCCGCGCGCGGTCACGCTCGCGTTTGAGGGTTAACTTGCAACGGATTGTTTTGATGTTACTATTCAATAAACTGTTTGATTTATTTGTGCTTTATGGCGCTTGGCGGTCGTAATCGTGAATTGGTCGTTCAGACCGCGTTCGATACAAAAGCGAGCATACAATGCATGTGTTGCATCTATTTCATCCTAATGTACGCCACACGAAGATGAAGTAACTTTTTTATAAGAAAAACAAACAAAGGGATGATGATTATTAGCAAACAGACATTCACACCCCAAACAGGGGAGTGTTTATTACCGTATTTTTACAGCACACTTTAAGTATGCACTTCGACTGCCTTCATTTGGTGCCAAATGGGAATAAAAGTAAAAAGAGTGCACCGTGCTCTTATTACATTTGTTAACTTTTTCTTATAAGAATGGTGAAAATAAAAACGTTTGTGTAAGTGTACTCTGGCTGGTTGGGCCTCAAAAGCCAAAAGATAGATTAGTTTCAGTCAAGATTAGAACATCTATGAGCACGAATTCTATTATTAAAAACTACTAACCCTATAAATTATCTTAATACATAACAAAAGTTTCGGGATGCACACCTACGAGAAAAAAATTACTTCACCAGAAATGGACACTCACAACGAAAATATTAATCTCGCAAAAAAATTCGCATTTCGTAATAAAACCGTCAAAATGGATCCTTAGACCCGATAACACAGCACACGTTCACAATACCAGACGTAGACGTGGCGATGCGTCGAAATGTTTTCATAATAACACGGAGTTTTTTCAAAAGAAAATTCACTCACCCCAATATCGAAAAGATGCGAGTTCATCGGGCATACACAATGAAATAATAAACACTACGCACCCCACATCTGTTTGTGGCATAAGTTATTTTTACACGAACGTTCGTATGTGAAATCGACGATCGCAAGTGCCTCCCAGGCTTTTTGTCGATGGCGTAAAATGTACTTTTCTTTATTTATCTCGGTGTGTTTGGTGTTGAATGCCGTAAAAATGGTTGTTTGGCAATGCATCATCGTCACACCTGTTTTATCGGAATTGTTAAGTATAGCAATATTTCTATATTCAACCCTATTTGCCTTTGGGCGTGATGATCAAACCCAGTGGATAAGTATGCGCCGCATTTGGAAAAAAAGTATGCTTATAAAAGTGTTTTCTTTTTCTTTTAATTTCGTCAAAACGCTGACATAGGTATACATATTTTGCGTGATGACAGCGACATTTGTTTTGTATATTTAATTATTTGTTTCGTATGTCATGCGTGTTTCAACTATACGTAAAGACTTATTGTGTTGATTCTGATGACCAATGACATACAAAATAATAGCTGTGATTGTACTAACGAGGTACAAAATGTACAATTTTATTTTCATACTAATTGGACAGAATAGTACCTTTATTCTTTGAACATTTATTTCAATTATTTACCTTCATTCTGTCAAGAATTGGATGCAAAATAACTACTGAAATATTTATTATTCTTTACCTAAATAAAAACGGGGACTGTTCAATGCCTTGCTGATAAATAAATAGCAATGATTGACTTTTCTTAACAACTTATGGATATCCTATTTATCATAGACACATTTCTATGTAAATCAATTTCTTAAATCAGTTTAATTTGAGTAATGATGATAATATGAAAAAAAAACTACTACTAGAATAAAAGTATAGTAAACCATTGAACAACTATACTCAGCCGATAAAACCATTCAATCATTGATTAAATTTCAAAAATACCGCACAAAAAGCTTTGTTTCATTCCTATAATAAGTTTGCGCAAACTTTTAACAACGGACCCAATGTGCAATGAGAACAATACTCGGTACTGTCACGCACAATCTAATTACTACATTATTTATTCAGCCGTGAAATAATTAAAGCAATTACTGCTCATAGCGAACTTAAATCGTAATAATAGACGTGTAATGAACGAATTTAAATTTAAAATACAGTCAAAGTTAAATTGTTTCATCCGACGCCATGCATCGTTTTACCGTAGATAACTACGTCGATTCATTAAAAACTGTTATAAATTGCTTGGTAAAAAGTATATTCGAACATAACAAAGATAAAAACAGAAAACTGAGCTCGCAGACTACAAAATGGCAATAAATTATCTAGAAATGCGAGTCTAAAACGTTTTGAATTAATATCGTGTATTGTCGATTGTATGTATTATGAACGTGGCTGGGAAGTGCTAAATGGTACAAAATGTTAGTCGCTCAGACAGAGGCCGGGCAATTAACACGTGCCCACCATAAACCGGTTGCCATGACAACGCGCGCTTTCGGCACACAACGTTAAACAAACTAATTGGCTGGCGCTTTTGTCAGCGGCTGTACCATAGTTGTGTGAATGTAAAATGATGAATGGATAATAGTAGCCATATTGATGAATGAATATTTTATAAGAGGCCGGTACTTAAACGCCTCTTTTTATTAAACAGGTTTGTGAAATACTCGAAAATCGAAAATGCCTTTAACATTCCTGTCCTTTAATTGAGTGAATGATGGATGTTTTATTTTTATCTGTGCGGCGTCAATCTGAAAAGTCGAAATACTGATTTATGATGACAAACACATCGAATTAAAAATTATTTTCTGTTTTGTTCCAGGAATGCTGAGGTCCACATTCGATCGGCCAGACCACGAACGTAAGTAAAGCAAACTAGCTCACTCTAGACGTATGAAAGATTTGAAACAATACAGAACGCAAAAAAAAAGATGGCGGAAAAATTCGCACACAAAAACTGCCTACTGACGTAATAGCTATCATTTTTTTTCCATTCCACGGACGTAGTATTGAAGAGATCAGTCACTTTAACACGGTAGCCCACCTGTCACAACCATTTGTTCCATTGAACTGTTCCCGAGCAAATATGACGAGGATTAAGTTGCGAAGAAATTGAAATAATACGATATAGGCTGTACTTTTTTCTTTTCGGTTGTACGGAGAAAATGTGTGGATTTGGGTCGGGTGTTTGGATTGATTTGCTTGTGAGTTATTTCACTATCTTTAATGTATTTGAGTCTATTTACTGAGGTTATTAAAGAAATTATTCACACTGCGTGACTAACAGTTCACTAACTTTTCGGCTTTACTGGGTAACGTCAGTACATTCAAGCTGAAATCAAACCAAACAACTATACAAATGAACCCAATGAAATCCGATAAATAAATCCACTCATGTCCACAGTTCAATAAAACCTTCCTTTACAAACCTTAATTGTATTCAAGCAGAAGATATAATCTTTCGTTTACAGCCAGCAAACAAAGCGTTCGTGTACCGTCAACAAAACACGTTAGTTCCGATAAGATTACGACTCATCCGTCAATGTCATAATTTTCGATCGGTTTTCATTCGAGAACCGGTGGTAGGGGACCAGATAAATAATCGCATGGGTCACTACCAAACATAGACTGGGAATTCATTGCATAAATCACTAAATTTACACGTTTCCTGCTATTTGGGGAGAAATATTGTTTTGTTGATACTTAAATAACTGTTGGACCGTGAAATGCTTTGTTTTCATACAGTTTTCCATGCAGTTTGCCACCCATGGTTTGAAACTACCTATATTTGTATTTTATTTATTTGGGAACCATTATAATTGGATGCTAACGGATCGTTTCTTTTAGTACATAAAAGTCACTTCATAGTCGTTTTCTTATCCATTACAAAATTACTATTCATCCACGTACTGGCCACACGTTATCATACACAATACTGCAGTGAATATTTATTTAAAACTCCACGTCTAGCCACCAGGGCGTACTAATTTATTCATCCCTACAACTAGGCAGGCTTCTTTAGCAAAAACTTTAACATTTCCACACAACTTTGCCGTAGCGGCTACTTTCTACAAACTTTTGTCCGCATGCATTACAACTCTTATTGCGGAGCACTAAAGTTCACTCTTGTTTGTTTCACATGCATCTGAAAGTTTGAGTGCGAGTAATTATGTCAGAATGATTGATATTTTCAAGGATGGCGAGTTGGAACTTTATGTAGGTTGCTATTTATATTTTTGCTTGTAATTCGTGCATATCTGAAGTAGCGTTTATTGGTGTAATGTAGGCATAAAGTGGGTCTCTTATCCTTGTCCAATCAAAGAGCTATTAAAACGTCGACCTTTTACATACTCTTAACTAGAATGAGGTGGGTACAGTAAAGTTACTATTTTGGCAAAATTACTAAAGTGCTCAATTTCTAGTATGATTAAATGACAGATACCTACGTTCATTTTTAGGGTTCCGTACCCAAAGGGTAAAACGGGACCCTATTACTAAGACTCCGTTGTCTGTCTGTCAGTTTGTCTCCAGGCTGTAACTCATAAGCCGTGATAGCTAGAAAGCTGAAATTTTCACAAATGATGTATTTCCGTTGCCGCTATAACAACAAATACTAAAAATTAAAAAAAAAGTATTAAGGGTATACAATAAATGTTTGTATTTTGGCTAGTTGTAGGTAATAGATACGTTCATTCTTCAGAGATGTGAGTATGGAATTCGTGCGCGAGTCCAACTCGCACTTGTTTAGCTCCATTTTTCTCTCTCTGGGACATGTGAATGATTTAAAATCTCATAAAGCGCCTTAAGGAAAACCAAACCGGTTTACATGTGATACACCTACTGCATTCATTTTTAGTGTTGCTAATTATATTTTCGTGATAGGTCAGTGTCGATTTCGAAACAGATTCCATTCTTTTAATGTACACAATTACTTGAATCATTGTTAATATTTCAACATTCGATCAGATGGCCTTTCTCTGTGCAGTCTTCAATATAATTATGGGTTTTATTTCGTACTTTAACTTATTTCGATTATTTTTGAGTGTGACTTATTACCGCCGTAGGCGTTTCTGTAAGACTGAGGTTTTATATATTTATTGGTATTTTTACGCTTAATTTTATGGTCACCACGAATATACGACAAAAAATAAAAACTCAACAATTATTATCAGTAGTTCAAAATGCATATCAATAGTAGAAATCGGTACGCTTTATATCCCCTTACATGAAATACCAGCTAAAGCTACCAGCAAACAATTCAGAAAAGACTTAATTAATCAAACAGTCTAACTTGCTAGTTATCTACACAATCCAGCTTAAAGCGCTTCAACTAGTTCAACACAATAAATCAGCCGCTGAAAGTAAGTTTTCATTAAAATTTATCCAAGTAAATTATCAAACACCTGTATAAGTTAGGAACTGGCGCGAACTCCACACGCTAAACTGCACTGTGTTGAAAATCACTAACTTGCTATCTAACGGGTAAACAATCGCTTCGAACGTAATTTGCCGGTTATAGTGTAATGAGCGCAGTTAGAAGGATTCTTGCCTAGTTCCGGGCTGTGGTTGGTGTATTCCATTTAGCGACACAGTGTCGTTTTATGCGTGTACCTTTATTTTAAATATGTTTGAGTTTTTGGCTTTTGTAAAATCACTGGATTAAACGGTTGCGTGAAATGTTACATTTAAGTGATATTATATAAATAATTTTATATTTTTGCAACGTAGTTTTTAATATGGCCTATATTAAAAACTACGTTGTACTTAAGCCTGACTTCCAGGTATGAGTAAAATGTGACTGTGCGGTCAGTGTTTAAATCACAATTTCACTGGAAACTCTCAAAAACGCTTACTTATTAACATTTCGCAATATAATTTAACTTTTAATAATCTGTAAATCGGGCTACTTATTGCTGTATCTGCAACTTTTTTTTGTATATTGACTAATTAANTGGTAGGGGACCAGATAAATAATCGCATGGGTCACTACCAAACATAGACTGGGAATTCATTGCATAAATCACTAAATTTACACGTTTCCTGCTATTTGGGGAGAAATATTGTTTTGTTGATACTTAAATAACTGTTGGACCGTGAAATGCTTTGTTTTCATACAGTTTTCCATGCAGTTTGCCACCCATGGTTTGAAACTACCTATATTTGTATTTTATTTATTTGGGAACCATTATAATTGGATGCTAACGGATCGTTTCTTTTAGTACATAAAAGTCACTTCATAGTCGTTTTCTTATCCATTACAAAATTACTATTCATCCACGTACTGGCCACACGTTATCATACACAATACTGCAGTGAATATTTATTTAAAACTCCACGTCTAGCCACCAGGGCGTACTAATTTATTCATCCCTACAACTAGGCAGGCTTCTTTAGCAAAAACTTTAACATTTCCACACAACTTTGCCGTAGCGGCTACTTTCTACAAACTTTTGTCCGCATGCATTACAACTCTTATTGCGGAGCACTAAAGTTCACTCTTGTTTGTTTCACATGCATCTGAAAGTTTGAGTGCGAGTAATTATGTCAGAATGATTGATATTTTCAAGGATGGCGAGTTGGAACTTTATGTAGGTTGCTATTTATATTTTTGCTTGTAATTCGTGCATATCTGAAGTAGCGTTTATTGGTGTAATGTAGGCATAAAGTGGGTCTCTTATCCTTGTCCAATCAAAGAGCTATTAAAACGTCGACCTTTTACATACTCTTAACTAGAATGAGGTGGGTACAGTAAAGTTACTATTTTGGCAAAATTACTAAAGTGCTCAATTTCTAGTATGATTAAATGACAGATACCTACGTTCATTTTTAGGGTTCCGTACCCAAAGGGTAAAACGGGACCCTATTACTAAGACTCCGTTGTCTGTCTGTCAGTTTGTCTCCAGGCTGTAACTCATAAGCCGTGATAGCTAGAAAGCTGAAATTTTCACAAATGATGTATTTCCGTTGCCGCTATAACAACAAATACTAAAAATTAAAAAAAAAGTATTAAGGGTATACAATAAATGTTTGTATTTTGGCTAGTTGTAGGTAATAGATACGTTCATTCTTCAGAGATGTGAGTATGGAATTCGTGCGCGAGTCCAACTCGCACTTGTTTAGCTCCATTTTTCTCTCTCTGGGACATGTGAATGATTTAAAATCTCATAAAGCGCCTTAAGGAAAACCAAACCGGTTTACATGTGATACACCTACTGCATTCATTTTTAGTGTTGCTAATTATATTTTCGTGATAGGTCAGTGTCGATTTCGAAACAGATTCCATTCTTTTAATGTACACAATTACTTGAATCATTGTTAATATTTCAACATTCGATCAGATGGCCTTTCTCTGTGCAGTCTTCAATATAATTATGGGTTTTATTTCGTACTTTAACTTATTTCGATTATTTTTGAGTGTGACTTATTACCGCCGTAGGCGTTTCTGTAAGACTGAGGTTTTATATATTTATTGGTATTTTTACGCTTAATTTTATGGTCACCACGAATATACGACAAAAAATAAAAACTCAACAATTATTATCAGTAGTTCAAAATGCATATCAATAGTAGAAATCGGTACGCTTTATATCCCCTTACATGAAATACCAGCTAAAGCTACCAGCAAACAATTCAGAAAAGACTTAATTAATCAAACAGTCTAACTTGCTAGTTATCTACACAATCCAGCTTAAAGCGCTTCAACTAGTTCAACACAATAAATCAGCCGCTGAAAGTAAGTTTTCATTAAAATTTATCCAAGTAAATTATCAAACACCTGTATAAGTTAGGAACTGGCGCGAACTCCACACGCTAAACTGCACTGTGTTGAAAATCACTAACTTGCTATCTAACGGGTAAACAATCGCTTCGAACGTAATTTGCCGGTTATAGTGTAATGAGCGCAGTTAGAAGGATTCTTGCCTAGTTCCGGGCTGTGGTTGGTGTATTCCATTTAGCGACACAGTGTCGTTTTATGCGTGTACCTTTATTTTAAATATGTTTGAGTTTTTGGCTTTTGTAAAATCACTGGATTAAACGGTTGCGTGAAATGTTACATTTAAGTGATATTATATAAATAATTTTATATTTTTGCAACGTAGTTTTTAATATGGCCTATATTAAAAACTACGTTGTACTTAAGCCTGACTTCCAGGTATGAGTAAAATGTGACTGTGCGGTCAGTGTTTAAATCACAATTTCACTGGAAACTCTCAAAAACGCTTACTTATTAACATTTCGCAATATAATTTAACTTTTAATAATCTGTAAATCGGGCTACTTATTGCTGTATCTGCAACTTTTTTTTGTATATTGACTAATTAAATATCCCAAACAAATAATATTGTTATATTATTCAGAATTAACCATAGTAACCAAAACATGTGCCATTTATTTCCAAGTTCTGAATTCTCGGAGCAATGTGTGGGGTTAAAATGTGCATCGGGCAGGTCGTGTAGTGAGTGCAACACAGCTCGCTGTTTCAAGTTGTTTACCTAATCGCATTACACACATATATAGGTGACTGTGACACTCCAGTTTGTATGAAAATTTACTGCGAAAATAGATTCCCTAGGGGTTGTACGTCATTGTGGGCCGGACTTGAATGATTTATTTTTGAGAGAGATGCTAGTGTTTATAGATATGCTGATATAAATCTATTTGGTGAATTAAATATTTTGCACTTTTTGTGTTACCTTCCACTGCATATTTAAATGGAACAACTGTTTCGAGAAAATTTCTTGGAAAAAGCAAGAAATATTTTCTACCCATACAAAAACCTTTTGGATACTAAAAAACCAGAAGAAACAGTTCAGAAAACAAACAAAAACTATGAAAAACACCACTTTTATTTCTAAAGCAATTATTCTCGCAAGACACCCGTAGCTACGATTTATACAGAAATTAAATACCCTTTCATTTGTAGGGGTAAACAGGAAATTTGTACGCGTTCCCTGCGATATTACCAACATTATCCTGTAGAACACAGATAATTAGAACGATTCCACCTGATCCTTGCGGAAACCTTTTCATATACGTCTATGCTTTAATATGAGCAGTTATATGTATGTATGTATTATATGTTGTGAGAAGGAAATGTAAGGCTTGTGATGATCTTTGGTTCCTTTGTTCGTGGGATGATGATTAAAAATTAAATGGATATAATGTAGTTTTTAATAAAGGACAATGGGCAAGTTGTATGGGATTTGGTACCACCTCCAACAGTAATGTGTGATACATCATTAGAAACGCCTTTACGTGAAGAATCATAAAAACGATGGGGCTTGTCTCAATTAGTTGTCCGATCCGAGTAATTATTAAAATTGCTTCGACAAAAAAATAGTATGTCATCTAAATACGCAAATGCATTATAAGGAATATGTCGCCACTATAATCTCTTTAAACTCAGTTAATATACATCTTCTAATCTTTATGAACATTTTATCGTAATCTAAAGGATTTTTAATAGACCATGGAGTCAAACTACAGACACACCATCATTAACCGATTTGACAATAGTTCAAACGTACACATTAAGTTTCTGTTTTTTTTTTGAAGGAAATCATCAATAAATACTCACTACTCACATCTCCTAGACTAAGAGGAGCACGACAGAGTGTTCGACTCTAAACATTTACATAATTGGTTTTAAACACTGAAAGGCTTTCATCAAATACATATGGACAGTTGTGTATGAGCTGCAAAGGTTTCCACAGTCTTTTTTAATACAGTCGGTAGGCAAACGTTCTAAAACGGACCCATTCCTGTTTTTTTTTACTCATACCAGATTTTATTCAATATTGTTTGAACTTAAGAACTGCATCTATGTTGATGATTTAGTGGTCATTGCAAATTCTATTAGTCGATGTCACGCAAATTGGAGAAGGATTTGAGACTAGTCGCCATAATAATATTTTTTTGCCTTGCCAAGACCTACGAAATGGTATTACAATCAACACTGTTGGACGGGGGTACCAAAACGCCCATTGTCCTTTAATATTCCTTTAAAATTAGTTTTTTGTACTTAAAGTTCATCATGTTTCATGACCGGAGATTAATCATAAACTCTGTCCTTCTAAACAAACCTTATTTGACTTACCATAAATTACATTGAAATATTCACATCATAGAAAATTACGACGTCTTAAAGATTAACAGGCGGCGTGATCCGTCGAAATAAAATTTCTTATAGATAAATCTTTCTTTGTAAAATTTCTCATTTCCCGTACATAAGTAAATCATTTCCCGACGTTGCCCGTTGCGGATCCGCTGTCGATTTTACGACACTTTTTTTCATGTCCCAGTTTTACTCGTCAAAAGTTCCAAGATGATTAGATTGGATTCCTGCCGTTATCTCGAACATCTTTCGACTCAGGTGATATAAAAGCTGGATATTAAGACAATCGCTGGCTGTTCTTATGAAAAGTACCAAAAAAAACTTTTATTGGGATTTTTAATTGAATTTGTCATGGACGACGAGTTCCGCTGCCGGTAACGTTTTATTGCTAATCGATTCTAGACATTAAAATCTATGTAACGTGACAAAAAGGTACAATGTTTCCTAGATTTCTTAACTGTTCTTATAGGTACATTTATATAGTAATAGCTATTTCCCGTACCCAGATAAAATATATGTCACAGACTCACAATTCACAAACTTTATCTCTATAAAATATTGGTATAGTATATCTTCCAAAACAATATTTTACATAATCATAGAAAGACAGTGTCTATATGCTATCTGACGTCTAATCAATTAAGCAACACCATGCATCTAAAAGCCCAATAACATTCATCTTTCAAACTTATCACTTCTTTCAATCTCCCTGTATAAATTACATTTCAAGGCACTGTATGAAATTGTTCTCAATACTCCCCTACATAGGAGACGGCCGATGTTTGGCTAAGATTAATGGTACCAATATTATAAGTAAATACTCCCTATTGTTCAGTTTGTATTGCTCTACTAATATTAGAAGCACTTTAGGCATTATACACTAGGATTTCAATATAACATCAATTTTGCGTGGGCTCCCATATTACGTTTACATATTGTATGTTGCTCTAAGAAATTATCTAGTAACCAGTGTTTGGTTGTAGGCAGTAGGTTAATTATTAAAGCAACCTACGTATGAATGAAGTGGTTATTTATGTCTTTCGATTTAATTTGCGTTATATTGAATGGATTCAAAAGGTTTATAAATAGCACGTTTATGATCTGTTGATGACACACTTTGAGTAATTCCGACCCACAAAATTATTTGGTAAGAAAATTGCTATATTTTTTAAAGTAACACTACCAACTTGGGCAATTTTATAACTACTATCAGTACCATTATTAAGCATCGCCTCCCACCTAACAATAACAACAGAAGAACACATCGCATCTAAAAAATACTTTGTACAAATGAAAAAGAGCACTCAAACACAAACGACTACCTGAATCACTTCGCGTTTAACGAAGGACAGTGTCGTTAAGTACTGAAGAGGCACGATTTAACGGAAAAACTCAGTTATCTTAGTAACGATGGGCCTTTATATCACGGAGCCTAGCAGGAGTGAATTTGCATTATTTTTTATCGTTTTAAACTTGTGATACTTCACGGAATTCCCTTTTGTTGTACGTGACAATGGACTTACTGGGTCTTTGCTTCATAGTGACGGTGTTTTGAACCCAGTTTTTTTTATGTACGGATGAAAAATTACTCTGTTATTGTCGCTTGCCTTTGTCATTAAATTTTAGCTAAATCAGCGTTTGGTTTGAAAAGAGTTTTGTTAAGGTATCTTCTTTAAATAAATGTATGTATATTTAATTCATGAACATTCATAAGTTATGAAAGCTTTATACAAGCAATGTTGTTTCAGTCATTAATTATTTCATACAACATAACATATAACTATGATAAAATTCTAACAACAAAAAGCAACAAAAAATATGTGATTAATACTAGTATTAAAGAAAATGGTAAAAAAGAAAACATTTTACAAAAAACTTGTTAAAAGTACTGCAATTAAGATAAAGCTCGTTCAGTTATCTCAGCTAGTTAAATTTTAAGATTATTATTATGTCTTTCGTATGCTAATCGAGATCGACCATCATTGGTTTGACGAGCCTCGAAGATCAGCTGTGTTAGCGTGATTTTGCTTGTCCATTATAAACTCGTACCTTCATCCTTTCTTACTATAAAGAACATGTGATTTAAATAGATTAATGTCATTTAAAAGCCAATTTCAACTTACACATCTATAGTTCATTTGATTTACTGGTGTTCCAAAAGTTTATCCAAATTGATCTTAATAACTGCGAGCTATGTATCATCATCATCTGCTTAGTCTTTTCCCAACTACGTTGGCGTCGGCTTCCAGTCTAACCCGATGCAGCTGAGAACCAGTGTTTTACATGAAACGACTGCCTGTCTATCCTCCACAACCCAGTTACCCGGGCAAACTGCGAGTCATGTATCTTAGTACAAAATACACTCACATCTTAAGTAAACATCGCTCATAAAAGCTGAAAGTTTTGATATAACCAAAGTCCATTAAAAATAGATTTCAGCTAGTCAGATTCCCTATACATCGACAATCTCCCCCAAAACTTGAGAGGGCGAACAATAAGGTATTGTTCTAAACAATTGGAGCCCCTTAAATTATAAACAGTATTGTGCTGTATCACTATTGGCTGAGACCGTTGCCCCGGCTGGTAATCAGTTCGAATCCCAATGGATAACATACATCCAAGCCTTCGTTTGAACATTAAAGTAACAAACTATGGGAGCTGGAGTGTGGAGGCGTCCATTTTAAAGCTTTAGTCTGGTCTATTTAGATCTACAGATATTGAATCGATTTTAGTGGACCGAGTGAGAAGAGGAACCTATATTACTGATTGAATAGATGCAAATTATGTCTATTTAACACTTAATCTATAGTATAGTGACTGATACAAGAATCTGGTACTCACAGAGGTAGACTTAAACCCAGGAAAGGACATAGTCCAGTTCTTGTCATGGTGCGCGAAGCAATTCCTTCTACCTGCAAACAAAACCCAGTATACAACACTAAAAGTGCAAAAGTGCAGACACAATCGCGCATACATCGAAAGGTTAGGAGCCACGCTGTGTTTTGCGTCTTAACGGCTACTACATCGCGCCATATAAAGACAATGACACGGCTAAAGTAATACGGAATCGCGATTGTACGGCGATAAAATATAAACGAAAGACGCTGATTTATCGCGAGTGAATTACAGTACTCAATTTGCATTTAGAAGACTACCCCAGTTCCTTTATTCACGTATTTTATACATCATATATATGAAATTGCAAGTATGTATACACAGTGCCGTATTTCGTGGGCCTACCGAAATCCACTGAAATATTTAAGGCCACGTGTGGTATCCCATGCAAAGTCAAACCCTTTCGATAATACCATACAATGTATAAATTATAAGGTATAAAGCGCGATAAACGTATGTATAACTGTAGCTTATAAGATGATAAGTACTTTTTTAAAAGGATCGTGTTTTATTTGTTTCGTCCTAACTTATATAGATTAATTTCATATACTACCCAATAATATATAGTAAAATGTGTCTGAAACATATTTACTTATTTCTTAGATCATTAAGTTCTCTTTAGTGAAGAGTCAACAACCAGTAATAGAGCTTCCTCCAGTATGTATAGGATACACGGATACACAATCTCTTTGTATTCTATTAGGGAGCTACATATCCTCAACGATGACTTGACACTAAAATACAACTGTATCTCACACAGCTGAGCTAAAATCGAAAATTTACGAAGTGATGTGCAGTTGATGAGGTTCAAATCGAATGGCCGCCTATGGCTTACGCCGCGGTCGGCGAATAACCCCCTGTTCGCCGCATTCGCGCCATTTTTCGCTTCAAGATATTATTATGATCGCCCAAGGAGTCGTTTTCCGTACGCCCACTTATAATTTGCGAGTATCTGTTATTCTCCAAGGGATGGGCATCGCTCGATCTGCTTATATCCGGCTCCATGTTTAATGTTTGGCCGTTTTTTCGCTTATTGATATTTTTTTAGGATTCGGCACAAGAAGACATGGTTGTGTAAATAAGAATGTTTTAATAAACTTGTATATTTTAGGATATAATCTTTCTTTTGTAAATAGGCTTTTCGAAATATTGATCCCTTATATTTTCTATCCTGCAGAATATAAAAATAAACGCGTTTTAATAACGTTAGGAGCTTTATTTGCTCTTAAATAACAAAAACAAAAAAGGGCCTGCCGGCTACTCTGCCCGTTACAAAACACCAAAAAGTCCCTCCATGCAAAACAAAAAAAAAAGTATTTCTCACGAGTTCCCAATCGCGAAACTCATCTGAATTTCATTCCGCTGATCAATCCGTCCACCCGTTATTCTTGGGGAGTCACATCGAAACAATTTGTAAAACTCCCTAGCAAAATCCTAAAGCAAATAGAAAAGTATTTTGAAATATTTGGCGGAGTAAAAAAATACTCGGAAAACTTTATTGTGTCGGAATGAGAAATTTCAGTTTATCTTAGGACTGCGGACGCCCGGGGCACCGTGATAACTTCGTTTTGAACTTGTATAAAATAATATTATCATTCAGTTGGTATCGCAGTAAATAGGTATCTTCTATTGGTATCTGGTTGGTATCTTGTAATTAGACGGGGAGGCGATTCTGTTCGCGTTTTGTGCCCGTTTATGGTCGAAGTTTGATTTCCAATTACGCTTCAAGGCAGAGCATCGGAATGTTGTTTTATATTTTAGTTCGTATTAAATTGTACTAAATGTTTTGGTTTCCATTTAAGATATTAAACGATAGTTGCTATAAATTGTATTATACGTTATTATGAAAAAGAGATCAAAAATTAACACAGTACTCGTTATTCATTTCGCAATTCCTGTTAATGATTAGTATGCGTTGATAAAGGAGTATGTTACGTTATACTAAATTGTTATTAAAATAAATTAATTTCACAAAAACATTTAATTAAAGCCTCGTATTTAAAAACGGGCTCCTGACTATAATGTTACATTGTATGACGTATACAGCCGGTTTCAACTGTTGCTGTTTATTTTTATTGCTTCCCATCACGATGCTATCTCTCTCTTACCCGCTTGAAACTTCGAAAGTCTCGCTAAACGTAAAATGCTTCAAGTTTTTATTACTTACAAAAGGAGATGGCAAGTGCGAATCGTTCTGTTATTTCTGAAACAAGGTTTTTATGTCACTTTTGTTACGAGAAATTGAACAATTTGTGGAAAATTTAATTATTTTGTATTATGGGTATCAATATTTACAAGTATTTGGAATTAATAGCGATGTTTGCTAAATGAATTCTGCTACGACGAATGAGTGTAATCTTGATAGAAGTAGCTACTTTTTATTGATATGTTTTCTCGGGACGCAGCTCAAACAGCGGGCATATAAAAAAACATTCACTTTTAGTTATTATGGTCAAACCGACATCCAGAAGTTAACATGATAGTACAGACGACAGCAGGTCAACCTATCCGAATCTGTAAAATTTCACTCCAACATTAACCTTCCTCCATTGTGATAAGGTTGAAAATCTATGCAGAATTTTGACAGATTGTGGTAACTTGATGTGCTAGCGTCTGTACCTACCTAAAGTACCGAAATGGTACTTGAATATGGACATTATTATCAAAAAGAAAATTCATTTAAATATACCAACTTGTACAAACAAAAACATCAAGTTATGAAGAGAATATTATGTAAACATGTAAATATTTACAAATGCGGAACTCTAAAAGCAGCCTCGAGTTTTTTTGTAGGAAATTAAAAAACTCAAGTTTTGCTACGTAACTTCCTTTATTACGTGGACTACGGTGAATTGTTTAAATTAGTTAATTAATGTATACCAAGTTTATTTAGTCTATTCTTGGCTGTTATTGTGATATGGCCATTTTTGTATATTACTAGCTTCCGCCAGCGGTATCACCTACTTTCCCGTGGGAACTACTGCGCGTACCCGGATAAAAGGTAGCCTATAGCCTTCCTCGATAAATGGGCTATCTAACACTGAAAGGATTTCACNTATTTTCTATCCTGCAG
The DNA here is from genome assembly GCA_002382865.2 of Heliothis virescens. Classification (NCBI taxonomy): domain Eukaryota; kingdom Metazoa; phylum Arthropoda; class Insecta; order Lepidoptera; family Noctuidae; genus Heliothis; species Heliothis virescens. The sequence goes on along the minus strand of NWSH02000050.1, from coordinate 2,706,964 downwards.
AATATAAAAATAAACGCGTTTTAATAACGTTAGGAGCTTTATTTGCTCTTAAATAACAAAAACAAAAAAGGGCCTGCCGGCTACTCTGCCCGTTACAAAACACCAAAAAGTCCCTCCATGCAAAACAAAAAAAAAAGTATTTCTCACGAGTTCCCAATCGCGAAACTCATCTGAATTTCATTCCGCTGATCAATCCGTCCACCCGTTATTCTTGGGGAGTCACATCGAAACAATTTGTAAAACTCCCTAGCAAAATCCTAAAGCAAATAGAAAAGTATTTTGAAATATTTGGCGGAGTAAAAAAATACTCGGAAAACTTTATTGTGTCGGAATGAGAAATTTCAGTTTATCTTAGGACTGCGGACGCCCGGGGCACCGTGATAACTTCGTTTTGAACTTGTATAAAATAATATTATCATTCAGTTGGTATCGCAGTAAATAGGTATCTTCTATTGGTATCTGGTTGGTATCTTGTAATTAGACGGGGAGGCGATTCTGTTCGCGTTTTGTGCCCGTTTATGGTCGAAGTTTGATTTCCAATTACGCTTCAAGGCAGAGCATCGGAATGTTGTTTTATATTTTAGTTCGTATTAAATTGTACTAAATGTTTTGGTTTCCATTTAAGATATTAAACGATAGTTGCTATAAATTGTATTATACGTTATTATGAAAAAGAGATCAAAAATTAACACAGTACTCGTTATTCATTTCGCAATTCCTGTTAATGATTAGTATGCGTTGATAAAGGAGTATGTTACGTTATACTAAATTGTTATTAAAATAAATTAATTTCACAAAAACATTTAATTAAAGCCTCGTATTTAAAAACGGGCTCCTGACTATAATGTTACATTGTATGACGTATACAGCCGGTTTCAACTGTTGCTGTTTATTTTTATTGCTTCCCATCACGATGCTATCTCTCTCTTACCCGCTTGAAACTTCGAAAGTCTCGCTAAACGTAAAATGCTTCAAGTTTTTATTACTTACAAAAGGAGATGGCAAGTGCGAATCGTTCTGTTATTTCTGAAACAAGGTTTTTATGTCACTTTTGTTACGAGAAATTGAACAATTTGTGGAAAATTTAATTATTTTGTATTATGGGTATCAATATTTACAAGTATTTGGAATTAATAGCGATGTTTGCTAAATGAATTCTGCTACGACGAATGAGTGTAATCTTGATAGAAGTAGCTACTTTTTATTGATATGTTTTCTCGGGACGCAGCTCAAACAGCGGGCATATAAAAAAACATTCACTTTTAGTTATTATGGTCAAACCGACATCCAGAAGTTAACATGATAGTACAGACGACAGCAGGTCAACCTATCCGAATCTGTAAAATTTCACTCCAACATTAACCTTCCTCCATTGTGATAAGGTTGAAAATCTATGCAGAATTTTGACAGATTGTGGTAACTTGATGTGCTAGCGTCTGTACCTACCTAAAGTACCGAAATGGTACTTGAATATGGACATTATTATCAAAAAGAAAATTCATTTAAATATACCAACTTGTACAAACAAAAACATCAAGTTATGAAGAGAATATTATGTAAACATGTAAATATTTACAAATGCGGAACTCTAAAAGCAGCCTCGAGTTTTTTTGTAGGAAATTAAAAAACTCAAGTTTTGCTACGTAACTTCCTTTATTACGTGGACTACGGTGAATTGTTTAAATTAGTTAATTAATGTATACCAAGTTTATTTAGTCTATTCTTGGCTGTTATTGTGATATGGCCATTTTTGTATATTACTAGCTTCCGCCAGCGGTATCACCTACTTTCCCGTGGGAACTACTGCGCGTACCCGGATAAAAGGTAGCCTATAGCCTTCCTCGATAAATGGGCTATCTAACACTGAAAGGATTTCACCAGAATCGGACCAGTAGTTCCTGAGATTAGCGCGTTCAAACAAACAAACTCTTCAGCTTTATAATACTAGTATAGATTTAGACTAGTGACCAGAAGCGTTTACTAACCCCCAGTTTCATAGGTTCCAGATAAAGTTATAAATAGCAATCTGACAGATCATGCCATAGGTAAGTAGTCAAAATTAAAAACATTTCTACGGCAGTGTCTGTCAGATAACTATCTAGAACTTTATCTGGAACCTCTGAAACTGGCCCTAAGTCTTGGATCTGATCGCAAAGCAACTGGATTAATTGATATAAAAAAATTACATGTCTCACTTGAAAGACCGAATTTGGAAACAGCATTTTCTATTAATACGATATTTTACCAGTAATTGTATCGCAAACATTAAACATTTCACCAACCTACTTCAAACATTACAATTCTTTACAAATAGTTAAGACGTCCTACTTCCTAGAACTTTACATTTTGACTCGATACAATCTATCGCGAATTCCCCGATCAATAGTTTCCATAGTTCCTTTATTAACGATCAGAATGGTAGTAAACGAAGCTACTCGAGTATTATGTTGCTTTGTTACTCGGTTCAAAGATTGAGCCATTTTGCCGACGTCGAGTATAATATGGCCGATACTCGTGGTTTAATTTGAAACTTAAGTAATTGACGTCTCCTAGGATAGTTTACGAGGAATTTCGTGTTTATTACGAAGTTTCGGTTGAAGTTAATTATTTTGATGAAAAATTAGGCCGATTTCATTAGAGGTGGTTCTGAATGATGATATTTGATGTTTGTCACAAACCTTTACAAAGTTGATACTTATGATTTTTACGTAATGTTTTCCGTTAATTTCTTTCACTCATAAAACCATTCAAATGTTAATATAAAAATGTTTCTTTTACTAAAGGAAAATTGCTTTATTTACCCGCTCTGTCGGAGAAAAACAAATTAGTTTTACTTACTTACTAAATAAAATTACATATTATAGATGTTCTTTTCCACACAAAAAATAGTACCTTATTAATAAGAGATATTTACTGTCTCTGTCTTATTATTTATCTAATCGTCGATATCAGTATCCGCTACAAAAAAAATACCATTCTACATCTATAGGCCGATGGTACACTACAGATCATTGTTCTTAAACAAAAATCCATGTCGAACCGTCCATTAACTTTAGCTTGCATATGTTCAGTAATCCCTTCATTACAAAGGCTGGTTAGACAACCGTCCTTATTCCGAAACGGCTTCCTTTTTCCGAAGCCGCACGGCCGATGACTGCAAAGTTTTCTGCTAATTAACTGGCTTTGGGGCCACCGGGCCGCTCCGGGGCAGTCCTGTATCTCTAGATTATGCCTATTTGTTGCTACTCCTATAGCCTGCCTTATTAACTTCGATTCGGAGAACATTCATTTGAATGCTGCTTTTATTTTGTTGCTGACAATAGGGCCAGAAAATTATCGTGTAACTACTTTTCTAGGCTTTTTTGTGGATTGCGAAATTCGTTTCGAGTTGTCGGTGTAATTCACAACATGCTACCTTTGACATGCATTATTTCCATACCCGTTTTGAAACAATGATATTCTAAAATAAAACAATCAAAAGCCTATTCCATAATTCCCAATAACTTAAAATTAACGACGGCTTAAATCAACAGCACTCGAGGAAACAATCGAAAAACTTGAAACACTCGTCTATTAAATTGAAATGATGTTTTTGATCGTTTTAATAGAAAGTCGTTTAAAATTGCTAGTCGTCAAATTACGGCTGTTTGGCTGTTTCAAGGGGATGGTTTGTAACAAAACAAACTGTACATTATAATTGCTCCAATTTGCCGCGAGCACAGCGACGTGGCAGATTGCTAATGACGTCACACCTCCTGCTTGTCCACGTGAAACCGTTTACACGTCACGAGTGAAGCACGACTTTTCATTTAATTGACACTTCTCTTTGCAAAAAGGAAAGGGGTCTCTTTTTTTAGAGTACGACTGTGTATGTTTTGTTACAGATTAATTTTTACAATTTGTTCAACATTTAGGCATTTTGTTCATTTCAAATTCCGTTGCATTCAAATAAGTGTTCCACTAATTTAATTCTATGGCTACGTTCATTTTTTTTTTTAGTTGTTTGATTAAAAATGTATTACAACAACTCTCCTTTGTGCTTATTCTACATTCTATAGAACCACTAAAGTTGTAACATTTCTTACAAAATTAAACACATCAGTTACCGAAGCATTACAAAGAAATAAATTGAAGAAAGGACTATGATCACGTATCATCATGTCGTAAGCTCGTATCGTGATCGTATCGTCCAGTGTAAAGCGCCTTACCTTGGCCACAATTAACGCGCGCTTCAAGTTTTCTCCCGAGAAGGAAATAATTACGATTGAGTTGAGTTTCGCTATCCGACGCCGACCAGACTGTGCCATAATTGGTGCTTAAACAGAGAATTCAATTTTCGATAACATTTCCAACCGAAACCAATAGGAATCAATTCGGATTGGAAATTTTGTAGTCGATGACGGAATTTGATTTTCTGTAGTTGTTTTTTGTTGGAAAGTAATCTGATGTAGACTTTAAAATATAAAGTAGTTATGATTCATTCATTTTATTCATCTCAGGTTTCAGCTTTGTTAACTGTCAAAACAATATCAACAGTTATTGTAAATTTAAGAGCAGATTTTTTAGGAGTTACATTGAAAAAAGCTCAGAAGCGTTAAAGATAAGAAAATCTCAATGACTAAGTAACACAGTAAAGCAAGGTTCGCTACCAACAGTATTATTCCCTGCACGCCTTACAACAGATCTCAAAGAGCGCAATACTAAATTTCACACGCGCCATTGCTTGCCTCGCGTTCGGGAATTCGTTTTTTAAATTTACTTAATATATTTCCGCGGTGGCGCCATCTGTATGCAGTTACTTTGCGCCGTTCATTTTTTTTATTGTCTTCCCTCGCGACGATATTTCGCGAACGTCGCGTACAGTGCGAACGGGTTTTTATTTATTCTTAAAATTCTGTGCTAGTTGTTTTGTTTGTTGGTTGTTGTTGTAACTTTTTTAAAGAGTTATTGTGTCGGGAGATTTGTTTGTCTTTATTTACCTTTATTTTATTTACTTTGTTGAAAGTACGTAGGAGCTTTCGTTGGAAATGTTTTTATTTTTTAATTATCAAGAGCAGTGTTTTAACGTATTTTTTTTTTAGTTATGAAAAGCCACGATCTTTAAAACCACTAAAATTCCGATTCTATAATCATGTGGGTAAAACAAAAATACAAACAACATACAAGGATTACAGCATCGTAACCGAATTATGTTTAGAAAAACTTTGTAGCCGTAGCCGACCTACAAAGATGCTACGTAGTACATACTACGAGGCTACGGAGCTACGGCGTAGCACCGCGCAAAAAAGATGCGCTTGTAAAAGTTAATTGACTGGAATAAACCGTAGTACTAAAAAAACAAGTAATTTACGGCGTGTTTTTATCGAATTCGTGTAGAACATTGTTGTTTTCTTTTAGGTCAGTGGTGGGTAGGTGTGAGGCAAAGAGCGGTACAGTTGCATCCTTGATTTATTTTCAGATGCAGCACAGTGTTTACCTAATGGTTTCAATGGTTTTTCCTACATTTTGAAAGAATAATCAGCTTTGTTATTTTTAGAAATGAAACAGAAATACACTGTCAACCAACCTCGTCCTAAAACCCACATGTCTCTTAACCAGCGGCTTGAAATATACAAGAAATTAACATCAGCTCTAAGCTTACTCTGTGAATTTAGACGTGACGGCGTCAGCACGAAAATAATAGGGCAACTCGCAAACTGAGTGCATAGATAACCAAATTGTTAAGACGAGTCTTGTCTTAAAACGCTCATGTTTATGCATGGTGCACGCGATTACTGATGCACCGTTTACACGAATCTATTCGCGTTCTAAGGCCGTTCTAGAATGTTCATGCTCGTGTTGGGTCGGCTTCCGACTTCTGTCTAACTAGTTGCGGCTTGTTCGCTTGTTTATTGTTTGTTAGTAAGCCACGTCAATTTATTTTGGTGGTGTGTGTTTAATTCTAAATCAGGGGTACAAAGAACAGAGATAGGCTAAGTCAAAGCTGAGCGGATCGAACGATCATAAAGTTAGGCAACGCTTAGCCCGGTCGGTCCGTGGAAGGGTGACCATCTTGTCATAACGAGTTANTCCACGTGAAACCGTTTACACGTCACGAGTGAAGCACGACTTTTCATTTAATTGACACTTCTCTTTGCAAAAAGGAAAGGGGTCTCTTTTTTTAGAGTACGACTGTGTATGTTTTGTTACAGATTAATTTTTACAATTTGTTCAACATTTAGGCATTTTGTTCATTTCAAATTCCGTTGCATTCAAATAAGTGTTCCACTAATTTAATTCTATGGCTACGTTCATTTTTTTTTTTAGTTGTTTGATTAAAAATGTATTACAACAACTCTCCTTTGTGCTTATTCTACATTCTATAGAACCACTAAAGTTGTAACATTTCTTACAAAATTAAACACATCAGTTACCGAAGCATTACAAAGAAATAAATTGAAGAAAGGACTATGATCACGTATCATCATGTCGTAAGCTCGTATCGTGATCGTATCGTCCAGTGTAAAGCGCCTTACCTTGGCCACAATTAACGCGCGCTTCAAGTTTTCTCCCGAGAAGGAAATAATTACGATTGAGTTGAGTTTCGCTATCCGACGCCGACCAGACTGTGCCATAATTGGTGCTTAAACAGAGAATTCAATTTTCGATAACATTTCCAACCGAAACCAATAGGAATCAATTCGGATTGGAAATTTTGTAGTCGATGACGGAATTTGATTTTCTGTAGTTGTTTTTTGTTGGAAAGTAATCTGATGTAGACTTTAAAATATAAAGTAGTTATGATTCATTCATTTTATTCATCTCAGGTTTCAGCTTTGTTAACTGTCAAAACAATATCAACAGTTATTGTAAATTTAAGAGCAGATTTTTTAGGAGTTACATTGAAAAAAGCTCAGAAGCGTTAAAGATAAGAAAATCTCAATGACTAAGTAACACAGTAAAGCAAGGTTCGCTACCAACAGTATTATTCCCTGCACGCCTTACAACAGATCTCAAAGAGCGCAATACTAAATTTCACACGCGCCATTGCTTGCCTCGCGTTCGGGAATTCGTTTTTTAAATTTACTTAATATATTTCCGCGGTGGCGCCATCTGTATGCAGTTACTTTGCGCCGTTCATTTTTTTTATTGTCTTCCCTCGCGACGATATTTCGCGAACGTCGCGTACAGTGCGAACGGGTTTTTATTTATTCTTAAAATTCTGTGCTAGTTGTTTTGTTTGTTGGTTGTTGTTGTAACTTTTTTAAAGAGTTATTGTGTCGGGAGATTTGTTTGTCTTTATTTACCTTTATTTTATTTACTTTGTTGAAAGTACGTAGGAGCTTTCGTTGGAAATGTTTTTATTTTTTAATTATCAAGAGCAGTGTTTTAACGTATTTTTTTTTTAGTTATGAAAAGCCACGATCTTTAAAACCACTAAAATTCCGATTCTATAATCATGTGGGTAAAACAAAAATACAAACAACATACAAGGATTACAGCATCGTAACCGAATTATGTTTAGAAAAACTTTGTAGCCGTAGCCGACCTACAAAGATGCTACGTAGTACATACTACGAGGCTACGGAGCTACGGCGTAGCACCGCGCAAAAAAGATGCGCTTGTAAAAGTTAATTGACTGGAATAAACCGTAGTACTAAAAAAACAAGTAATTTACGGCGTGTTTTTATCGAATTCGTGTAGAACATTGTTGTTTTCTTTTAGGTCAGTGGTGGGTAGGTGTGAGGCAAAGAGCGGTACAGTTGCATCCTTGATTTATTTTCAGATGCAGCACAGTGTTTACCTAATGGTTTCAATGGTTTTTCCTACATTTTGAAAGAATAATCAGCTTTGTTATTTTTAGAAATGAAACAGAAATACACTGTCAACCAACCTCGTCCTAAAACCCACATGTCTCTTAACCAGCGGCTTGAAATATACAAGAAATTAACATCAGCTCTAAGCTTACTCTGTGAATTTAGACGTGACGGCGTCAGCACGAAAATAATAGGGCAACTCGCAAACTGAGTGCATAGATAACCAAATTGTTAAGACGAGTCTTGTCTTAAAACGCTCATGTTTATGCATGGTGCACGCGATTACTGATGCACCGTTTACACGAATCTATTCGCGTTCTAAGGCCGTTCTAGAATGTTCATGCTCGTGTTGGGTCGGCTTCCGACTTCTGTCTAACTAGTTGCGGCTTGTTCGCTTGTTTATTGTTTGTTAGTAAGCCACGTCAATTTATTTTGGTGGTGTGTGTTTAATTCTAAATCAGGGGTACAAAGAACAGAGATAGGCTAAGTCAAAGCTGAGCGGATCGAACGATCATAAAGTTAGGCAACGCTTAGCCCGGTCGGTCCGTGGAAGGGTGACCATCTTGTCATAACGAGTTATTCCGTGTTTCGGAAGGCACGATAAATTGGTGGGTCCCGGCTGTCATTTGACCATCTTTGGCAGTTGTTACGGGTAGTCAGAAGCCAAAAAATCTGACAACCAGTCATATAGTCGGGTTGTGTTCGTCAGATAGGCAGTCGCTTCATGTTAAATACTGGTTCTCAGCTGTATCCTGTTAGACTGGAAGCCGACCTCAACATAGTTGGGAAAAGGCTAGGCAGATGATGATGTAAATCAGACAAAGATCAGTGTCAATCTTCACTTTAATTAGATAAAAGACACTTAGTTTTTCACACTGAAAACAAACAAGGCTTTAACTTTTTTTAACCGCACTTACACTACATAACAAATCCACAACGATAAAGTTTCCTATGCAAGTTTATTACAGAAAGAAATCGTAAAATACATCAGAAACAGCTGTGGTTCCCACGCAGGTCGCAATCAAGATATCAATCCTAGAAAATGGGTTCAAACTAGTTCACAGTGGTAAAGCGTATAAGTTCCATTAGTGCTTGAGATTTAATAAACTATTAAGTATTTAATGCCCTATTATTAGTACCTCATTGGTAGAGGAAATATACTTGAATAAATATTTTTTTCAGGAAACCCTCGATAAAGATTGTGAACACCGATGATTTTCAATACGCGAGCTGTTTTAGGCATAAGAAAAGTCATATTTCTCTTACCCATAACAGTACTACATAACTATAAATCCAGAATAAATAAAAATGTTGGATTTACCTCACCTCGTACATTTTTACTGACAGTTTGTAATATTTTGAATTCCGTTTCAGGTAGATACTAGGCGTTTGAAAAACACAAAAGTAAGCTAAACTGAAGTTAACCTTTAGTAGTGCTTAGTTCTTGCACTTGCTTTGAAACTGTACCAATCGCACTAAAGACCCCACACAACCCTAAGTAAAACACTATTATGTACTATGTCTTGATCCCCTTAGACCCAATGTTCCAAGTAGTGACGTAAGCAACAGTAGGTTTAGTAAAGCCGAAATAATAATAGATGTTTATTCCTGAACACTGCTACCGCAAGCTGTCGGCTATTTTAAACAGTCGAGAATAACCTCGCTCTCCCATTTAATCGCCACATTCGATGCTTGCAAGACAGTGCCTAAATTCGTATAAATATTTTCCTTTGAAGATTGGGAAAAGAAAAGTTCCTTTAAAAAAAATCATACTTGATAGTGTACTTGGGATGGTTTCTACAAAACAATGTTGCCAATAGAATAATATTAAACCAGCTACATTATTACGCAATAAAACAAATATCAACTCTCGATTATGGAGATTCGATTTGCGAATTAAATAATATTGTAATGTGGACGTTATAACGACAAGACAAGTTGGCAAGGCAGTGCTTCCGCAGAGTTCCGCAAGAAACCGACTGGCCGAGCGACTATTGGTCGCGTCTCTCCGTCCATTCGTACTCCAGACACGTACGGACTGGGAAACTCGCCAGGCCCGCGCCGATTGCGAAAACAATTTCGGATCGAATGGGAAACGCGTTTGAACTGGACTTTTGGAGCGGAAGTATTAGATTCGGTTTAATTGATGGGTTATCTTTAGTGTTATCTAACAAGGTTTCACGACTATGTGGCTGTGGTTTTGCTCGTTTGAAGGAGGTCACAAGGTCGTTTGGAGTTATAAATCTCTTGTTTAATAGAGAATTCTTTGTAAATCGTTTTCATACATGATTTATACGATAAAGAAAATAATTTAAGTAACAAAAAATATCAGCTATTCCCAAGAGCGTCAAGCGTGCCAGATTTAGAAAGTAAGTTTAAAAATATATTTGTTACAAAAAGGTTCGAACAATTTATGGGCACTGAGAGGTCACCCGGGACTACATGCTCCAAACTGTACATAGAGTACAAGTTTAAAAATCCGTGTCAATGTACATCTTAACCCGTCGCCGGCCGCTTGCCAAAATCTCCGTGGGTCACGTTCGCTTACGTAACCCGTCGACGGCGCGAGCGTAATTTTAAGAAGTATATTGGTTTAGTTTTTAACGCCAGTGCGGATGCCAACGCGACGCTGAAATTAACCCTGCCTGCTTTATTGCCCGCTATACCACCGGTCCCAAAGACCGATCCTAGTTCGAATTTTTAGCTCCATAACTTCCAGAGGTTTTATTTTCGAAGCGAGTGAGTTTGTTCTAGTTGTAAGAAACGGGTCAAATGGGAGTCATTCAAGAAATATTAAATGTAACTATTATTGAACTTCTATATTAAGTTTGCAGATCTTTTACTGGCGCGCCTGTTGTAAAATGTTATTTGTGACTCTTTTTCTTTTTGTTAGAAACTTGAAATTTATTTGGCATAAACTCTATGCATTCCTTATCCGAAGAAATTGTAGGTTTTTTTTTAACATTTATCCCTGTTCCCATCGTTTTTGAGAATTAATGTAATCTCCTAAATCTCTTTTCTATTTCCGAACTACTTCTAAAGTAAAAATAATTCAAATCTACGTGTTGTACAGCTCCTTCACAAATCAAACGGCCTGGACCCACTTGAAAGGCAGTAATCTCTCAATATCGGGCCCATCCCTTTGCAAATTTACCTACTGGAGTCTAGAAACAAAGCTGTGCTGATTCGATTTAGTTGCGAACGAACGGGATCTTCTTTGATGTGTCGAATGAAAGGCAGCGATCCGACTGTAATACACTTAGCCGGGCCATTTCAGGCGGTTCTCCCCGCCCGGGTGGGAGGCCCGATGCACTCGTACCCGGTTCAATAAGATTTTCATTAAGCGTTGAAAAGTTTTTAATGAGCACGGATTTTGTACTCAACCCTTGAATTTTCGAGTACTTATATTGTGTAAATATTTGGTTCGGTAGCGCTTTTTTGATTTTTTGATTTTTCATATTTGTTGTCGGTACAACTTTTATTTTATGTACCCTTATTGACAAACCTACCCAAAAATATTCCGAATATAATACGCATACATTATTTTATGATATGTTCACATAGTTCCACAACTCGGTCATTCAAAGGCTTGAATTATTTTTGATTGGGTCATCAAATATTTGCAGTACCTAAAATAAAAAAATGCATTTACTAAATGAAGCATGTAATGTTATTTGTGCTTGTACAACGAAACAGTTTATTTTATTTTAAAATTCAATCCAAGACATAAAAATAAAAGTTACCTACTGAAAAATGAAAATACTGATCAAACCCTGAAAAGCATAAACCTATTAAAGTGAACTCCACTACAAAAGCCATCGCACGAAGCCCCGCCCACAATCGAACCTTCTCGATATCGACCAAGTATTCAGAAAACAAATCGATTTGCGGAAATTACTTATAAGTAGGCGAACAAATAGGGCTAAATCTGATAAGTGGCCGGCGGTAGCTTTCTACGGTTCACGCTATTTGATGGATGCCTTCATCGTGTCGACGTTACCCACACATGTACACCGCGCACACAAAATACCGCAAGTAGGTTAGTGCCGGTTAATTAGTAATTTAAATTAGTTTTGAGTATGTGAATTTTATTAATAGTTTGGTAAGTAATTGGTTTCAGATTTTCAGGGTGTATTATACTTGTCATGTTGTTAAGTGGATTAGTGTAAATTATCAGCTTTATTTTGATCCAGTTAATCCACGTACTTAACTTGTAAATAGTGCGTGATACAACTCAATAAATTAAACAAGTTAATACCCAAGGATCTGAAATTTTGACAACAATTTTACAACCAAAGCCTGCTAAATTGAAATTAAAATATCAATCAAAATTAATATCTTAACATTAACAGAAGGCTCATTGTGGAAACGCAAAACGTTGTAAATGAGCACACGGACCATTTTCGTGGAATAAGTTGCAATAAAATTCAAAGAAATCAGATACTTCGTTTTACCGCTGGCTCGATTAGCGGCAATGGCCGTCTACCCCCACTCTGCCCCCACCCGAACGGAAATACTGGCCTTCTCCATAGGCGCGCTATTTCCTTCAAAAGCTGCTATCGGACATGCTACGGATAATGCACTAGGCTATCCAATACACTTTGTACATTTATTACGGCGAACTGAAATTTTTATAACGTGTAGGGGAAGTGGCATTGGTTTAATGATAGCCTTAGTTAATAGTTCCACTGATAGTTTTACACGCCAGTCATTTTTGTAAGTGATGTGTGCTTTGTGTCGTTAAATATAGCCTTGGATCGCAGCTGTGGTTTGTGCTGTTCTAGTGGACGGGTGTACTTACATGTTTCTTGATAGTGACGTAAATTTACACTGAAATACGTTATAATCATGCGATATTTACGCAGTTCATTAAAATTGTACTTCATTTTATAACAATACCGAGTTCGAGTTCGTTCTGACTAAATGATTTCCAAGGCTTCGTGAGGCTTCTGAAAGATCAGACATAACAACCAAAGCATACAATTCCAACATTGTTCCAATTACAATTCATAAATGAGCTTCCAGATCGGAATGGAATCAATTAATTTATTCAAAAATAATTTCACAACTCCGTGAAGCGAACGTTTTCAGATAGAAGTTAGTCAAACAATTTTCTAGATTTCAGAGCTGAAATTCTTTGAGCTATTAAATTCTGAAACTCGTTTATTTTGTTTATACAGAATGGTTGTTTAACGCCTTCCTTGAACTTTGTAACGTCGACTCTTATTCGAGACTTCGTTTACATAGAAAATCCTTAACTTGAACTCAAATATCGTGAACTTCTGAGCACCTAACGTTGTTTAATGACATATCTTTTTAGATATAACGTATTTTATATGGAGCTGATACCTTTATGAACTTGACACGCGTTTTAAGTACCTAAGTACTGTCGTTTTCACTGTAGTAAGGTTATTAGATATTTTGGCTGTGGAACATTTTTGGTCCTTATTTGGCCTATAAAATAAAATGATAACTTTATAACCAAAATAACGTTTGCAGTTAAACTTGCTGTAATAAATACTAACAGGTGCTTTCAAAATACTCACAAATGCCCTATTCTACAGTACGTATCGTTACTCTAGGCGTAAAATTGTAACGGAAAGCACAAATGGCCATAAAAATAGCGAATAGCGCTAACAACTCGCTTCACAAAAGGTAACCCTGACCCGACCGCGATAAGTTCCGCTCTCCTTAATTGTTCTTTTAAAACCACTATAACGCAGTAATCGCCCCTTTGATGGTGTTTCCTATTGTTTCACATGTAATTGTACCGAATGATTGATAAACTGATGCGGACTAGAATTCTAAACGTCTATTAAGTTTGCCATATTCGATGAAAGGCGGCACTAATCAAACGTTCGTGCCGGCAAGCTGCGCGTGGTACGAGCCCACAGCTACGAGTATCCTTGTCCTTACTTCAGCAGTGGAAAGTAGAGGCTGAATATCGGAACTTTACTGCGTTCCTCCGAGTCCTCCGATCTAAGCCATCAGTAAAACAACAGCATGTAGACAACGTTCCTCGCAATACAAACAATCCAAACTTCATCTAAACAAAGTTTACACTGTATAGCAAATACTTGTGTTTTGACAATCAAGTCGACGAAAACACCGATACTGAAATTTAATTCCATCTTGATTGTGGTGGCTCAATTTATATCACGAGGCAGTAGCGTCGTTGCAATTAAGGAGCTCAGGCTTCGTTCCCAAAGTCCCGCAAGTCGTCGGAGCCGACAATAATTGAGAATATGCAACTGAAATGATCGCGATTTAAGCGCTTAGGGGCGCTGCACACCAAAAGCATTGCAACGTAGCAAGCGGGACAGCCGCGCGGGCGAATTTTCTACCTAGGTATAGAAATTGTGGGACGCAACGCGGGCGCGCTCGCCCTCGCAATTGTTCGCGCGTCGCGCTGCACCGAACCGCATCTTACTAAGTGTAGGAAGAGCTTAAACAATTATTGTCCTCCCATTGTTGCCGTGAAAGATTTAAGCAATTTGAGCGTTCGCTTAATATCTCACTTTTGTGAAGTTTGAAGTGGTAATTAATTGGTGTGAGGATCTAGAACTTGGAGTAAACGTAGATGTTTCTCTGAGGAACGTGCTTACTGTAGTTGTTCTGTGCAACTCGGTTTTTGTTGTTTTAGTTTTAAGTTTATTTCGTGTTCTGACTTTGCTACAAATACAAAAGCACATCTCACTGACACACTGTTTATATACGTTTATGGTATGAGTCAGCCTTAAAAAATTAACCCACATAGTTACCCACATACCAGCGAATGCTATTATAGCATTATTCTAAGCACGATTCTAGGTCACATCCATATACAAAATAAGAAATACATCCACTTCTCCTTTTACCAAGAAAAATAACAAGAATGCTCATGCGCTAACAAATCTTTTTACTCTCCACACAGCAGACCCCTATTCATTTATAGAACAATAAAAATAAATATAATTGAAACGTCAGTAAGTCTGTTTATTTGCGCGCGCTCAACTGTTCGTTGTCGAGTGCAGCGGCCCGCGGAAAGTGACCGCTTAAGCTTTGCTGGAGACCTAGTGCCGCAACTACGTAAGCAAACGGACACTTTGACAAATATTGTGTGTATATTTGAACTAAAGTTTATTGTTATCTTTCTATGAGTGCATATGACTTCGTGATACGTATTGAAAAGTATTAATTTTGGGAAACGCAAAAATAAATACATTAATAAAAAACAAAAAGTTCATTGATAAATACTTATTGGTGCAAATTAAATGTTAGACACATGATTTCAAAGGAAACTACTTATCATAAAGATTTTTGAAAATACATGCAGTATCAAGAAATTATGTAAATAAAGTAAGATATCATTACTTCGATTCAATTATGTTTTCCTGAAAAATTAGCATTCGCCTTTAGACTGGAATCAGACTACTAAATAATTAATAGCAAATCTTGCGGCCGCCGTGGTGGTATTGTAGGAGCTAGACTACAGCCTCTTATTATTCAAGGAAAAGCATTGTTACACAGAATTCTGAATAAAAACAAAGTCTCGAGACTTCTGACCAATTAAATATGAAGACGAAATTTTATTTCAGTCGTTGATTTGTCTTTACCTGATTATTATTGTCGTGATGATCAATTTACTTTTATAATAACCACTGGTTCAATTGGGGCACGTGAATACCCCCACAAAGACGATCTATTTTTTATGTTTAAGACTGAGGCCAAACGAGCCTAATTTTGTGAGTTGTGAGTAACAGAATTTCGGTCGCAGAAAATCTGCTACATTTGTTTCATACAAAAGTCCTATTTGATTCACACGGCAACGCAAAATGAGTTGTCTTTTTTGTTTTTAACGATTTTCTACGACCGAAATTCTACGACTCACGACTCAAAACAATACGCTCGTTTGACCCCAGCCTAAAAGCATCACATTCGAATTATAAACGATAAATTTATAATGTAACAAATGAGAATTCGAAACAAAAGTTCATAGTGGACAATTTATAATTCCAGCTGCAGTAACGCAAAATATATTCGAGGTACATTTTATATCACGTAGGTAACAGCAAATTCGTAAACAAAGCTACCATGAGTGTGTGGTGTAAACTCTAGTGGGGTCACATTTCACCCCGACCTACTCTATCGCCGACATTATAAAAGGCCGCTTTAATGTCGCACTTTACAACCATAAATACACTTCGGACTTTTGTAAAATTATACTGAATATGTTCCGAAATTATTGAAAAGATTCTTCATAGCACAGCACCAGCAGTTAAGTTCAAAATTTAAGAATTTATCATCCAACATTCTTGTAACGTAGTTATTACTCGCAATTTATGTGATAACTTAGAAGTTATAGTATTCACAAGAACATTATGGAATCTAAATTGAAATTTAACTCGCAGGTGAGTTATACTACAATTTCGCTTCATATTCATAGCCTTGCAAAAATGATCGTTCGTATTCAAACACAGTTTAAATGTATTTATTATCTTAATACCATTATCTCATTCCGGCGGCTTTTTCACGAGTAAGCAGAACTAAAATTGGTAGTCGGCCATTACTTTCATCCGCTTTAACAGGTGAATTACTTATGAGCGGCTTTTTGTGCCTATATTTTGGGGGAGAGGCCCGCTTAACGCGTCCTCGGGCGAGGGCGGCGCGGGCTTTGAGTTTGCGATAATCGCGATTTTCAACGCCACCAGAACAATGTTTAGCGTTAATGATTTTTTATCGCCCGCTGCAGTTGTTGGGCTCGTGCTTTTTAATTTCAGACTTTTTATTAGAATTTGTTTGTATCGCCGTTTTTCTCGCGTTAGCGAATATCAAGGTGTGCCGGCGGAGCGCAATTAGTTTAATGAAAAGCAATAAGGTATCAGGTTCGAATATCGTGTAGTTAATTCACTTCGTTAGGTTATTTAATCTTTATAGGATGTTCTGTTAATTACTGTTTCTTTTTATATAAAAGTACATTACTAGTATTTAAAGTCGATTTACTAACATTCTTCTAAGCCGTTTACTGCAACTATTTTACTTTGCTAAGTAGAACTAACGCAAAAAGTATACTCGGTAACGTTTACTTGCAGAGGCAGTACGGTAGTTAGCATGTTTAATCACAATTCCGCGGCGTACACGTGCCGTTTAAGCATATCGCCGATAAAAAGCAACTCCAACACGTATTACTGAAGTTGGTCTACGTAGCGTTTCTAAACAAAGCTACATATACGTTCATGTATTGTTGGAATTTAACGAGAGTACTGATAAGCGAAGTTTCGAGTCTACTGTCAAAGGGCGAACGCGTTTTATCAGCCGTAGTTAGCGAGCAATTGATATCGCTTGCTGAAGTCGCTACTGAAACAGTATATGAAGTAAAGCGCCGTGCATAATGGTGTTATTGATTGGTGAATGTTCATTTTAGATTCAAGGTAGTTATCTTAGAAATAAATGTCAAAAAGTATAAGTGTCCAAAAATCTATTAAAGAAACGTTTAATGAATAGGATAGGAAAAAATATGTACCTAAAAGTTATGTTACTTACCTTTAACGAGTAATTTAAACAAATATCTAAAACCCGTCTCAATAACAAAACAATAGAAAAACCATTTCACATGAACACCTTTGAATTTCTCACAAACGAATCGCAGCCATTCCGTTCAATTCACCAGAAGTTTCCAGAACAATTTTTGCCTCAGCGTCACAATTAGGAGGAGTCATGTGAACCGGGCTTTGGTGCGGCAACGTTCGCGGTCTGTAGCAAAATTAGTAAAGTTTATGCCATCATTATTGGCGTCGCTATAACAAAGGGCCCCTACCTCCTTTGCCGAGCTTTGTCAACGTATAATTGCGCAGCACTCACTGCGAACAGAATATTGCTAATAGACGGATAAAGTTACCGTTATTTCAAGGCTTACTGTAATCGGTTTTTCTTTGTATGTTCGGTTTTCATTCGGAGGGTTCGGCTTTCTGTTGCTTGCGCAAATCCTATTTGCGTCTCTCATGTAGTATTACTATCTCCTACTTACACGTAATGTCCACTTTGAGAAAATATTTGTGTTAGAAACATTTTTATGTAAAAGGCAAATTAACCACACGTGAACTCAATTTAATTTCAGTGTAAAGGTCTGACAACAAAAGGAGCCCCGTAAAAAGTAATGTCGTCAATAGTGAACTATCCCGAGCTATTTAATATCCCAACCCATCCGAGCCAATAGGGGTTAAACTGACCGGTCGAATTAACCCTGACACACCCGGAACTTCGTCAACTCGACTTAACCCGTTGGAAGGTCGACTTTCAAACGACTGCAGTTGGTAAACTTCGGCGAACATCGTCAAAATTCGTAGCGACTACAATTTTAGTAACCGCAAATTACGCTTCTTTGAGCGAACCGAAGTGGGGGCGGAAACTGCCGAAGTCGCTTCGTTAGAGGTCGGGATTGGACCATTGTAGTTGAAGCTTAATCGCTACAGGACAATGGACAGTGATGTAACGTAATTGTCGCTAAATAGTCACTGTTAAATCGCAAAGCGTTGACAGCGCATGATTTTAATTGTTCCCAACGAAAGCGCAATGCTGCGTATCGCGAGCTTTTTTAAAGTGACCACGTTAAACAGTTTTATGCGTTGATTATTGTCATCCAAATGAGGCGTTTTCCAACGAATGTCGAATTAAATTTTGTTGACGACCGCCTTTTATACTGTCGTAATTTTCACGCAATGAATTTTATACTCGCGCTAATTTACAGCTGGATTTATTTTCGAGTTTGGAACGCTCGAAAGTGTATTTTTTTCTAGAAAGTTGGCTTATATATTATTTAAATTCTAATAACGAGCTTCACAGGCGAACGGGCGGCGCGTGCAAAACCCGCTAATTGAAACTATAAATATAAACCCCCAACATTTTCCTCCGCTTCTATTTTCATTTCAGTTTTTTTTTTCATACCGACTAAATGGACGGTCCATGTAAGAAAACATTTCTAAAGTTTGTACTCGAAGCTGTTTGCCATAACAACACTTTCTTATTTCACACATTTTTATTTTACTTTCCTCACTTAGTACGTCATCAGCAATTCTGAACAAAACGCACGAAATGAAGACACATGTGTTCCACTTTAACAATACCGATAAAGAACAACGACTCCATATAGAGGTATATCGGCGCGTTATAATGCGCGCATCCGAATAAACTACCGGGTACTTTCCGAAGCAACACAGCAATGTACTTAAAACAACCTAAAAAGTTACTCAAAAGTTATGTTCTGCTAGAGTTCGCGTAGTATCGTCCCCGTATCCGTTTTGTTCCCCTATTCGCGTGGCACCCCCCTCGCCTGCGGGGGGAGGGGTTCGCGATAACCGCTTTTTATACGCATAATGCTCGGGATCTCGTGCTAAGCTGATAGAATTGTGGTGGAATCAGCAGGCCTTTTGAAGTTCTATTAAATTGTAACACTCGCGAATTCGCGCCAACGCGCCCGTGAAATTGTGGCTTTATTGAAATGGCACGAAATTATTTATCTTTTTTGTAAGCGCCGCATGTGTGAGATGGAATTTCTAATTTGAAATTATAGTGGCGGTGTCTACGAACGTTTTAGAATATTAAATTATTCATGTTTAAACGCTAAAGTTTATAATTTATATGGCAGCAATTCGGATTCAGTTCGAGGAACGCTTATGCAAACGCGCCTGTTATGCGTCGCGTCACATGGGGTATTTTAAAACTTTATCAAGGAATGTTTTATAACAAAGATATTTAATAAAGTCTACGGCGGCCGTTGAATAAAGTTGTTATACAAAACAACATCGTGCAATATGTTGTCGCTATGAACTAGGAATAAACTCTGAAGAGACTAATATCTTCTCGTAAAGATTTGAGTTTTCGTATTAGAGGAGACTTTTACTTAATATTACAACATTTCGTAATCTCGGATCGGACATAAATGGAGTACCTGCCTTATAACTTCCATTTTCGGCGGATAAGAATCTAATATTCTTTTTCTCTAAGAAACATCCTCCTCCGAAATGTTTTGCTATATCGTGGGTAGGCATATTTTTTAAGATCAAGAACTATTTTGTTTCAGCTATGAACCATGTTAATGTATAACCACTCAGCAGCACTAAAAGCGTCGTGGTTACAATAACCACAGCCCATAAACCGCGGTGATCTTTACAAAATTTAATCGTCCGTAGCAACGGTCAACATGAAAACCGTAGCAAGTGACTACGAGGCTACGAAAAACAGAATTATGAAGATACCACCGTTAAAACTAAATAACCATAATAAAATTAACATGAACTCTCAACAAAGACTTGGTTGTTTAATATCTTCATAAAGCTTAATAGTAAACATTCCGCATTTAGCTCTAAATTATTTAAACTTGGCCTTGATCTTCGTTTAACACGAGACTGTGTAACCTCGGGCTAGTTAAAACACAAGCTTATCTACATGTGTGTGTCAAGCTCAAACACACACAACTACACACAGTTTACGTTATCACCTGTACGTTGTGTTATGATAATGAACCGCGTATCTGGCAACACCGTCAGTTGTTTGTAAACAATTTCATTGAACACTCACGCACCGCGATAGACGCGAGTGAGCCCTGCATGAGGACAAACAAATGACGACATGCTTCCAATTAAAACGTTCATAAAAAATGCCTATAATACATTATCGACGTAGGTAGGTATATTAAATCATTTTTGTATGTTACATTTCTGAATAGCAGTTCTTTTTTTTTCATATTGATTTTTTATTGAAGCGTTGCAGATTCCAATATCAGCTTACTATTATGCAAAAAAAAGTCGAACGAAAAAATAAAATATTTTTTGAAATCCTGTGCTTTACTTTGAACAGTATACTTGGCCCACCGAAGCTGAATTTATTCAAGTCGTTACTGATTCCCATGAATTAATTGTTGATAATAAGGCATCGTAGATTAGTCATTACATGACCTTAGAATAAACACAGGAGCTCTGTATTGTGATAATGACGTGCTTATCTGTTCACCCTCAACTGTTTATGTATAATTTCAGTGAACATATTCTGTGACACAAAAGCGCATCAATCTTTGCATATTGATTGTCTAATCACGAATCGATTCTCTTACAATATTAAACCAGTTCGATACGCATACGATACTTGTCTAGTTTTTGGTTCGACTCACAAAAAACGGGATTTTTAAGCAATTAGCATGAAGGAGCAATTTTTTCTGTAGATATTTTTTAGTCTTTAATCGTGGAATACTTAAGTCAATAAAATTCCAAGAAACCTCTAGTGCTCTCACAAAGTTTTGTATTACATATTATATGTATGACCAAGTAATACATAAGTTATAACATGTGTCAAAGTAAAAGAGGGAACAGCACTTCGCGACACGTGTTCGTAATTTGTCGTAATTACACGAAAAACATATTGAGGACACACATTATGTAATAGGTATATAACGACACCATTTTAGTTAAAGCCATTATGTTAAATAAGCTATCATAATAATCACATAGTTGAGCGCAAAACTGCTTCACACATTGTCAGATTTTCAACAAAAGCGGAAAATCCGTCTACTACATTCAAAACGAGCCAGATGAATATTTACACAAATATGACAAAATTTACAAAATATAGGCACAACTTTACGTTACTAAAGCAGGATAAAATACGCCATCAAATGACACAAAGGAAATTTAATAGTCTCGTATATCGCTGTAATAGAAACCGATATAACAAATCTACAAGTGGCAAATCCCACTATAAATGTAGCAGTAACTGAGAGCAGTTAGTATCGCACGCCGGGCACCGTCCGTACATATTAGTGGTCGCCCGCTATAATTTATTTGCTGGAGTAAATAGGATTAGCAGCGGGAGCGCTGCACACTGGGTCATTTTTTGCGTCGCACGGACAAAGCGCCGAGCGGCGGGCGGCCTATAGGTACCTACTGTGACCACTACCATGGGAACACACCGTGTGCTCCAATCGATCTGTAATGCCGTAATTTGATAAACAGCCCAACTTGACAGCTCCAAGTTATTATGGAAAAACTCGAAAATATAGGACAGTGACGTGACAGGTGCCCGTAAAAGCTTAGATATTGTGTTACGGTAAAGTAATCCGCGACCACCTCCGCCAGTTTATCCAAGCTCTCGAACAAATAAAAATACTTATCACGTAAAACCACCCTCCTGCCTGTCGGGCCCGCCTCGTAAAACCAACTCCTGGCTAAGGTAATAAAATGTCGCGACCAATCAACGCTCGCCCGTACAAGGATTCTCAGCGATTGGATTTGTCTCTCACGACTCCCGGATAACCGGACAAATCTCACGTTTAAAGCGACAGACGAAGCGACGTTGCGTTGCGATTTTGAAATTAGAGTCCGTACTCCACAAAAACACCGTATATGCATAAGTGATAGAGAAGGCGCGTAGAAACGGTACGTGATAACATTATTCGTGTGAAAAATGTATCGAACGGTACAAGTGGCGAATCTCGAGAGGGCCACATCCGAATAAATAAAGCCGGGGGTGCGGCGCGAACTTGCAAAAAATCCCCATTTACTGCGGTGCCGGTGCGAATATAAAATATTGATCTCAACGGAAATTTATGAAAACATAAAAATGCGGAGGTGCGAAGGCGCGCCCTGATGGAATACCCGTGTAGATACTTACCGCTGTCTTCTTGATTCGTTTCCGTCTACATTTCTGAGGATTAATCTCGCGCGTGGCTTATATTACACGTACGTCATTTTCACGCATAAAAATTACGCCGCGTAATTTTGGAATCTCATTTTTACAGCCCTATTTAGGCGACGCTCATGTCAAGAAATTCAATTTAGGACACTTATATTATACATGTTGTAGGTGTTCATAATGGCGTTTCGGTCAGAGAAAATTTTGCAAATGAAATTCCGCCAGCGAGGGATCTTGTCCGCTGGGTATACCTTCTCCACACCCGGTTATTGCCCATTTTTTATATAGAAAAGTCCGTTTTAATCCACACGGCGGCGGCCGCAACTCACGCCTTTATTTAGTCACTAGATTACGACTAACAAGGTTCTCCTTATTTCTCGTTCCTTCCGTTCTAAATGAGGCAATTCGTAATTGAATTTATTCTCTAAAAATAGCGTAGTGCGGTTGCATTTGGCTGGCGTTCCAGCGCCATTTGGAAATGAGCGATTTCACACTTCACACTTGAAATGGTAATAGGTTTACCGTATGATTACTAACCTGGATTAGCGCATATAGCGCAGCTGCCAGCCTAAATTTAGTACGAAATCTACAGATTGCCGACAGTGAAGCACTCAAGTACTATCTCGTTACATATAACACGGGGATAATATTTAAATAGATAAATTATACTAGTAGATTTTTAATATTATCTTTTTCCTGATACGTTTTTTCCAGGATAGCAACACTAAATCCGCGTCCATTACAACTGCGCTGGCTTGTCAACTTGACGTGATGGATGACGTCATTAATGCTTCCACGTGATCGAAACAAAATGGCCATCCATTAGGGTTGCATCAATGCAAATATGAGACAAAGCTGTACTCGCCGACCCTTGGACGTGGCCCCAGCGATATCTTTAACACATGTGCTTAACTGGAATCCGAAAATAAATAGATTGTGGTGTCACTCCCAAAAAAATGGTACAAGGGTCATCAATCCTTTACGCGTCTGCATCAAATATGTATACATAAGCGCGCAACAGCGACGCCGAACGAATCGCAACATGACACATTCTCAATATAACCCTCATAAAAAGGTCCGATAAAATATGGAGAGTAACGGATAGTGGGGAAAAACTATTACTCGGGTCTTAGAAGGAATGGATTCGGGGTCATCGCATTGTGTCATCTTCCATATCGAGGGGCCATCGTTCGTCAATGTAACATTCGGAGCCGTTAGGGCCCGCAAGATGGATAGGTCCGGAAAGGCCAGTGGGCCTCCGCACTGTTTGAGTAACGCCGGCAACGTTTACATTTGTAAATGGGTTTTAAACTGGAGTGCTCGCTTGACCGTCCGATGCTCGATATATTTTTTCTGCGTCCTCACATCGCCGTATGCTCTTTATACAAATGTTTTGCATTTAAATTTACATACATACGCAATTAGATTAATACCACAATGCGATACTAATTAATTAATTGTATCCTGCGCAAATATTTGTACTAAACCATAACAGCCGAGTTTATTATTAATAATGTTTGCTTGTGCGTTTAATTAAATTAATTACATAATTCAAATCTTTCGTTCTAACTCTGGCCAAAAACACAATCATTGTGTGATGTGTAATAATTGTGCGCATAAATCAAAATGACATGTATTTAATCGCGGTTCTCTGCGAACCCTACCGGAAGAGGCTGAAGGGTACTGCCTCGTCTTTGTCGAGAAAAAAACGTTAAGAAAAGCGACCCTCGCTAATGCACACAGTACTATATCTATTTGGGTACAAAGGGCTGTGAGTATGCTTGACCTCTGTACATATAGAATGGGTCACCCGGCGTTTGTGTTTGCGCGATTCTCGCGAGTAGCGCTTATGTGGAATTAGGTTATTTTATACTTTTAAAAGCATGAAGCCTAAAGTAATCCGCTTTGAAAAGTTTCGCCAATGTGTCGGTTTATCTTTTTTGATTCTTTTTTTTATATTGGGTAGTTGTTTATAATAATTAGTAATAGATTAAAACCTTTAATAACATAGTTAAAGACTGCATGTAATTGTTGCCACCACAACCTTATAATAATTAGGGTATAATTAGCATTAAATCATACTAAACCCATATCGGCAGTAATTAATCAAGCACTGAACACAGCGATCCGCTTAAAAACGAGACCGCAGTGTGACAGCGAACGCACCTGTCAACGTCACGTCAAATCCCACCGCGGCCGCCATTTTATATCGAAATGCAAATAACCTCACAAATCGAGGGTGTAACGCGATCCGTCCCGAGGCACCCCGGAACAGCTGATTTATTTCATACGCGATATGATTTTGCCGCAATTGAGAGCCCTCCGCTAGTCGCGGCAATATATTATATCGGTTGTTGCATCACATGGTGTAGGCTGTATAGAGTTTTTAGGTGAAGGGTTCATAACCAATTACGCAAAGAAAACGCATTTTTCATACGCAGTGTAATAATGACACTTGTCTGCGGCATAGGCGCGTGGATCCACTCAGCCGGTGTCGAATGCCACTCAAGATTCAAGATGGCGGCTGCTGCAACGCGCGTTGACAAATGCACATCGAGCGATGCTGTCATTTGTTTTATACTTTTAATAAAAGAGGCCGAATAATTAGCCAGCAATGACGGCAGATTAAATTACAAATTGTATCTCTATGTAATTGAGACGACGCTCTTTTTTTTTACTAAATTCCTTCCTCTAAACAGATTTTTATGGATGGCACTTTAACATTAAGTAAACTGATGCAAAATCAATGGAACGATTATAAAACCGAAAGCTTTCGAATTTTAGTGTTAATATAGCATTATTTGGCGCATGAAATTCGACAGTGCATCACTAACTAGACACAGATGAGAACATACGAGTAGATATCGATACGTTGATACGGTACCAAGGGGATTATTGGAGGATAGTTATCTGGGTAAGAAACGTCCATCACTAGGGTAATTTGGATATATGCGAATCCCCTCTGGCCTGGTGTAATCGGGTAAGCTCAATGACCCGCGAGGGTGTGCGGCGGGCGGAGCGGGGGTAGGTGCGATCATCAATCTCTATCAGGGTATCGCCGACGGCGATGCTCGCGCTTCCGTTCCTGAAAAAAGTGGCGACGAAAAATATGACCGCTTCCGTACTGGACATGTGACAGTGTGACGCGACTGAATACATTCCCATAACATATGCGTGGCTCCCCTTTAGACAAGGGGAATGCGGATTTAGTTTGACAAATATCTTATGGAACTTTGTGAAACTGAAGAAAACTCTCTTTAAGTTCAAAACTAAGGATCACATTATAACCTCTATTAAAACAGTTCAAGAAGACATAATAACTTCAATTTACGCTTATAATATGAAATTGTTATACATTGCACGAATATAATTTCCCGGCAACGGCAGCGCGACTGTTATCTTCAGCCATTGATTACGCGCATCAAATTACACAATCGTACACAAGCAATTACGCAAAACATTAATTCACAACACCCAATCTCGTTTGTGAATCGTTCATTAGCGGAAAGGGGGATCGGTAGAAATGGAAACTTTTGACAAAAGTTAAGACGTAAACGGCAAATGAATCTGCATTATTCCAACACCCCACGCCGCCGGAGACGTCTCGACGCCCGCTCCTCAGATAAGACAATTAAATAACTATCTCGGCCCATTTATCTGTCGGAGTTTCGTTTTGTTTGTTTCTATTAAGCGTAATTAATGCCTTCGCGGACGGGTAAAGGTTAATGAAGTCGAGCCACCGCCGGTTATCGGACATCTGACGGGCTCAACTAGAATCAAATGTCCGCAGCCGCCGTCGATCCCATTGTGCGCGACTAATAAACATTCCTGGCTCGCGGACTCGGCCGAAGGACTCCGAGACAAAAGACGTGCCTCCGTCCACCGCGGCTAGGCTCATCTATAACGACTACGAGGCATGTCAACAATGCGCGTCTATCCACAAGCAACGCACTCATTCTGTTCTGTCGACTCTTCGCACCTCATGTAATATCGTAAGGAATTTCCCAATTTCAACACCCTTCTAAACGGACGCGATGACACCTATGAATCTAAGTCGCACTCGGGATCTCGCGCCCGAAATCCATCGACGGGTATCAGTCACGGACGTAACTGCATTCTTCGGTAGACAGCTAATTTGGCCCCCCATTTACGTGTAAGTAGAACATCTATCATGGCGTCTCGGCATTTCTTCCAATTTACCGAGTACTCGTCTATCGAAAGATTCAATGAATGATAACGAGCCTAATAAATACGGAGTCGGCTCCCCAAATGGCTGTAATTAATTTAATGGATTTAGACAAAGAAATATGTACAATGAGATAGTGAGATTAATGATGGCGCTGCATATTGTTTCAAGCATTAGTTAGTAGATGTTGAATCGTGAAGATATTCAGCCGGGTGGTGTGCCGTGTAACCGGAGCGGCCGGGCCCGCTCTCGGACGCTTTATTTTTTCTCCATTTACTTGTAAACACTAATGAAGGCTCCCGAGCGAGCCTTCTAACGAGCTCTAACGTTGCACTTTCCGTTTATTATCAAGCCTGTAATCTAACATCCAAAGGTACTCCAACTACAGACCTCTGTATAGGACTCGGGTACAAATTAAAAGACCAAATTACTACTCCTGAATCACCTCAGTAGGTTGACTCAGTAGTCAACCTTAGAAATACATACATCTTCTACCACCATTCCTGCAATTCTATTTGTAGGGACCCTCGTTAGTTTTCCTTGTCAAAAACTGTTGTGAGAACGTCGAATTCTAATGATATTCATGTAAATTAATGTCTAAAAGTAACTTCAGTTAAGTAGTTCTGCGGATGTTTGCTAGACAATACATTAACATAACTGCCCATAAAAAGCCTTACTTCAGCCCCATCTAGAACTCCGAGAAGGGTTCCGTCTACTGGGTTGTTATATCACAAAATCAGCGCAACATAAATTAGTGGACAGGTCGCGTGACGGACCGACTTAGCAACATCGTCTCCTTATCGTCGTCCGGAAACCACCCGGCTAACCTCTCTGTACAATATGACTAAGAAAAAAAAGCAACTCTAAAGTCTACTGCAAAGAAGTCAAATTCCCTTAACGCCACCAAGTATATTCTACAACGAAACTTCCAATCTCGACTCTATTCATGGAACTGTACGGTCCAAATCCTATTTCAGACAATAGGAATAGTCAACAACAAATAAGGCAACATTGCCAGTATGTCAACATAAATAAAGCTGAGTGTCCTTTAACGAAGCAGACGTTGACGTCGGGACACTAATAAAGACCGTACGAGACAATGTCGACTCTAAAGCTTTTGTGTTAAAATTGAGATTAGTTACGTTAGCAGAAGGGGTAGTAAATGAAGGTTCGCATTTAGCGGTCGTGGTAGTAGTGATATGGGTGGACTTCCTTTGTCTGGTAATCTTATCAGCATGGCAGCCGGCCGCCGCGTCTTGACATGATACATTGCCCGCGCTATACATTTACATTCGTCGCCGCCTGTAGCAGCACGCACATGGAAACGCGCCATCAGGATTAATTCAAACAGTACGTGTCGAATATACATAAATCGTTATTTGTACAACTGTTTTACAAATTGGAACCAATGCGGGAAGTTAATCAATCAACTTTAATAGAATGAACCGTCTATGTACCGTAGAGATAAGCTTATGTATACAGCATTGGGCTCCGGCCAACCGTGAGCCATCGATTAAAATGTACGCGTAATGTCATTACGCAAGCCCATTCCACTTGTAGCAGGGAGATAGCGGCGGCCTTCCTTTCGCAAACTGCTGAATTTCGTTAATGCTCCGAATTTTTCGATAATGCTTGCTAAACCTTCCGATATCGAAAACGTAAAGGAAATTATAAGAAAGCCCAATTCAAAGCCGTAATAATAAAAAATACGCTTTCAAAGCGAATCTATTGAATATCTCGAATACTTTTATTTTATATATTGCATAATGGACGGTATCTCTCGGAAGACAGTTCTCGAGCATCAGAATGTAAGATCCACAAAAGCCCTCGTGCTCGATCCCTTTGCAATCGCAAAACTTTGAATACACCTCTTTCGACTATCGAAAAGTTCCCGATAATGGATTTGTTCGAGCACTCGATTGTTCAACGATGAATGGGTACTAATTAAAACGAAGTCACGACGACGCCGAACCAAGTTCCCGATTGTTTCCCAACTATAAATCGCAGCGCCGATCTCTCATATAAATATTGCACGGGTCTAACTTTGGTGCTAAATTTAAAATCGAAATTGGGGAATCGACGCCACCGAGAACGTATGGCTTAAGTGTTTTTACCACACAACTACTATACACCGATACCCACATACACATTCGATATTAATCTACGTAAATAAGGATTCTCGTGTATGTTTGTTCTCAATTCCAGTTAGGATCAAGATTAAGGGGTAAATTCTAAATTGCTTCGGGAATGTTCGTGTAACGAGTTTAAGATTGTGAGCACGTGTTGCCGCCGCGTCTCTTGCCTTCAGAGATTGCCCAAATGTATCTCGTTTCTATCGGTGTGCGTCTTACACGTGAATTGCTTTACGTCCCATACATCAACGTCGCAGGTTATGAAACTACCTGGCGAGAGATATGTACTAGACAGTTTGTGCCATGCTGCCAACATGTGCGCCTAAATTATTACTTTCACGTGTCATACGTTAAAGTTCAGTAAACTTCGATCGATGAGCTTAAACAAATAGTAAAAATCCTGAATGTTAATCTTAGCAGGCATAATGGACAGGGAATTAACCTCTCCGGCGAAGCTTACTGGCGGGTAAACCGCAGTTACTCTATTACGAGTCGGTCTATTTCTTTTCCGTTTCCAATAAGAAATCACGTTTGTTCGGGCCGAGCTCGGCCGCAAATGAGCCGAAACACACCCCCTTTATCTTCCAATAAGTAAGCGAGCTTTGGATTTCTTCGGAAGAAAATACGGATCCTAAACGGAAAATAGGAGATCGGATGCCAGATGGCTCGAAAAATATAAAAATAAACGAACCGGAATATGGATAGTGGCCTCTATCTGATTGTTATTCAGTTTTATGCATAGTGTAGTCTCAATAAATAATATGGGATAGTAAAAGCGAGCGCCGAAAAGTCTGGCAGGGTTGTAAAAAATACCGAATTCCTTACGTAAACAAACTCAAAAAGGACCAATCAGGACGTTGTATGTGGTAGGCAATTTTGGCAAAAGTAAAAAGAGAAAAAAGTGAGTTTGTTCCGGGTGCGCAACGACAAATCCCATGACGGCATTCAAAATCGCGTTCCCTTTTTAAAGTTGAGACGATTCGCGTAACGAGTGTCGAATTCTCCGACCCGGTGGGCCCCTCCAGTAGACGAAGTGCCCCCGGAGGTGCCTCGGTAATTACCAACCATTACAGACAAAGGACACGACTCGTCCGATTACCATAATTCCCAGGCCCCGAGACGGGATATAAATGGGCCACATTTTGTAGTAGCACGACGACTGACGTGTGTATTAATGACTATGCTTGTCCTCCTAAATTAGGTAAGGGATTTGGTGATTTAGTTTTTTCATTGGCTGTGGTGGCGGGATGGGATGGATCGACCGTTCGGTGCGCTCGACTTGGCGCATTTGTCCTTAAACATCGGCCCTCATAACAAATTACCGCATTTAGGAAACGTTTAGTATTACTTGTAAAGTCACTCAAGATGTATTGTGGACAACCCTGTGATTATATTACATAGGAGATCTTGGTTTTAAAAATACCATAGATGCTTTTATAACAAGAGCAGCTTTAATACTTGAGATGTTTTTCGATACAGGGGAGTTTATTAAATTCGATAATTCTTTACGCTATCAGCAAAACATTATAGATAACAACAATATCATTCGTCACATAGTTATAAATAACCACTACTCCCAGTGGGTACTGCAAGTAATAGTGCGCTTTATGAAAGTTCAATGAAACTCATTAATCTCTAATTGCTAAGAAAAGAATCGTATCAAAGGGCGAGACCACAAAAGGCGGCTGACGATATTGTCGGGAACTTCACCATTTTCATTTTGGTAGTGATCGAGAGGGTGGGGGAGATCGATCGCGAAAAAAACAACACAAAAACCCTTTTAAAATTAATTGAGTTTTCTTGCGGCTACATCGGGTGGTACAATAAATTAATTAACGCTCGAAGGAATCCTTAAAATTCGTAGAGGATCAAAAGTTGGATGTTATGGCGGGCCGATAAGAGGCGTCGGGGGCGCGGGGCACAGATAATACTTCGATTTTCCATTAGCTTATATTAGCGATGGGAGAGTCCGCCGCGCCCCGCGGTTAGACCAATAGCTCCCGATCTAATATATTTTCCTTATAAAGAACCGCCGAAACACGCGATCTTTGATCCATTTGCATGAGCCTATCCACGGTTATTTGTTTACGAGCCATTACGGTGAGCAATATTCGCCCCTAATTGAATTTCAACTTGTAAATTTTCGTGGATGGAATTAATTAAATTTTTCCCTGTGCTAATGCCTCCACCACGACCGCTGGAGCATGCTGATTAATTTTGTAAAAGCCTTTAACTTTACAAATAACGACATTTGATAACAGATTATTGGTAATAATGAAGGCCAAGTTTCGTTTACATAATTTTTCAGATTTTCATGTGGCTGCTTTCGTAGCACAGAAATTTGAATTCGTAACATTTTTGCTTTGTCTTATGAAACTACCACCGTATCTGTTATTTTTATTGACGAAGCAAAACTCCCACAAGCGTCAAGATAGAGCCCGGGCTTTATTTATCGTAACTTTTAAAAGGGTTGTTTTATTTAACAGCAATAAACCTGCAAGTACTTGAATTTTTTGTTCCGATTCTTGTTATTGTTGGAGCCTTATTTTTGTATAGGAAAGTTTTGCACGACTTTCGGCGTAAGCCGTCTTTGATTGCGTTGACTTTGTTAAACTCATATTTACGCAGTATGATAATCATGTTTGAAAGACAAAAAGAACAAGATTAGCAACGACATCGAATAAAGGATATTGAGTACTTATCTGTAATTTTCTTCTGTTTTAACGTTAAGCTGATAA
Source organism: Heliothis virescens (assembly GCA_002382865.2). Taxonomy (NCBI): domain Eukaryota; kingdom Metazoa; phylum Arthropoda; class Insecta; order Lepidoptera; family Noctuidae; genus Heliothis; species Heliothis virescens. The sequence continues at coordinate 2,675,451 of NWSH02000050.1, read as the reverse complement.
AAAATCTTTGTTTTTAAATTGTGATAAAAAAATTCATATTAAAATGTTGTCTTTCTTTGACAGGGTGTCTCCTGGAAGGGTCTCGTCTCCCGCCCGATGTCCCCCCTCGCAACCCGACCATGTCACGGCTGAACGGTCGTATCACCGGCAACCCAGCGGACCTGGGCGACTTCGAGCCCTCCTGCCTCGTGCGCACGCCTTCTGGCAACTTCTACGTGCCTTCAGGTGAATGTTAGAACCTTTTCAATGTTTTTATTAGACTAAGCACACATACACACCACATAAACAGCAAAATCACAATTGGACAAAATGACGTGAAGATTTTTATTTACTGAAACGTAACCCAAACTTTTATTACTATATATCGTAGTTTTTCACAGCTAGGTATGTATCGAATTCGATACAAATAAAAAGAGACTCAAATATACGCCTCCACTGAATGTACACATTTTGTGACCTTTAAAATATTTTGTTGAACAAATAAAAATTCAATACAATCTTCCCTGAAGTATATTAACAAACATGATATTTACGTTGTACGGTGGAAATATTACGTTACTAATCGAATTCTAATTTCAGGGGATATTCAAAAGAATCCGTCTATGGACTACAAGTCGAATTCTTCATGTAGTAGTCCTGGTAAACCAGAGAAGAGCACGTTAGAAAGAATGGAACGGTCAGACCGGCCACACCCGACCTTCGGTACCCCAGTTCCAGTCCTCCCGGTCAGGAACAACCTTCGATCTTCGAACTTTCCTTCAGCCGGTTCACGGTTTCACTTCCGAAAAGGCCTCTCGTCGAGGTGCTCTTGGAAGTGCACCGCTATTGTATTTATAATACTCTTCGTTGTATTGTTAGCCATTGCGTCTTATATGACAGGTGAGTCTGCTATCGCTGATTACTGATTTCTGTAAAATAATATACGAACTCCAAATCAAATGAAACCCGAATTTATCCGCCACTTTTGGATTTACGGTTAACTTACAACTTCTAAGAGGCTGATCTCTTGAACCTAACGTAATGAGATTATAAACTGTGTGTAACTTTTGAACAACAACATTATCATAATGTAACATTCCCATTTGAATTTAAGTTGATGTTCCTTGTTCTAATTATATTTAATTGTCCACAGCGTCATATTTTGTTAACTGGACTTATCAAAACCCCAAATCGTGTACAGTAGTCGTCGGTGAACCACCTGAAGTGTTCCCGGCGTCAAAAGCAACATCACTAGAATTCGCCAACAAAACTATGGCGAGGCCGCATCAAAGCTTGCCAACTATAGGCACAGGTAAAACGGAACATCACTCCCGTCATCGTAGAAGTGTAGATGTAGTAGATGGGCATGCTTCTTCTTTACCACCATCTGTTTCTTCTGAAGATTCTTCCACCGCTGTAAATATGCATGATATAACCAAACCTTCTGTGAACACTGTTAGCTTAGTGCATGGTGTGGCAGAAGAAACCATCACTCAGCGGGACGAAGAAAACATCGAGGGTTCTAACAATGCTTTTGTGTCTAGCAATATTGACGATGTATCGATTAATATTGGTGATCTAACAAATTACGTCGAGACAGCTACAAGTAACAAAACCCCAATAACTTCAGCAAATATTGCTTCAACAACTACTGCACAGATTGCGGTGCCAGCAGTTGAACCAACTACTGTGACAAGTACTATTGCTGATATTACAACTAAAGAAACTAATTACGTTAGCAGTGAAAATAGTTCAACACTGATTAATACAAATGAAACTAACGTTGACCATCCACTTCAAGTAGATGAAAAAGATAAAAGTCTAATAAAAACTGAAGTGAATGATATAGCTTATGAGCCTGAAGATATGCAAGGTGATTCATCCACCTTCATCCGTTCGTATGGTTTCCAAAAACTTCAGTTTTCCAAAATTCAAGACCAATTGGAGAAAATTAAAGAAGTGTTGCACATTTATACTAACGACTCATCTGATGTAGATAATGATTTACAAAAGTTTCGTTACGAGAGTGAAAGTAGTGGTACTAAAAATGTCTTACAGACAAGCTCACCCAAAGTTGTTACATCCGAGACAGTAACAACTACTGAAAAGCCACTAACAGCTAAACCAACAACACTTTCACCTTTACCTAGCTCTACGGAACCTACAACAACCGAAAATGTTAAAACAAATGAGTACATAACAGAATCAACCGCACATACCACTGTAAATAAATATACCACGCACAATCAGCATGTTATGACTACAACGCCGTCACTAAACGTTACTAATAAAATAATTACTTCAAGTACTACTACTGAAACAAGTGCTGACGAGACCCCAGTCAATACTGGTGATACTAAAATACCTGACGTGACTAATCCTAAACATGTGTTGATTAACCTGACAATTTCTGCGGATGATGCTGAAAGCTCAGCATTTAAGCAGCTTTATTCCCTTACATTAACTGTTCCTACAATCGGAGATACGAATGAGATACCAACTGTTAAAATTACTCCAATGGATTCCGAACCCACCCAAGCTTCTCATTTTAATAAACCTATTACTCTAGAAGGGTCGACGAAAATCAACAAGCCCACAAGCGCTGATAGCGAGAATGGAGGAAGCTGTGAGTGTTCATGCCCAGCTTGCATAACCAATGCCACTGATGATTTTTATGACGAGTCTGCTGATACTGGAGCAACTACAGCGTCTACATATCTGGATTCATCCACTGTAGCTGATCAAATTTCCAGCACTGGAAATTCTGACCGCATAGAATCCACAACTGAGGATTTGACTAAATTGTCAGGTTCTACAGAGCCAGAAACAGTATCTACTGATTCCTCATCAGATATGAGTACTGAAATATCAACCCAAAATGACAGTATTTCTACAACTGACAGTATTGAGACCACGACAGAAGTAACAACCGAAACTGAAACTATTTCTACGACTGAATCACCAAAATGCGTTTGCCCAAAAATTCAGCCTCCACCCATTCTTATATTGGAAGGTGAGGTTGACCTTCAATAAAGTCAGAGATAACTTACTAACGGTCACCAAATCCATCACCGCTTAGGGGTTCTGTGAACAAATACAACTGTGTCTAACATACTAATATGCATGTTCATCACTGGTCGCAAGGTTATTAAAAACATATTATTATTTGGCATAAGGCATCATACTTGCAGATGCATGTGCTTTAATAACGAAATGGGTAGTAGTATTAGTAGTAGTAGTTTAGTAGATAAGTATTCTTTAACAGTGCGTACGACAATTCATCACATTATCGCATGTCATAACATTATTAAAAATATGTCTCGATGACTAACCTCGTAAAATGTTCTAGGTGCACGAACGTTCCCCGCGCAAACTTTTCCACCAGACGGAACGACGTTCAAACAAATTACTTTAGGTGAAAAATTATCAAAAGAAATCCCTCCATATAGTTACTGGAATATGCAGTTTTATCAAACTCAAGCCAGTTACGTGAAGTTCGACTACATGATACCCCGAGGTGCTTCCATAGGCGTGTACGCGAGAAGAAACGCTTTACCCACACATACGCAATATCATATCTTGGAAGTACTCAGTGGTTTCAAGGCGAGAACAACGAGAACTTCACATGTAAGCTTTAACCTTTCGTAGAATATACCTTAGTACTTTATATGTAGAAAAGGTAAGGAATACACTTTAACATAGAAGTATCATTTGCAGCCCTCGATCAAGAAAGAAGTCACACACTACATGGAGCAAGGCCACTGGTTCTTATCTTTATACAATGACGACGGCGACCCACAGGAGATCACGTTCATAGCAATGGTCGCCGATGAAATGACGCACAACTGTCCTAACGGCTGTTCAGGGAAAGGGGAATGTCTGATGGGCCATTGTCAGTGCCAGGCCGGATTTGGAGGCGATGATTGCAGCAAAAGTAAGCCAATTATTTCTTAGTAACTCTATTTTAGTAATTACATATTTAATTTGGTATAAAAAATCTAACATCGAATGATTTTTAAGGTGTGTGCCCAGTGCTATGCAGTCAACGAGGGGAATACATCAATGGTGAATGTCAGTGCAATCCTGGATGGAAAGGCAAAGAATGTTCTCTGCGACATGACGAATGCGAGGTACCAGATTGCAATGGTCACGGCCACTGTGTCAATGGCAAATGCTCTTGTGTCAGAGGCTACAAAGGCAAGTTTTGCGCTGATATCGACTGCCCTCATCCAACTTGTTCTGGCCATGGATTCTGCATCGAAGGCTCCTGTATTTGCAAGAAAGGCTGGAAAGGCATTGACTGTGCAACAATGGATAAGGATGCTTTGCAATGTCTTCCGGACTGCTCTGGACATGGCACGTTTGATGTTGACACCCAAACCTGTTCTTGTCATGCGCGTTGGTCTGGTGATGACTGCTCCAAAGGTAAATTTGTTTAATTCAACTATGACAAATTGTGTGTCCATCACGAAAATTACTTAATCTAATCTGGTAATTTAACATTTACAGAGATCTGCGATCTTGATTGTGGTCTACATGGAAGATGTGTCGGCGAATCTTGTGTATGCGATCCCGGTTGGACTGGCGAGTTCTGTACCTCTAAGCTATGTGATGCCCGCTGTAGTGACCATGGTCAATGTAAAAACGGCACTTGTCTCTGCGTATCTGGTTGGAACGGTCGACACTGCACACTGGAAGGATGTCCGCGAGGATGCGCTGGACATGGCCAGTGTAAGGTGGCCAATGACGGCCAGTGGTCCTGTAAATGTTTCGATGGATGGGACGGTCCTGATTGTACGACGCTTAAAGAACAAATCTGCGATGATTCAAAGGATAATGACAAAGGTATGTACTGACTGCGTATAAATACAGGGTAAATGTGTAAAATTTAATTAGAAAGATATGAATGATGTGTTTGTGTATTCTGTTTAGATGGCCTTGTGGATTGCGAGGATCCTGAGTGCTGCCTCAACCCTATCTGCAAAGGTAGTCAGCTCTGCGTGTCTTCACCGAAGCCTACTGATATTCTCCTTAGGAAACAGCCTCCGGCCATCACTGCATCTTTCTTCGAGCGGATGAAATTCATCATAGACGAAGGTAGTCTCCAAAACTACGCAAAGCAGGAAAACTTCAACGAAAGGTGAGTGCCTGAATGTTCGGTGTTATTCGTTAGGGTTAAGCGTTAAATAATAACTAGCTAATATTTACTTTGTCGACTAATCCTATGTCGACAAACGCCGTATAAATATTTGTTATATAAGATACGCAATGTTGTGCCCCAGTCGATCCCAATGTTTTATTTACATTATAAGAGTGTACCACAATGCTTTCTTTCTTTTCTTACACTTATATGGAACAAATTGTATGTATTTGTAACAATATCGAAGTAACAAAACTCTAGAAGATCGACGTCTGCATGTGATACACGTATACTAACGTCGCTGATACTAACGTTTCCGAGCTTCCTTGTTTCTAAATTAATATAATTATACACGATATAATACTTACTCATTCTGTCATTTCTCTCGGTTTTTCTAACGCTGCGCAGTATGTTTTGGAACCACTTCAACTCGAGGTAAGACTTGTGAATCGAACGTAGGATAGTGTTTGTTGAACTTAGATTTATCTACGCGTTCTATATTATATCCAACATTATATTAATATATATTTAATTGGCGACATATATTGTACTTATTATACGTATCTATGTCATGCATGTTGTGCTACTTTAGTGTTAGCTACCTACTATTGTGTCCTGTGAATTTGTGTTCGCTTATTATTTAAATGTTTATAATAATTATGCTCATGTATGATCAACTATTGGAAGGGAATTTTATTAAATTTTCTACACATAATGGTTATTTGGTAGAGATATATGCATTATTTGAAATTTTCATCTTTGAAATTATTTGGATCAGAACGAAATTCATTGTTATCAACCTACTTCTAGCCCCTTAGCTTAGCCACCATTAATCAATAGATGACGTAGATAACTCACTTATAAATTATTATCCACAAGACCCTAATTTTATAGATGTCCTTCATAAATAGAAACTAGAAAATTCCTCCTCACCGATCCACACCGATCACCAAAATTGATCAATAATATAAGCATTGGAGAAGTCAACAAACATTGGTGAATACCACCAACATTGGTCAACTTAATACTAATGAATACATCGCCCAAATTTCCAGTCGTTCAGCGGTTGTTCGAGGTCGTGTGGTCACATCACTGGGGACTGGTCTGGTTGGCGTCAGAGTATCCACTGATACGCCTCTGGAAGGTTTCACGCTAACCAGAGAAGATGGCTGGTTTGATCTCCTCGTGAATGGAGGTGGAGCTGTCACATTGAACTTTGGAAGGGCGCCGTTTAAACGAGCTACGAAGGTTGTCTACGTGCCTTGGAATGAGGTAATTATGACTCAAATCTTGAACATTTCTTTTCAATTCCATTGATCTTTTTGAAAAACAGTAGATATAAACTCGTACAATAAAGTTAAAACTTTAGCTTGCTTCCTAGCAAAGCATTCGCTACTTCGAAATCGAACTGTAGTAAACCTGACCTCACTTCTAGACATGCTTAATATAGTCTTTAATAGTTCAAACAACGTTCAAGTTAACTCCATACGGGGTTATTTAGTTTTTTCTAAGGCAGAACATGCAAACCAGCCATTAACCGTAAGGCCGTAAAAAAATTTATAACTCTATTATTTTTCTTAAAACTTAATTTTAAACACGCTTTGACTTGCAGCGGTTTAATTCCAATATATAACTCGTTGTACCTATGTTTAGACATTCATAAATGGATGCACTATTTAACAATTATGATTCATGTTTCTTTTTCTTAACAAAGGCAATCAACCCAATTTAAATTCCATTCAAAACCAAATCAGCAATATATTTTTTTCACCTTTCCTGTTGTTAAGCCGTCTTGCTTAATTTTTTGGCTATTTGTTTCAGGTTGTGATTATTGACACTGTCCTAATGACGACTATTGATGAAAAGATAAACATGGGTCCTCCGCAAGCTTGTCTTGCTCATGATTACGATACTATGAAGCCTGTAGTACTGGCTACATGGAAGCATGGATTCCAAGGGGCTTGTCCAGACAAAAGTGCTATATTAGCGGAATCACAGGTATAATTTCAAACAGTGTTATTTTTTTTTGATTCCCAAATCCATCTTTGAACATTTTACTAATAAAATTATTTAATTTCTAGGTGATTCAAGAAAGCCTCGAAATCCCTGGAACGGGTCTACACCTAGTATATCACAGCTCTAGAGCGGCTGGATATCTTTCCACCATACAACTACAGCTGACTCCTGAGAAAATTCCATCGACGTTGGCACTCATCCATCTTAGGATTACAATTGAAGGCATACTGTTCAAGAAGACTTTCGAAGCCGATCCAGTCATTAAATTCACGTATCCATGGAATCGCCTCAATGTCTACAAGCAGAGGGTATACGGAGTCACCACAGTGTTAGTCAAAGTTGGATATCAGTACACAGATTGTAAGGATGTCATCTGGAATGTACAAACTACTAAACTGAGTGGACAAGATATGAGTATATCTGACGTAGGAGGCTGGAACTTGGATATCCATCACAGATACAACTTCCATGAAGGTAAATTCTCTTTTAACGTTATATGCGTAAAACATTTGAATAACTCACCCAAGTGTTATTTTAGAGCCCTTTACCACAAGCTTGGGGTTTTAAGCGTCTCGTTTGGAGCTTAAGTATATCTAACCGTTTTGCAATTCTAAGTACAAAGCCATGTAATCTGTTAAGTGGTTCAGTATATTTGACCTCTTCAGTGACAGCGCTCACGTGGAATAACACGCAATGCGCCGTATTTAGAATAATATGAAAATGAAGAGTAAAGTTGTATGATGATGAAATGCATATTTGTGACATAGAAGACATTAGTTTGTTTAAAAATGGGTTATATATGTAAATACAATGTTATTTAATTATTTTCAGGCATCCTCCAAAAGGGTGATGGAACAAACGTCTACCTGAAACACAAGCCTCGGGTGATCATCACGACAATGGGTGACGGCCGCCAACGTGAGCTGGAATGTGGGGACGAATGCACCGGCGTGGCTTCCCGACAAAGGCTCTTAGCACCAGTAGCTTTAGCCGCCGCTCCTGATGGATCCATCTTTGTAGGAGACTTCAATCTTGTTCGAAAGATCAGTCCGGATGGGACTGTGCGAACAGTGGTCAAGTTGAAGTAAGTTTTACTATATGTTATACTATGNACTCGCGCACGCAGCCTTGACCAATAATAAATCACTCCGATCAGCTATGAGAGGGATGGACGGAACAAAATCCACTATCACACACCTGAGAGACCGAGAGGGAGTAAAACAAGGCGATAGGGCAAAAGTTTTAGATATATGCACCCAGTTCTATAAGAACCTTTACTCTGCAGAACACCAAATTCAACATACGCCCGAAGATTATTCATGTCCAGACGACTTTCCCATGATAAATGGGTTTGAAGTCCATCAAGCTCTCAGGCATATGAAGTACAATAGAAGTCCAGGAGCAGACGGCATCACCACTGAATCACTTAAAGCAGGAGAACGTACACTAATACCATACATTTGCAACTTCTTTAACACAATCTTAAGAACTGGTTCAATCCCTAATAACTTTTGCCACTCAAAAATAATCTTGCTTCACAAAAAAGGAGATAAGTCCAATATAGACAACTACCGCCCTATAAGTCTTGTTTCACATTTATACAAAGTATTCATAAAAATTATTGAAAATCGAATATCCCGTCAACTAGACTTCCACCAACCTTCTGAACAAGCCGGATTTCGCAGAGGCCTTTCCACCACCGACCACTTACACTCTCTTAACCAATTAATTGAAAAACACCAAGAATTCAACATACCACTCTACCTGGCGTTCGTAGACTATTCCAAGGCATTCGACAGTCTATTCCACACTGCCATATTTAACTCCCTTACTAGCCAAGGAATAGACCCTACATACATCCACACTCTTAAACAAATCTACATTAATAGCACTGCAGCCATACAATTACACACCACCGGACCATCCTTTACAGTACGAAAAGGCGTAAAACAAGGAGACCCGCTATCTCCTAAACTTTTCACAGCCACACTGGAGGAAGTATTCCAGCAGTTGAAAAACTGCTGGCAGGATAAGGGCATTGTTCTGGGTGAGAGAAGATTAACAAACCTTCGATTCGCTGATGACATTGTCCTTTTTTCCTCCTCAGCAGCTGAACTAGGCCTCATGCTCGAACAACTGAGCCAGGCGAGCCTCCGGGTTGGACTTACGATGAACATGACGAAGACCAAGGTGATGACCAACAGCACCAAGCGCAAAATAGATGTCGGGGGTGTGGAGGTTGAATATGTCCA
>NWSH02000050.1:2585493-2663368 GCA_002382865.2 Heliothis virescens | reverse complement strand
ACACTCTTAAACAAATCTACATTAATAGCACTGCAGCCATACAATTACACACCACCGGACCATCCTTTACAGTACGAAAAGGCGTAAAACAAGGAGACCCGCTATCTCCTAAACTTTTCACAGCCACACTGGAGGAAGTATTCCAGCAGTTGAAAAACTGCTGGCAGGATAAGGGCATTGTTCTGGGTGAGAGAAGATTAACAAACCTTCGATTCGCTGATGACATTGTCCTTTTTTCCTCCTCAGCAGCTGAACTAGGCCTCATGCTCGAACAGCTGAGCCAGGCGAGCCTCCGGGTTGGACTTACGATGAACATGACGAAGACCAAGGTGATGACCAACAGCACCAAGCGCAAAATAGATGTCGGGGGTGTGGAGGTTGAATATGTCCAGGAGTACGTTTACCTCGGCCAAATAGTCTTCTTCCAGGGAAGACAAGATAAGGAGGTAGCCAGGCGTATCGAAAACGCCTGGAAGAGCTTTTGGTCGATGAAAGATCTCTTGAAAGGATCCCTACCTCTTGCTCTGAAACGAAAGCTCATGGATATGTGCATTCTCCCTACCCTCACCTATGGAGCGCAAACCTGGTCACTCACAAAACGTCAAAGGTCCGCCCTCGGAGTTTGTCAGCGGGCAATGGAGCGCAGTATTCTAGGAGTTAAACTTAATGATCGCATTAGGAACTCCATACTGCGTTCCAAAACACAAATTGCAGATGTAGGCCGTACAGCTGCTGGGCTTAAATGGAACTGGGCAGGTCACATCTGCCGCATGTCGGATGAGCTTTGGGCAAAAACGACCACTCTGTGGACCCCAGATAGCGGGAAACGACATCGCGGCAGGCCCAGAAGGAGATGGCGTGACGAACTGGACTCCCATCAAAAGGATTGGCCTCAGGTGGCAAAAGACAGAGATAAGTGGAAAGAGGGAAGGGAGGCTTTTGCCCTGCAGTGGGACAATATAAGCTAAAATAAATAAATAAATAAATATGTATGTATGTATATTGGAATATCATATTATTATTTTTTAAAACGATCCTTCGATATAATGATTGTTTATTTACACATATCTATTTTAAATTTTCTACTAATGTTTTGCATAAAACTAATAGTTTCTTCTTGTCTTTTCAGCGCCACTCGAGTCTCCTACCGGTACCACATGGCTCTATCACCTCTAGATGGCAACTTATATATATCAGACCCAGAATCTCATCAAATCATAAGGGTGCGCAACACAGAGGACTTCAGTGACCCCGAACACAACTGGGAGACTGTTGTCGGATCTGGAGAAAGATGTCTGCCAGGTGACGAAGCTCATTGTGGAGATGGAGCATTGGCAAGAGATGCTAAGCTTGCCTACCCTAAAGGCGTTGCAGTTTCCATCGATAACATCGTCTACTTCGCTGACGGTACAAACATCAGAATGGTAGACAGAGACGGCATCATAACAACGATCATTGGCAATCACATGCATAGAGCTCACTGGAAACCCATTCCTTGTGAAGGTACCCTAAGCGTAGAAGAAGTTCACTTACGTTGGCCTACAGAGCTCGCGATCAACCCGTTAGACAACAGCCTGCACATCATTGACGATCATATGATTTTGCAAATGGCCCCCGATGGTAGAGTGAAAGTAATTGCTGGAAGACCATTGCATTGCCCATCACCCATGACCGGAATTGATGTTGAATTAGCAACTTATGCCACATTAGTTATGCCGCAAAGTATAGCTTTTGGTTCTGCTGGTGACCTGTATGTAGCCGAAAGCGATTCACAAAGAATAAACCGAGTTCGGCTTATTACCACCGATGGAAAGATTTCACTGTACGCTGGCGCTGAATCGAAATGCAACTGCTTAGAAAGAGGATGTGACTGTTTCGAAGCTGACCATTACTTGGCTTCCAACTCCAAATTCAACACAATCTCAGCTGTAATAGTCAGTCCCGATGGTATTGTGCATATAGCAGATCAGGCCAACTACAGAATCAGATCAGTAATGGCGAGTATACCAGACGCAAGCGGAGCGAGGGAGTACGAAATCTATTCACCCGATACACAAGAGATCTACATCTTCAACAGATTCGGCCAGCACGTCACAAGTAAGAATATCTTAACTGGTGAGAACAACTACGTATTTACGTACACGGTCAACACAAGCAATGGAAAACTCAGCACCGTTACCGACGCAGCCGGCAATAAAGTCTTCTTACTCAGAGACTATTCCACCTCAGTCAATTCTATTGAAAATACCAAGGGCCAGAAGTGTAGACTAAAAATGTCAAGGATGAAGATGCTACAAGAATTAAGGACTCCAGACAATTTCAATGTCACTTTCGATTACTACGGCCCAAGTGGATTGCTCAAGTCTAAGTACGACAGCACTGGAAGGAGTTACGTCTACAAGTACGACGAATTCGGACGTCTGACATCAGCTGTAACGCCCACCGGCCGAATCATCAATCTGAACTTCGATCTAAGTATCAAAGGCGCCACAGTTCGCATCACGGAAAATAATAAGAAACCTATTTCGATCTTGATTAAGGGATCTTCAGTAAATACTCGTACTGGTGAGGCAGAACAGAAGACTATAATTTCATCTGATAGTAGTATTTCATCCAGTATGCCATGGGGTCACGTTATATCTACAGACACCGTTCCGTACACAATCTTGGCTGAAGTTGATCCCATTTTAGGAGAAAGTTTCCCTATCCCCGCGAAACAGAGAACCGAAGTTGGTGGTGACTTGGCAAATAGATTTGAATGGCGGTATTTCTTGCGAAAACTCCTTAACAGAGCTAGAAATGGCAAATCTATCGCCCAAGTCGGGCGCAAACTGAGGATAAATGGTGAAAACTTACTCACTTTGGAGTACGATAGGGAGTCGTCAACTATTGCAGTGTTCATGGATGATAAGGTGGAACTGTTGAACGTAACTTATGACAGAACCGCAAGACCAGTTAGGTTTGGACCGAGCAGTGGCATATTTGCAGAAGTTGTGCTTGATTACGACAGATTCAACCGATTAACTAAATGGAGTTGGGGTGATCTAAATGAAACATATGGCTTCGACCGAGCTGGCAGACTCAATGAAATAAGATATGGAGATGGATCATCTTTAGCATACTCCTTTAGAGATATGTTCACCTCTCTGCCACTGAAGGTAACAACGCCTAGAGGTAGCGATTACCTACTGGATTACGACGATTCTGGTGCACTACAAAACTTGACCACTCCACGAGGTCACATTCATACGTTTGCCCTTATGACATCCCTAGGCTATTTCAAGTACCAGTACTTCTCTCCAATGAACCGACATCCTTACGAAATCTTATACAATGATGACGGCAACATTCTTTCTAAGATTTTCCCACATCAATCTGGTAAGATTGTATACGTGTATGATAACAGTGGAAAGTTGGAGATGATATTAGCAGGAGCATCTGCTATTCGCTATGTTTACCACGAAAATACACATCTTGTTAAAAACGTAGAAATATCGGACTCTGATTACGAACTAAGGCAGGATTACAAATATCACGCTGGCATTCTAAAAGACCAAAAGATGAAATTTAGTCCCAAGAGCAATCTGAACAACGCTCATTTCAAATACCAATACGACGGCAATGCTCGGCTTTCTACAATTGATGTGAATATCAATAGCAAGGAAATGCCACAGCTGAGAATGAAATACAATCAGAACCTGGGCATTCTCGAAGCACTCAGCGATTTGAGAATTTACAGAAATACGTTCAATAGGTCAGTGATGCAAGACACAAGCAAACAATACTTCACGATTACAGATTACGACGATCGTGGTAGAGTGAAGACCATCTTAATAAATATCAAAGCATTCGATGTTTTCCGTCTTGAAGTTGAATATGACTCAAGAAATAGGATAAAATCAAAGAAGATTATGATCGGCGACACCTCGTCGAACGAACGAATTAGTTATAACTACGACGGGCATTTGATGGAAGTAGTAGGATCTGAGGATGACTGGAAGTATGTTTACGATGAGAATGGCAACGTTATCGGAGTTATCGAACACGGAGAGAAACGTTACCTCGGCTACGATATCGGTGATAGAGTTGTACAATATAGCGACATTGAATACAGCAGCTACGATGGCCGAGGCTTCGTCATTAGGCGTGGTGAGCAGAAATACAGGTACAACTCCCGAGGGCAATTCGTACATGCCTCCGAAAGGGACAAGTTCCAAATGTGGTATTACTACGACGACAGGAATAGATTAGTAGCATGGAAAGATGATAAGAGCAACGTCACACAATTCTTCTACGCCAACCCGCAGACTCCGAATCTAGTAACGCATGTTCACTTCCCTAAGTCTGGAAAGACTGTCCGATATTTGTATGATCAGAGAGATTTCTTGACGTGCATTGAAACAGAAGACCAACGATTCTATGTTGCTACTGATCAAAACGGCTCTCCCCTGGTAGTTTTTGATGTAAATGGAGAAATTGTAAAAGAAATCAAGCGAAGTCCGTTCGGAAAAATCGTGAAAGATACAAATCCAGAATTTTATGTGCCCGTTGACTTCCAAGGAGGCATTTACGATTATTATACTAATCTGATTTACTTAGACGCTCGATTATACGATCCTGTTGTTGGTCAGTGGATGACACCAAGCTGGGAACATCTAGCGAGTAAACTTCATCTCCCTACAGACATCTTCATTTACCGTTTCAAGAATAACGATCCGATCAATAGAAATCAGAACACTCCTTACATGACCGATCTGAGCAGTTGGCTTGAGTTGTATGGATACGACCTCAACAAGATGATGGGATCAAGATACATTACTAATATGATCTTCCAACCGAAGGTGGAACTGACTGCGCCTAGATTGACTCCGGATTTCGAAGTTTTGTCTGGATTACAATGTATTATTGAAAAGGTATGTAATTGACCCATTTTTATTGCAAGATTAAGGTTTAAAAGGAATCAACATTCTAAAATATACCTATTGTTATTTTCCAGATAAGCCACAAATTAGCAGATATGAACTTTGTCCCAACTCCGCTACTGAAAATGGAACCGATAACCAGAAATCTGCTACCAAGAGTGTCATACAAGCGCGGAGTATTCGGCGAAGGAGTTCTAATATCAAGAGTAGACGGCAAAGCTCTGATTAGTGTCGTCGATGGAGCCAACAACGTTGTTGAAGATGTCATAACAACTGTATTCAATAACTCTTACTTCTTGGATGTGCACTTCAATATCCACGATCAGGATGTTTTCTACTTCGTAAAGGACAATACGCTGAAAATCAGAGATGACTTGGAAGAACTTAGAAGGCTTTCCGGCAAATTCAATGTCTCACAAGATGAAACGAATGATCAAGGATTAGAGGTAAATTTCTATTATCCTTTGTTAATTTTCGGATTACAAAAGCCTCGTGATTCAAAACATTTTTATACCATATTGATTATAGAACTTCACAAAATTGTTCTCATACATGTAAAAAAAACAATTTCAATATTTATTTTCATTTCCAGGTGCGAGTTCACGCCGTTGGAAAGGGCTCTGCGCAAGCGGTCATTGTCCTCCGGTACGGTGTGGATCCCAACCAGGAGCGTATCAAACTGTTAAAGCATGCGCACAAACGAGCGGCCGCCAGGGCTTGGGAACGTGAAAAGGCCCTGGTCGCTGCAGGTTGGGAAGGCAGGGGGTCATGGACTGAAGAAGAGAAAGAAGAACTTATCTCACATGGAATAGTGGACGGCTGGGTAGCCAGGGACGTCCATTCTGTATCTAAGTACCCACAACTGGCAGACGACCCCGCAAACATCGTATTTGTTCGCGACACCAGAAGAAAACGGAGAAAGAGTGGGAGAGCGCGACACCGCTCATAATTTTTACGTGCCATAAATGAACGCCACTTCGATTTCCAGATTTGACACTGGCCATTTTATCAAAAATAGTGAAGTTTCAAATTTGGAACGGTATTTAGTTCTTAACTATTTTTTTATAGGATTGAAAGTGTTTATACGTGGAAAGGAATGACAAAGAGGCTCCTGTGATCGGTGTGTTACTGATGGTTACGGATAGGAGTTATTGCTAGGACTGAGTGGGAAATAAAAGTTTTGTAATGTAAGCTTACGGTTAGGTTAAGATTGACTGGATGCCGAAAGAAATTCTATGTCGAAAATGTTTTTGTTTTCGTGTCGTACTTATGCGTTACAAAGCTCATACTTTATTTTTACACACTTTATGCCCTTTCATCGTTGGACTGAACTGAATCTCGTAAAAACTCACTACAGGGTACCGAGTCATAAATAAATAAACTTTAATAATAAAAAAATATAATAATACGACTAACTGAGCATAATACTTATAAAATCATGGAACCAAAATACTCAAGCAATCACAATTTTAATTTTTTTTAATGTTTCAATGAAATATTTTTTTAACATTTTTATTTTGAATAGACTATACGTAAATCATTTAAGATGTTATAATTTATCACAAGATCCATGTATTCCTATTAAGTTTTAGCCAAATATTTTGTTCTATCCTTACATATTTTAGGTACCTATATGTAAATAAAAATACGTATATTTTATTCTTGTAGTTATTCCTTTTATAGACCTAAGGTCTTTTTACTTCGCAATACTAACACTATTTAGCAATAATTTTGTATTTAATATCCTGTAATTATATCTGACTCTCCAAATTAAATGAAGTCTATTTTTTGCTTGTTAGGTAACTTGCCATAATAATGCTGACGGGCTTTTAAGTAACATAAAATTTGTAGAGATCAGATCTCAATATTTTGGCATGAACTTGAAGGTAACTATTTCTTGCAGTTAAGTTATTCAGAGGGGTAANTACATGACCGATCTGAGCAGTTGGCTTGAGTTGTATGGATACGACCTCAACAAGATGATGGGATCAAGATACATTACTAATATGATCTTCCAACCGAAGGTGGAACTGACTGCGCCTAGATTGACTCCGGATTTCGAAGTTTTGTCTGGATTACAATGTATTATTGAAAAGGTATGTAATTGACCCATTTTTATTGCAAGATTAAGGTTTAAAAGGAATCAACATTCTAAAATATACCTATTGTTATTTTCCAGATAAGCCACAAATTAGCAGATATGAACTTTGTCCCAACTCCGCTACTGAAAATGGAACCGATAACCAGAAATCTGCTACCAAGAGTGTCATACAAGCGCGGAGTATTCGGCGAAGGAGTTCTAATATCAAGAGTAGACGGCAAAGCTCTGATTAGTGTCGTCGATGGAGCCAACAACGTTGTTGAAGATGTCATAACAACTGTATTCAATAACTCTTACTTCTTGGATGTGCACTTCAATATCCACGATCAGGATGTTTTCTACTTCGTAAAGGACAATACGCTGAAAATCAGAGATGACTTGGAAGAACTTAGAAGGCTTTCCGGCAAATTCAATGTCTCACAAGATGAAACGAATGATCAAGGATTAGAGGTAAATTTCTATTATCCTTTGTTAATTTTCGGATTACAAAAGCCTCGTGATTCAAAACATTTTTATACCATATTGATTATAGAACTTCACAAAATTGTTCTCATACATGTAAAAAAAACAATTTCAATATTTATTTTCATTTCCAGGTGCGAGTTCACGCCGTTGGAAAGGGCTCTGCGCAAGCGGTCATTGTCCTCCGGTACGGTGTGGATCCCAACCAGGAGCGTATCAAACTGTTAAAGCATGCGCACAAACGAGCGGCCGCCAGGGCTTGGGAACGTGAAAAGGCCCTGGTCGCTGCAGGTTGGGAAGGCAGGGGGTCATGGACTGAAGAAGAGAAAGAAGAACTTATCTCACATGGAATAGTGGACGGCTGGGTAGCCAGGGACGTCCATTCTGTATCTAAGTACCCACAACTGGCAGACGACCCCGCAAACATCGTATTTGTTCGCGACACCAGAAGAAAACGGAGAAAGAGTGGGAGAGCGCGACACCGCTCATAATTTTTACGTGCCATAAATGAACGCCACTTCGATTTCCAGATTTGACACTGGCCATTTTATCAAAAATAGTGAAGTTTCAAATTTGGAACGGTATTTAGTTCTTAACTATTTTTTTATAGGATTGAAAGTGTTTATACGTGGAAAGGAATGACAAAGAGGCTCCTGTGATCGGTGTGTTACTGATGGTTACGGATAGGAGTTATTGCTAGGACTGAGTGGGAAATAAAAGTTTTGTAATGTAAGCTTACGGTTAGGTTAAGATTGACTGGATGCCGAAAGAAATTCTATGTCGAAAATGTTTTTGTTTTCGTGTCGTACTTATGCGTTACAAAGCTCATACTTTATTTTTACACACTTTATGCCCTTTCATCGTTGGACTGAACTGAATCTCGTAAAAACTCACTACAGGGTACCGAGTCATAAATAAATAAACTTTAATAATAAAAAAATATAATAATACGACTAACTGAGCATAATACTTATAAAATCATGGAACCAAAATACTCAAGCAATCACAATTTTAATTTTTTTTAATGTTTCAATGAAATATTTTTTTAACATTTTTATTTTGAATAGACTATACGTAAATCATTTAAGATGTTATAATTTATCACAAGATCCATGTATTCCTATTAAGTTTTAGCCAAATATTTTGTTCTATCCTTACATATTTTAGGTACCTATATGTAAATAAAAATACGTATATTTTATTCTTGTAGTTATTCCTTTTATAGACCTAAGGTCTTTTTACTTCGCAATACTAACACTATTTAGCAATAATTTTGTATTTAATATCCTGTAATTATATCTGACTCTCCAAATTAAATGAAGTCTATTTTTTGCTTGTTAGGTAACTTGCCATAATAATGCTGACGGGCTTTTAAGTAACATAAAATTTGTAGAGATCAGATCTCAATATTTTGGCATGAACTTGAAGGTAACTATTTCTTGCAGTTAAGTTATTCAGAGGGGTAATGTACAGGCGACAGCACATCAAGTTACCACAATCTGTCAAATTTCTGCAATCGATTTTCAACCTTATCACAATAGTGGGTAGGTTAATATTCGATTGGTAATATTTGACAGATTCGTATACGTTGACCTGCTGTCGTCTGTACGATTTTTGTATAATGTAATTGTGATTCAGAAGAGTAATTAAAAATATTAATAACTTTCAAGTGCGGCCAAAATGTTTAATCTACAGTAAAAACAGAACAAATCGGACTCGACATGACCGACTTAGAAAGACTGACTAGGCTTTCACTCGAAACGTCAGAGACATGGAATGTTTTAATTTCACTTCACAATTAACTGCAATAATTATTGCAAAAATAAAAAAAATGTTACCGCCCCAAAAATTTTTTTTTTCCATTAGAGAAGTCAGTACAGTAGTCAAGCCATCTTACCCGTTCGGAGCAACAGAGTTCTACGTAGAATACAATAATCCAAAAAAGTAGCATGACATCGTAAAAAAATAAAATAGACTAAATAAAATAAAACTAATTAAAATTAACAGTCAACGTAATACGTACATTCTGCATGTGTTGTGCAATAATCGAACAGTAGGTCTTATCGTAACCGTTTAGGAACAAACTTCTTGCTGACTTAACAGAACGACTAGAGACTGATTATTGTTTCCACTCCCCACGTAGCTGCTAAGAGAATACGCGCCTAAACCGACAGATGCAGCGTAAGAAGTGTGTTTCGCAGTTACGATTGTTAATACTATTGTGATTCGTAGATTTTTCCTTAACGATAAGTCAGCGAGAAGCACAAATTGTAATTAAAAGTAGATATTTATAGTATATGTCCATAAATGTGTCTCATTTAAAATGTGGTGTCTATTCTGTGTTAGAGATACTTTAATGATAGGTGACTGAGTGGCCGGTGATAGGATGAGAATATTTTTTACAAAAAAAAAGTATAGACTTGGTGAAAAAAATCAAAATTCGAATCTATCGGGTCGGGTGCGGAAGGCCCGCGCGTTGGTGATATTTTGGAAAATGTGACTAAAAGAAGCAATACTGTAATGTAATACGTCTTACTCTTTATTTAGAACTTTAAGGTGTATTTTTATTTGAAATTAATTGATAATATAATAATATATCTATTGTGAATGTAGTTATTGATTTCATGGTGATATTTAGAGCGGTATGTTATCTTTTTTATGATGTATAAAGAATTCTAATTTGTAAATAGGTACTTAATTGAGTATGTAATCTGTAAAAATATTGTACATATCTTTACGCTTGAATTATTTATAATGTAACCTGATAAGGATCTTAGGATTATAATGAATTGTAATATATCAAAGTGGAAGGGATTTTACCGAGAGGTTTATATCGTTTGAGCATAGATCAATATTTAAATGAATGTTGGTGTATGTTCAGGCGGTTTTTCGTCTGTCGCGATTAAAAGCCGTTATCAATTTGGCGGGAAAATCGATTGGAGTGACAGCTCCATAGATCATGTGCGGCCATTGACATCCATAGACTTCAGCTTCTAGATTACTTTAGAGAGCTTACAGTGTACGATCTTCACACGAAGCATTTACATGTAGAACTGATTTCCTCGTAATGCATTTAATTTGTATGTAGATATGGTGCATAGACCCCATTAAAATACTCTGAATGTGTATAGATAGTCAACTGTCATACTCTGTTAGTCGGGAGAGTGCGTGCTGATCAGACGCAAGCATGTACGATAATAATAGAAAGTATTCTAATGGAATATGTAATAAAAAAGTATTAAAATATTCACTTTGTTTCATTTTACCTTACCTATTTTAATTACAGTGTAGGCCACAGGTGTAATAATCAAGTTCGAGTCTCTCTTACATAAAGGCAGCTATCAATTTAAAAAATTAAAACCACTTTTGCATTACAAAAATAATTTATTATCAATATACAAATAAAACTATAAGTGCTTATATACAACTAGTGATATGTTTCACAATGGAATAGACTCATACAAACAAACAAATCAACAATACAATAGGTATATACAAAAAATATGTCAGCACAACAAATATGCTTCGAAACACACATGTCCCTACATCACTACAATATAGTCTATGTTGTACAAAAATGCGAAATTTATGGCTTTAAAAGTAAAAGCATTTTCTAACACATATATGCTGCCTCATTTGGCAAATATCACGCAATTAATATTCACGGCTATAGTTTAAGCAGGACCTACAAGCACCCTACTTTAGCATAAGATATCAAGTACTCCATATTTACCGTGATCAACATCTAATACATTATCGATATCGACATATCAATGGCACTAAAGCCCATCCTTGCCTCTATAAAAGCATAGAAAAATACAGTATTTAACGCTAAACATTTGGAAGTATTCAGTAAATTTTTGAAATGTCCAAAGATTTCTTAATTTTATAACACTTTAGCAATTTAATAACACCGATTCTAATTCAACATCGAAACTTGTCAATAGTATGTTAACATTCAAAATTTCACAATGCCTAAAAATAAATAACTACTTAAAATTTATTTTTAATTTTGACTAATTTCCACTACCTATATATACTACCATCTACTAGAAAATAAAATATAATAGAAATATCTACATAGTTATTATGCTGCTGAAAACGTGTGAATATATTTTTTTATGTCAACAAGTTTTAACATCTAAACATTCATAAATGTTCGTAGGATAGAAAAAGGTTTACAGTTTTATTTTGTATCATTATCACATTACGCCATTGATAGGATAGCTCTTTAACTACAACATGGAATTTAAACATAACTGACGGAATGTGGCATTACGACCTGCCGAACAAAAATATCAAAGACAGGCGATAAAATACACAAAATTCTTACACTCCAAAAAGTCCTGAACCACGTGAAGAATTTAACCAATCATGAATTCATTTACATAATTTAAAAAGGAACTTAACTAGCTACGAATAGACGATTATTTACGGAAGTCAGGAAATTTAGAAAAAATTATGTAAACTTTTGATATGGAACCAAACTAGCTAGTATAAATTCCAAATTGAAAGTATATGACAAAAGGCCTCTTAGATTTTTTTTAAGTATGAGTACCTGAGATTCAAATATGCATAATTTTCAAAAATATTTTTTCGAGCTAGCCGGTATTAAAAAACAAAAGTAAGCAATGTGCCCACAAACAGTTACATCTAATTAAGCTTCAAAAACCTGTTGTTACTATATTTTTGGTATTTTTATTGGAAGCAAAAGCATCCTAATTTGTCAATAACTATTTTATTTATAATAGTAATAAATAAAATTATTTTTTTACCATCAACATAGATTTTTTTCCAATGGCAATCTTTAGCAAGTGCAGTCCTATCACTCATATTACGTTTAATAGTACCTTCTTTACGTACATCAAGTCAACCTACCAAGTTATTTATTAAAATGCAAACGACAAAACACTATTAATTACAGTCAGATTTTAAAATTCTTAAGATTGGGAAATATATATCATAATACTAGTTATTCCTGCGGTTTCACACAAATCCCGGGAGAACTACTTAAAAAGTCACATCCTTACTCAGGCTATCTGTGTATCAAATATCATAAAATTTATTGATTGTAGTTAAGATGTGAAACCGCGACAGACAAACAGATTATTATACTAAGTATAATAGCGTCCTAGCCAATTGCCGGCCACGGCGGCTGTTCTCATATAAGGAGATCAGCCAGCTGCGCAGGACATATTATAGCACAAGCATTTGCGCAGACACAGGTGCACTCCCTATTCCCTCACTCTCATAACCCGATGGGACGGCAATCCGACACGACCGGAGAGAGATCAGGCGCAGGACCGACATTAACGTGCTCTCCGATGCACGGGTGAATCAATCACCAACTTCCAACTCCGGGCTGCTTTGTGAAAGTTTCTAAAACCCACAAAGCGATTTCGGCCCGTCCCGGGAATCGAACCCGAGACCTCGTGCACAGCGGTCGACTATGCGACCACTAGACCAACGAGGCAGTATAAGGATATATCAAACGGAAATTGTAAGACGGCTAAGAAAAATATAAAGGGAAAAATATAAGGATTTTATGAAGGAACTTATTAGGAAAAGCGAAGTAGTTGAACACACTGAGAGTCGAGCCCATTGACTTGCAGACTAGTATTTTTGCTATACAAAAAATATTTCACAGTGGATTTTAACTAGATTTCATAAAACAAGATAGCGGCCGCCGGTTGCATTAAAATCTTTTTTAACATTTCACATAATACTGTAAATTCATAATAATAAGTTATCGAATTCAGAAACAATTTAAAGAAGCGACATAATAAAGAGGGATCTTTATCGGAAGGCCAAAAACAACTACAGCCGTTCTCAACATTCTAACTATCTAATTATTGATTTACTCGGAAGAAATATAAATTTGACATTACTTGTATGAGGCTAATGTCAAAATCGAGCGATAGATTATTGACTTCCGCAGTAAAAAAATACTGATTTCGAAATGCATAATGCTGCAGTAGCTTACTGACCTTTACATAAGAAAGTGTCCACTTTGCACTCACTAAAAAAAATACATACAAAAATAACTCACGAAAAATAAATTTCTGAATGCAACCGGCAGTCCCACAGAAGTTTAAGCCTCTTCGACGGGTCCTGTGATGCGTGTCCGCACGGAGGTCCACTTGGTCATCATGTGCAGGTCGACGTGGTCGATGGCCCAGCGCTGCGTGCCGCGCGTGGGGTCGCACGAGTTGATGTACAGGTCGCGGCTGGAGGGGCTCCAGTCCACGCAGTGGTCGTCGTCGCCGTGCTTTATTTGCTTCGTGTCCTGAAAATGTGATATCATTTTTCAAACCACGTGTAATAGGTTTAATTAATTGATTTGGTGTGAAAGCAGTGATGAGGGTATGTTTCTGAAGGTGAAGGATTTTTTCTTACAAGTGAAACAAATATATAAATTGAATTGTTTTAAAAAGTATGTTGCATGGACAATTGAATAAATGAATGAATTTTAAAAATACGGCAACTTTGTATTCTTTTCACGTTTATTTATACTGAATACTTCAAAAAATATATTTCGTAGCTAATATATAGCCTTTAGTAAAGAGTTTAAGGCGCTGTGCCTAGTCAAAATAGGCTACGCAAAACAGTTTTTTAGCCAAATGTATACATTTTAGAGCAGCTAAAAAAATATATGTTAATCTTGATCATATTTATGAGTGGACTGTTGTGTTCAAAACACGTTTTCGGTAAATCTTCTCGATAAAAAAAAGCCATGAAATAACCATTTATAGTGAAACTGTAGCAATTGTAACTGTATTATTTATAAACAAATCTTGATAAAATTAATAACAGTGATGTAATGTATAATAATAAAGGGAACTGTTGCTTTTATTTATCGATTGGAATAAGATATTTGAAAGGATTAATGTATTTAATGATAAATAACTCGAACGAGTCGAACGAAATGTCGCCCCTCCGCGGCGTCTTTTCGCTTCTCTTTCATTTCTACGCGGAGCGACAGTGAGCGCTGAGGCGCGCTGCTTGATGGACCTATGTCAGTTTGTTCCGCTCCGAAAAAAATCATTTACGTAAATGTTTCTTGATGAATGCTGTTTATTATATATTATTTTGTGATTAGTTTTTTCTAAGTTGTGTTGTTGGTGTAAATTTTTGATCGGTTTCGGTTCTAGTCATAAGTTATGTAAATAAACAATTAGTTTTTTCTAAGTTGTACTGTAAGTTGGTGTCATTTTTTGATTGATTTCGGTTTTGACATAAGTTGTGTAAATAAACAATCTGTGTACAAAAATGGCCAGCAAGAAAAATATACGGAGGGCAAAAAAGAGATCTTATTCGACGAAACAAAAACACATGATGGAAGTTGTAATCTATATATGTCTATATCTATATACATACATATAATAAAACAGTAAAAAAATCGTGTCTGTACATCAGGGGGCACGGCAGTGCCCCCGCCAAAGGGTTATTAGAAATTGAAAGAAGAGTAAGAATTCGAAAAAAAAATTTTGTCTGTTTGTATGCTTGTATGTTTGTTTGTTTGTCTGTTTGCACACGCTAATCTCAGGATCCAAAGGACGGATTTAGATGAAACTTGGCAGACATACAGCTTATATATCAGAATAACATATAGGCTATATTTTTTTTGGAAATTCGCTCTTTAAGGGGGTAAAAAGGAGGGGGTAAATTTGTATGGAACTCCGTCAGTTTTGAAGCTAATTCGATTAATATTAATATTTGGCTATTTGGTTAGAAATTAAGAATGACGCAATAAGTATTTTTGGAAATTCTGCCTTAACGGGGGTGAAAAAGGGGGGGTAAGTGTCTATGAAACTCCGTCAGTTTTTAAGCTAAATCGATGAAAATTAAAGCTGTTTCTGCCCTTCGTTGTGTGACGGTGTCGCTGTTTTTCACACGGATTGCTTTATGTAGCTTTCTCGAGCGTAACTAGCTCCTTTAAGTGTTCACTTTTACCGATAGATGGCGTTGTCCATACATTCTAAAAAGGCGTTCAATGCAATGCAATGGTATGGTATGATAAGTCTGAAACATCTCGAATCGTCTCGCGCAACCCGTCGTTTCCCCGGGCTCTTAGAATTCGACATCAGACGTTTTAGATCTTTCATTTTGACGACCCGTTATCGCTGGCATAAGCGACATGTTCCGCGTACGAAGTCGCGGGCAGAAGCTAGTAACGTATAAGTACCTACCTTTTTGTGCACACCTTATTTTGTTTATATAGATGTGTAATTTCGTATGTAAATTCGTAGTTCGATTGGTCTAGCGGTTTCGTGCATGGGCGTAAGTGGCTAATGCCCCGGGTTCAAAGCCCACTATTATATTATGCTTTTTATTGATTTTCTTATTTGAAATAAATATTTTTGATGATTATTTTATTTTTTGCCAATTTTCTTGTTTGGAATTTTAATTATAACAATTTTATTGTTTTTATAGTAATAAAAAACTTTTTACAAAAAAACAAAACCGACTTCACAAAAAACACTGAAAGGGATAAAATAAACTTTTCACATGGCTCTAGTCGGTGTTTGCAGGTCTGTTGACTGTGTTTATTATTTTAATAAAAACAATATTTTTTATGAATTATTAAAAAAAAAACAAAATATCATATTGTAAAAATAATATCATATATTAAAAAAAAAAACAACAAGAAAATATGTAGGTAAGTATATAATGTTTAAAATATAAGAAAAAAGAAACGCGTCTAATGAGATTCGATCTCGGTTATCATCACAAAAGCGTGATGCGAATCCGGAGAGTGACGCGCTGGGCCAATCGTACATTTTGTTGCGATTGTGAAATGACGCTTCTAAATGCAATGGAAGTCGCGCATCGACGAAATTCGCGCGATGCCTCCCAAGTAGGCGGGGCTACTCGTGTCCCACTTCATCTGCTTCACCCCCTCAAATACGTAAAAGTCGTCTATTCACCGCGCCTTAAGACATAATGAAATATCTCCACTTACCGTTAAATACCTCCACAACTGGTTACCTCCGCCGAGATGGCACGAAAACAATCGTATTGGACTTTTTGCTGCAGACTCTGGCAGATCCCAACAAATATTCCGTGTTTTAACCCTGAAAATAAACAAAAGAATATGTGCTAATTGAATACACGTTTAAATGACAGTCGGATCCTAACGGATACCAATATGATAGTTTCTTCTGTTAAAGATAAAGACCCATGCCTTTTATTCAAAGTAGGCCCACATTCAGCACTTTCTTGGAAGACAATTTTACAAAAAACAGGGAGGAAAACGCCCGCCCTTCACCACATCCTTTGTGTTTTTGCTGGGTTTGCTTTGCAAACTTCCCAGCTTCGGTCATGTTACAACTGACCTGATATCCTTATGCCAAGAGAAGATGAATTCTTGTTCGTTCTCCAAAATGGAACAAGGTT
This sequence comes from Heliothis virescens, assembly GCA_002382865.2. Taxonomy (NCBI): domain Eukaryota; kingdom Metazoa; phylum Arthropoda; class Insecta; order Lepidoptera; family Noctuidae; genus Heliothis; species Heliothis virescens. The sequence goes on along the minus strand of NWSH02000050.1, from coordinate 2,646,487 downwards.
TAATATGCAACTTATCCATAGATTCACCGTGTAGAGCATCGATGCACATCTTTGGGTTGGAAACTGGTCGAACCTGCAAAAAATTACATATATGATTAAGGGAATGCATAAGAGTAGTAAATAAGGGAGTATATAAGAGTGGTACATAGGAGTAGTACATAAAATTAGTATATAAAATTAGTTTATAAGGGAGTACATAGGAATAGTACATAAGGTACTACAAAGGGAGTACAAGGTGTAGTACATAATGTAGTATATAGGTGTATTATTAATACTTACGCGTCCTTTGGCAAAAGGATTAGGTTCTTCAGTCGGGTATTTAGCTGTCAAATCAAATGCGATCTGAAATATTGAAAATATATTATTTTTATTAATCGTGTAAGATCATGGGTCGCGGCATTGTCTCCGCATTGGTCATCATAGTCATCGTCATCATGATCATCGTTGTCATCGTCATCATCATCCTCCTCCACATCATCATTAACATCCTCATCATCATCATCATCATCCTCATCATCATCCTCATCATCACAATCATCATCCTCCTCCTCATCATCATCATCCTCCTCCACATCATCATCCTCCTCCACATCATCATCCTCATCATCACCATCATCATCCTCCTCCTCATCATCATCATCCTCTTCCTTGTCATCATCATCATTCTCATCATCATCCTCATGCTTATCATCCTCATCATCCTCCTCATCATCATCCTCATCCTCATCATCATTATCCTCATCATCATTATCCTCATCATCATCCTCCTCATCATCATCCTCCTAATCATCATCCTCATCATCATCCTCGTCGTTATCATAATCCTCCTCGTCGCCATCATCATCGTCATTATCCCCAGTCTTTTAAAAACCGTAGGCCTAAGAGTAAAATTATTATTTACCTGTGTCATAAACCATTTGAAAGGTTTGCAGTGTAGCTTCTCTCGCAGCGCCTTCTGTTCTGAGATATCGCCGGGGTCTATCTTGAGGTAATGCGGCCGACGCGAGTACAAGTGCTGTGCATACTCGTCCATCCATACTTCGGCTACGCGCCGGTAGTTCTAGACATAAGTTTTACCAATAAAGTTATTCAGAAAGGGTCTATAGATTAATGGTAACATTATAAAGCCTAAAAGAGAAGTTTGCTTCTTATCAGAATTCAATTTGACAATTATTTCAGTGTAAGCTAGCTCATGGCAGGCTACTTTTTATCCTGCTGTATGGAATAATTCCCTCGGGTCGCAGGTCAAAGTATATTATTCACATAAGTAGCATTTTGTTCCTATCAAAATGTTAGCAGTCGCGCAAAACGTTGACAGATGTAAAACATCATGATGTTCCATTATTTGGAAATCTTTGATTGTGCAACTCCTTGCGCAACTACTTGTGCAAATTTTGAGCAGAAAATGAATTTGCATTTTGCTGAATTCTATCCAAACATCTAAAGTGCATTTATGCATTTCAGTAAGCTTTATCGATATGAAATATATTTTGCTTACCTTTCCAACGAAGTCCCCATGTCCGGGGTTAGGGAAAGGGGCAAACTTGCGGTAAATGTGACCGACACGCGAACACGGCGTGTCTACCATACGACCACCGCACTGCCATATCTAGATTGTTCAACAAATAATAATCATAATTAAAAAAGAAACGTAGTCGTAGAACTTAAAAAAAACATAATTGGGTTCAAGATACATATTTGGTATTTTAATACCAACAAGAACAGAATTCAAAATGTTTTGTAAGTTAGTCTTCAAATTATTTTCTCAAGCATTTACCTACATATACGATACCCTGAAATAAAAGTAACATACCTTAAAGCTTAGCTCGTACTGCTCCCCACCCCAGATGTCTAAACCGGGATCGTAGCCGCCCAACTCCCAGAAGAATTTGCGCGATATAGCAAACAATCCTCCGGCCATTACTGGGCTCCTGAAAACGTTCGAAGTTTATACTGTACTATAGGTAAGAAATCATTGATAGACTTTATAAAATGCATAACATAATGAAATGCAAATTCGAGAGGTTTGTATCGGCGTGTAAGGCAAACCAAATTCATCCTGCTCCAATTGCCAACCTCACCTGTCCGTGGCTGCTGTATAATGATCGAGGCTCGGCGTCGAATTGTGGCAGTACTCACAATACTAAGTGGGATATTAAATGCCTTTCTCGGAGATGGGCAACAGCATCTCCGAAGCAAAAGTATCCCACACCCAGCGCGGTGAGTATGGGCAAATGCCCCCCATCTTGGGGAGGCCTTTATCAAGCAGTAGGTACACGTTCTTAGGCTGTGACAACGATTCAAGAGCTTTTATTAGGTAAACACACAGAAATACTTACTCAAAAGGTTCCGGCATATTCTTTTCGTCCTTCGGCAGAATCGGCAGACGCTTATAGAAGAACTCCCAGTCGAACGCGCCGCGCGCTCCTTCATCCTGCGCGCGATACTCGAACGTGTCATACGCAATCACGTCTATGAACGGACACGTTACCGTGCGGTAGTTCAACGCTATCGGTTCTGTGGGAAAAAGGGAATATTTAATTTTATGTGACGACATATTTCAACAAAAATATATCGTATACTAACAAAACTACAATTTAGTGTGAGGAAATGTCGAAGGTGAAGCAAGATACTTCATTTGACGCGCGATATTCGTACGATAATGACAAATTAACGTTATCAGTTCAGTGCAGATATAAAGTAAAAGTGAAAGCGTAATTATTGTATTTGGAAATGATGATAATTTTAAAACCAAGTTACAAATCAAGTCAAATAACTTTTTCCGAAGTAAGGCTTTAAAACCTCACGCAGACGCACCTGCGATGCGTTCGTGCATTTGGCTGTTACACGGTCACTAGAAGCCACCTTCGGGTGAGCCAAGGCATTTGACATGGTTTGCATCTTTGTGTTTCTTGTTTATATTATTGGGAAGATATGTCAACAGGTAATGATTGTTTTGCTAACATTCGACAGCATGGTATAAACAAATAGATTTGACAATCTGTTTAATAAATAGCACTGTAAAAATATACAACTCAATGCGCGCAATGTAAGTAGATGCACAACGACAAGACACTGGCACTCTGTCACAGACACATCGCAAAAAAAGTTTATAAAAATAGGCAGTTTGTAGGAAAAAAGTAGATATGATCTGCCCGTTTTGGTGTAGTTGACAGTTCTATCAATCAGTATGAATAAGTCAGTCTTACCATGAAAACTGGCAGCTGTTAACTGCAAAAAAGAGCTCGTTGACACCATATAGTATGCCCTTTTTGGTGCAGTTGACAGTTGCAGTTAATCTGTACAAATTACTGTATCCTCCATCCTTTGAAAACTGCCAGCTATCAACAACATATGATAGCGTCCTAGCCGATTGTCGGCCACGGCGGCTGTTCTCATATGAGCAGATCAACTTCCAACTCCCGGCTGCTTTGTGAAAGTTTCTAAAACCCACAAAGCCATTTCGGCCCGACCCGGGAATCGAACCCGAGACCTCGTGCACAGCAGTCGGCTATGCGACAACTAGACCAAAGAGGCTACAACTATACATACAGCAGCGGCACTATGCAGACTGTACCCCTCTCATTTGCTTCATCACCAACACTCCTACAAAAATAAAACCATACAATAACAAAACAAATACATACACAGACCTAGTAGGGGCGGTAACCAGTTGACATTGGCTTCGGTGTGCGAGTCCAAGAACACAAGAACATCAGCCGTGGCCCGCTTGGCTCCCGCCAGTCGGGCTGTTATGAGCCCGCTTCGCTGTTCTAAGCGAATCACCTTCACTTTCGGCATGTTCTCCTCTAGATATTTTTCTAATTTATCCTTTAGGAAATCTGAAATGAATTTGTGAAGAAATCAGTAAGGAATGACCATCTAAAGTAAATTATGCATTTCGGGTTGATAAGTCGCAGTCGTTCAGAAGGTTGTAGTACAGACGACAGCAGGTCAACGTATACGAATCTGTCAAATTTTACTAATCGAACATTAACCTACCTCCATTGTGATAAGGTTAAAAATCTATTGCAGAAATTTGACAGGTTGTGGTAACTTGATGTGCTGTTGTCTGTACAATTCATTGGGAAGCTAAAATATGTATTTGTTACGGTAAATATAAGCAATCGGTAATTATCTATAATTACCGGTAATTATAGATAATTACCAACGCACATGGTAAATGTAGTTAATTATTCACAATTACCGGTAATTATATAAAACTCCCGCCCGACCGTGGTAAATGTTGAGAGAATACTCTCGTTAAGGATTGAAATCTAGGTGGTTTTTATAGTAAGACCCAATATGTCCTAAATCCGTTTGTCATAAATATAGCATTCAATAATAGACGTAAGACATAAAACCGTTTTCAATAAAAGTCCTAAATTTCAGTTGATTCTGAACTTGTAATTTTTTGCAGCAGGATGTTTTCTGTCACGGCTCCGGCGCTGCGGGGCTCCGGCGGTCCCACGCGAGCTTATCGTCGCAGATAGGTCTAACGCTCACCACCGCAGCTTCGGCTTGCTGGCCGGCAGTGCCGGCCAGCCTCAGCCGCGGTGGCGAGTGTTACAACCACCTGCTCCTCAACTCGCGGCCCGCCTCGACCCTCCGCGCCTACGCGATTTTGAATTACACTCTAGGGGTAGGGCAGACAAGACTACGTGGAGTCGAATTTACAGCAATTCGTTTCTGTCATTAAAACCTAACTTTCAGATAATATTTTAGTACTTTTTTTTCACCATAAATAAACTTTCGGAATAATACGCATTATTTAACACAATACTTAGGACATTTGAATTTATATTGATTTCATTTGAACTGTTTTTATTTTAGATTCCGATGTTTGATTTCATTATTGATTACATCTACCAAAGGGCTGCGGTAATTTTATATAATTGCCGGTAAATGTGATTAATTTGAAAGTTTTTATCACCTTTACCACGAGCACAGGTAATTATGCATAGTTCCCGGTAATTATACATAATTACCGCAATATTCACATTTACCGTGACATATTCATTTTAGAGATATAGGCCTTCGGGTATCGAGGGCGTCGCAGTAGTAGTAGGCGCAGTTGCATGAAAACCTACCAAAACGATATTTATTTTTATCATTTTGTTTAAAATTTCATATAAAAAATTTTAAAGGTATGTAAGTAAGCCACCCCCGTCTTATGACGGGTTAGAACTACACCACAAAGACTAACTAAGAACAAATAAAGCAGGAAGTGATATCCTATGTTCTGAAGAATAATGAAGTCGTGATAAGCCATTTGCAAACCCTTTTTCAGCTCATGTACCTACAAGGTTGGTTGAGAAAATTACTAACAATATAATTGTGTTACGAATAAATGTTTCTAGCGACGTAGAACGTTAGAATATATTATTGGTCGTATAATTTCCAATATATAACGAGATAGGTATTTTCTTAAACATATCAAAAGATTTTTGTGATCTATGGTTATGTGAATTCCGATTCATTAGTTTGTGAAAAAAATTATACAAGGATTTTGTACAACTTTATTTTATTTAATTTAGGTAGAATTATTACAGGGATAAAATGGTGCCACTGTTTAAACAAGGCTAGGCAGTGTTAGAAAAACATTATCATAGTATTAAATAGACCAGCTTCTGCCAGCGGTTTCATCCGCGTCCGGTGGGAANGCGCCTACGCGATTTTGAATTACACTCTAGGGGTAGGGCAGACAAGACTACGTGGAGTCGAATTTACAGCAATTCGTTTCTGTCATTAAAACCTAACTTTCAGATAATATTTTAGTACTTTTTTTTCACCATAAATAAACTTTCGGAATAATACGCATTATTTAACACAATACTTAGGACATTTGAATTTATATTGATTTCATTTGAACTGTTTTTATTTTAGATTCCGATGTTTGATTTCATTATTGATTACATCTACCAAAGGGCTGCGGTAATTTTATATAATTGCCGGTAAATGTGATTAATTTGAAAGTTTTAATCACCTTTACCACGAGCACAGGTAATTATGCATAGTTCCCGGTAATTATACATAATTACCGCAATATTCACATTTACCGTGACATATTCATTTTAGAGATATAGGCCTTCGGGTATCGAGGGCGTCGCAGTAGTAGTAGGCGCAGTTGCATGAAAACCTACCAAAACGATATTTATTTTTATCATTTTGTTTAAAATTTCATATAAAAAATTTTAAAGGTATGTAAGTAAGCCACCCCCGTCTTATGACGGGTTAGAACTACACCACAAAGACTAACTAAGAACAAATAAAGCAGGAAGTGATATCCTATGTTCTGAAGAATAATGAAGTCGTGATAAGCCATTTGCAAACCCTTTTTCAGCTCATGTACCTACAAGGTTGGTTGAGAAAATTACTAACAATATAATTGTGTTACGAATAAATGTTTCTAGCGACGTAGAACGTTAGAATATATTATTGGTCGTATAATTTCCAATATATAACGAGATAGGTATTTTCTTAAACATATCAAAAGATTTTTGTGATCTATGGTTATGTGAATTCCGATTCATTAGTTTGTGAAAAAAATTATACAAGGATTTTGTACAACTTTATTTTATTTAATTTAGGTAGAATTATTACAGGGATAAAATGGTGCCACTGTTTAAACAAGGCTAGGCAGTGTTAGAAAAACATTATCATAGTATTAAATAGACCAGCTTCTGCCAGCGGTTTCATCCGCGTCCGGTGGGAACTACTCGGTGCACCCGGATAAAAAGTAGCCTATAGCCTTTTTCGATAAATGGGCTATCTAACAATTTTTCAAATCGGACCAGTAGTTCCTGAGATTAGCGCGTTCAAACTAACAAACTCTTCAGCTTTATCATATTAGTATATAATAATATTAAATAGATACGTTCCTTAGATTTAGAGCGAAGTATGATTTCAAACAGAAATAAAGACAGACACATCTCCTCCTCATATTCTGATAGTCGACAGTCCAAACAGTAGGTATAAGGCCTTGCATCGAACATTAAATACAAGGTTTTACAATCAATCATTTCGAGGCCCATGTTATTGTCTTCAATAACAAAGTCATAAATATATACATCATCACATCTCCACTAACAGGTGCGATTCTCAGTGAAAATATCGAAATTAATTTAATTATTGTGAATACCAGCATTGTGCAGTAATACAATAGGTATACCAGCAATACACCTATTGTATAACCTAACATAACATTTAGGATGACCTCGATGAAAATTTCATTCATGAAGAATATGACAGGCTATGACTAAACTTATAGAATAAAATAACTGATCTTATTTGATAACCCTTACACTACTTAAGTATAGCCCCGTAAGACTCCTACTACGTTCCCGTATTTTGTGCTGAAAAATGGTAAAAAAAATCCCCCAGCAGTCATTGTAAACTTCTAATAGTGGAAAACAGCATTATCAACTTCTAAATTCTAAATTAGGAGTTACTTCATCCAATTGCAGCTTAAGTATACAAATGACCCTTATTACTACGTCATGATATCCGTTGAATGATAACTAAGCATTACAATGCACAAACAAGCACTTATTTACATGATTACAACTGCAGTTATGTCCTCAACAACCTACAGCAATAAAAAATCCAAGATAAACATCCAACCGAAGTAAAAGCATTAATTAGCATACGTTCAATACGGGCGGTTAATAACGCAAATTGCCATACAAAATTGTTGAGGCATGACAATTAGATGGAGCAAACAATCAATATTATGATACGGTTTAATAACTTGGCCTCTAGAAACACCTGTACAGCTGTGTAGAATATGTTCACAATTCTAAAGTACTGAATAAATAATTGATACAACGATAACCGAGAGTGGAGCGTTGACTTCTGAGAGAAAGGTCGAAGGAGAAAATATTTGAATAAATAAATTCAAACGAATAAGTATGTAAAATAATAAATTATAGTCAGGCTACCGAAAAAATCTTTTACAAAGATCATGCCATGCTGAAATACATAAAAAGAACAAAAATCGTTTGTATTTTATTCAAAAGCCACACGTTACTTCAGCAATCTATAAAAATAACGATTGAAGTGCTCGACTATTAAAACATATAAATATTTACGGGGCTCCCTTCACTATGTCGAAATTACACTAAAGCCGTCCTTTCAACAGTTAACTTTACGAAAGGCAACATATTATTACCAACTAACGGCCTTCGAACTCATATCGTACAAGAAAAATAAACAACAAAAACTGATTGTGGGCGCGCAGAAACTGGCTCCGTCTGTATCGTATAGCAAATTATTTAACGCTACACTAGGTTTCATTTAAAAAATAGTAAAAAGTGCAGGATTACTAATAATATAAAGCTGAAGAGTTTGTTTCCTTCAACGCGCTTATCTTAACTGTTGGTCCAATATGAAAAATCGTTCAGTGTTTGTCACCCTATTTATCTAGAAAGGAAATAGGCTTTTTTTTATCTTGAAGTGTAAGTAGCTTTCACTGCGGGTGTATACGTTGGTGGAAGCATAAAAATATATAGTCTCCATATTTTTATGCATCAGATAAGGTATAATTGCATATATTTCCCGAAAACGTTATCAGAGTTATGTTAACTTTGGCCAATCTCCTTAGGGGACACATTTACCAGACTCCGAACTGCTACTGAATAATTTCACATGAAAACCCAATAATTCGATTTAGAGAATTTTAATGAATTTTGTTCACTTGAAAAAGTACTGAAGAACTACGATAGAAGCAGCTTTTTCTTGGAAATCTAATGAGGCAGACGCTTCAAGCAAAATCTTGGTTAAAATCAACATTACGTATTACACGTCAAATGTTTTTTAAGCGACATGGGGTCACTATTTCCCAGCGACTACCTTGAGAAGAAACACCGAAACAAACTCAAGGGTCATAGTCTCTTTTAAAGTTTAAAGTCCAAACATTACTACACCGTTTTTAGATTCTTTAGTAATGCAATGTTGCCAAAATTAGAAATGTTTATATCGATCTAGACAGCAAAACTCGTTTAACTAACACCACCCCACCTGAATATTCTACAAACAAATCACTGAAATTTCAAGTCTTTAAAGTACTAAGTAAGTTTGAAAACTGTCTCAGGGTCGAATAAGTCCGACGTTCAACCTGCCTTGAGAATACAGGCCGTGACTTTGGAAAGTCATGGCCGGCCAACAACACGAGCCTTGTGTGGAATTACCTAGAAAAAAAGCCTCCGATGTTACTTTTTTTATTTAAAATGTGACAGTATTTTTTTTTTATTTTAAATTCTTTAATAGTATGCTCGTTCAGAATTGAGTGGCTGGTGCGTCTAGCAACGCGCAGATCAATCGATCAAGCTAAGCAAGACCGCTGTGGTAGCGGTCAAAGTGTAAATTAGCTACCACTGGAAAACTAGAGTGCTTAGGTATATGATTTCCGATGTAATTGTTTAACTTTCGTTTAAACTAAATTCTAGCAACCTATTCTGCGAAGGGCCCACATCTATTCATTGGTTTCAACTAAGCATCGGTGCTTGGTCTTTAATTTCTAGGGTGCGGTCCCAAACTTTCCGTCTCAACCAAAGTTTTAGCACAAATTTGAATTCCAATTACTAAGTACGCAAGCAACACAAAACGTTATCGTTTGTTTATGAAACTAAACAATTTCGTGGTTTAAAATGCCAATTATAGAAACATAATTTATTATAATCTTACCTTTAGTGCTTGCATCATCGACTAGAAATATTTCTTTTATCAGAGTACTGGGCGATCGAAGTAGAACGCTATAGGCGGTTCTGAGTAGCGTACTCCAATGCTCGTTGTGGAAAGGTACCACTACGCTCACGGTAGGCAAAGACGCAATGTACACCTTCTTCTCGCAAGCGTGGTGGCGTATGTCCGGTAGAGAACGATTCAGTGGAATTTTGTCACTCAAGGCGCCGTTGAATCCATTCACCGCATATAGTTCGCTTTCTATTTTAGAGTCCGATTTTGGCAAATGTGCTGGCAATCCTTGCTCACCAATTCCTAATAGAGATAAAAAAATATGTAATGGATTGCATACCAACTTATTTCTGTACTAAGCATTCTTTGAAGACATTAGTCTTTGTTTGACAATTTCAATGTCCATTGCTCTATTTGTATGCAGAACATTTATTTAAGCTATTAATAGTCTGCCAGTGTATCTTGTATATTAATTACCCGCGACTTCCATAAAACACTAAGGTAAGAGACTTTAAAAACGATAAGATCTGTTATTATAATAGAAACACTGTGATAAGCTTTTATTAACGCTCACGTAGCAATCAATATTTGCTGTAGGCCGTAATAACTAACAATGTTTTTAATTATTCATTTTAATAATTTTGCATTCCTAAACAATAAGACGCTGGAATAGTAAATATTGTTTCAAGATTGCATCAAAATTATAAAATTTGTTACTGTTTGCTAGTTTATAAAAAACATAAGCACGTACAACACAAACCAATTATTATGGTTTGGCATTGAAACTTATATACTTAATTACGATTCTGGATAACTGTCTGGCAGTTTAAACAGGTTCCAACACTTTTTGGTAATCAATTGATAATACGCACCCACTCGTTTCCTTTCGTGTTGTATCAGCACATAATCATGCCAGTCTATTTTCTGAAATAAAATTGTTTTATCAAGCGCAGTTTAGACAGAGTTCTCTAAATGGTGAAATGTCGTATTAAATCGGTCATTGACCTCCATTTTCGAAGTGGATGGCATTGGAGCCATAAAAGTATGCATCTACAATTTCTACATTATGGTTCATCTAACATGATTTTAAATGTTATATTCATTCTAGCATTAGGTGTTATATCCAAAAATACTGCATGTCATTCAACAACTGATACTTACTTAAATATTCATAAAATTAGAAATAATAAAAATAAATTAAAAATATGTAATTGGAAAAGTATTTTTCAAATCCTATCATAGAAGTTATCAGTAATATCAATTTTGATCAAATGGTATATCATTTTATCTGTTAAATCAGTTAATTATGCATACTGTGATAATCAAAATTATCTTCAAGATCTTAATGTATAAATGGGGCAGATATTAAAGACTAGCTTCCACCTGCAGTTCCACCCATGCCCCGGAAGAACTCCTTCCAGAAAAATTTAAAGTGGCCTGTATGGTATTCTGATATATAAGCTATAGTACTGCTAAGTTTCACTGAAATCCATGTAGTAGTTTATGCTTATTACACAGTAAAATTATGAACCTTACCTTTAAAGTGATAGGTACGAAAATATCCCGATCTTGCTGGAACCTCTGCGGTACATTGAATGCTTCCATAGCCTGGTTCGTCAATTGGCTACTTGCATCTAAGTTCATCAGTAATTTCAGTATGTATAACAAGACTACTAGAAGTGTGAGCATCAGAAGATTCCGGAGCCTAAGAAGGCGCAGCAGTTGGCGCCTTGACACACTCATTATGCTGAAACAAATGACACAGCTCAAGAATACTATCTAAAAAAATCACACTCCTCTTCAAAAACTTGGGTTGGTTGCTGTGCATTTGCACTTATATATCAGGACAAAAAAATATGAGTTAAAAATTAAAAATATATATATTTGTTTCTAGCTGTCTTACAAAAAAAAGTTTCTGGATTATCTAAGGGGAAAAGTTTTCCCTATGGTTCTGCTCAAGTCCTACTCCTATCCATCTATCCTATGTTACTCGATGTATGAGTTGCTGCCTATATTAAAATTAAGTAAAAGAGGTCCTGAGTTATAGAAGGGTCAAAAGTGGCAACAAGTGGTTTGTGTAATATTACACTCAGCGCTGGCTAGGCAGTTCCTTTTGCTTGAACTTGGCTTGAAACACTAATGCATGTCTAGCTAAATTAGTGCATGAGAGGGGATACAAAGCCAGTGTCTCCATCTGCTAAGCAGTAACTGCCATCATTTAAAATTTAATGGCAGGGCCTGGTCATCAGGCAGAATTGAGAAAATACAGACTTGCTATGTGATTAAAAGCCTACAGCTCTCTCAATAAGACCAAATTGGCTTAACCAGGATAGTAGATTCACACTTGATTCACAGGACATTAGTACTAATTAATACTGATACAATTGTTTGGAAGTTACGACCCGTAGTTTAATTATGTTAATGTTAATTATTTAATAAAAGCAAAGATACAGTTTAAGAAAAAATATATAATGCAATAATTAGAATTAAATTTACCTTAGTAGCAATTTAAGTCACTAAAATTATTTTCGAAAGCCTTTTAATAATATTAAGAACAGTATACCAGGAATCAGATATCCTTATCAGATAAATGATAACTAAACCGCCAGAAGATAATTAAAATAAATCGGTATCAATTTATTTAATAATGTATAAACCCTACATGGGATTAATGCACCAAGCATTTTACGTTCTTATGAATAAATACTTACTTTACAGACTTCCAACGTCGCTTATTCATGTTTAAAAGCTAGATAAACACTAACATTAAACGAAAGTCTGCGGTGTTACATTAGTTATTTATTTGCATAATGTACAATACTTACACAATATTTGCATACAGGGTTCGTGCGAATACTGTCCTCTCACAAAGAAACACTAACAATAACACAAAAGATGTTTTGATACATCACCATCAAAGAAAAACTAGAACTATATTTTCAACAGGACACGAAGGCACGAACGAAATACAAAAACTAAACCGCCCGGTGCCACCAACACCACTAAATTGAAGATAATGTCATCAATTTTTCTTTATAGCAAAAATAAACTAAATTCAACTTAATTCTAACAAGTGCGACAGAGATAAAACAAAAGTGACATTTGGTAAAATGGTCTTCACAAATTAGTCGGATAGCACCAAGGCCGTTTTGTTGTTTTTTATTATTTATTGCAACAGTATGTCAACATTCAGCCTAGTAGAAAAATGAAAAATCGTCATCGTTTCAATAAGTATTAATAAAATGTTACTGAATAAGCTAGTAAAAGTTATTCTATTCTGGATTATATTTTGTGAAAACTGATTTATTGTGCACTTTTTAATTAATTTTGAACGCTTCGGAAAATTCTCGATCGCTACCTTGACAACTGTTTGTTTTTGATTGGCTGAAAATTTTCAGGAAAATCAAATTCCTCTCAGTAAGGAATTATTAGATTTCTGTGCATCGTTTAAATTCTAACATACAAAGCAATAAGTGTATAAAATATATTTAAAGGTAAAACGTTAGCTAAAGTTTTTGATTGTAATTTTGACAATAATGGTATTTGGTCGCCCTTTATTGAGGATTTCCGTTATCCGGCTGCACCGACCACTTCTGTGTCCGAACGCTACACAAATTCATACTCATAGTTTTTAATTAAATTAAGTCGAGTTCACGTGTCAGGGTATATACTGACCAAAGTTTTTCGTTCTCGTGTATTGCCGTCGCTTTTTTAGTTAGCCGACGTGTTCCGTCACCGATATCTTGAATTTTTCAGATGGCTTTATTTAGCCGTGGAGTATACCTTTTTGGTGCCTTACTGGTGTTAGTAAGTGCAGCGGGTGTGGTGCATGCCGACACTGAAGATGCTGACGACGAAGTTACCGTGGAGGTTAGTCTTAGAGGTTACATGACCTGAATAAATTACAATGCTTGTTCACAAGTCATTAGTTACAGCAGATAGACTCATTGATAAACTGCTTAATGGCCCACTTTTACTATCTCAAGTTATTGTTAAAAATCCTTAGAGTGAATTTCAAGTCATCATTAACAAAATAGCTATGCTTTTCAACATAATTTTATGGGACACCTTACTACTTTGCATTCTTTGAGGTTACCATTTACCTTGTAATGAATTTTATGTAAAATACCCATTAATTAACATCATAATCTTAAGCAAGTTTATTAATGGTTACTCAAAACTATGTCTTCATCACCTATCACATTTGACTTAACACATAAAAGGCTTGGTCCAATAGCGATATTAAATTAGTTTTTGAATGTTCACCAAATTAATGGCTTTGGTTAATTCCAATAACATAAGTTTTCAAATTTGGCCAAGACTTAACCAATGCAAATAGTTAGTTAGAGTATTCTTAACTGATATCATCCCTATATGCATACTCCAAATTAATACAATAATACTTTTGCCATCAATCAGACTGTGGAAGAGGAAAACCAGTATGTGAGTCCTAAAATAAGTCCAGAAAAGGTCTACCTCGCTGAACATTTTGATGATGAGGCATCCTTCAAGAAGAAATGGGTGAAGTCTGAAGCTAAGAAACAGGGTGTCGATGAAAATATCGCCAAATATGATGGGAAATGGGAGGTAAGTGTTCATTGAAAAACATAATATTATGTTGGTTTTTTAGGAAATACAGATGTATAGAACAGCAAAATAAAATATATTTAATATTTTTTTTATGATATCCCGATGAGAAATGTTAGCAAAAATTTATCCAGATCCACATGAGTTGCAAGCAAAGCTATGGTAAATTGGTAAAGCAAATAGATGAAAAAGTAGGACAATTTGCACCCTCAATCATAACTGTATGAAAGGTATCTCTGTAAAGGAAATGTAACTCATCTCATGTTATCTTTTAAATTTACATTTTAACAAGATAACAGAGATATTAAACTAAATTATTGACTGATAGCAATCTCAAATAGACTACACATGAAGCAGTTGTCAGAATATTTGCACTAAGTGACATGGTTTCATAATCTCTGGTAGACTGCTGCTCTTATCTTGATTACCATGGCAATATCTTTTATACCTGTAACTTATTTTATAACAGGTGGCTGATAACAAGTCCTAATCATAGTCATAGACATTTATTTCAATGATAGATTGATTTTTATAATAAAATATTTGACTTATCTCACACTGGGTGTTTCTGGTATGTATTTACAACAATAAAGGCCCCTTTCACAGGTTCCAGATAAAGTCTTAGATATCTATCTGATAGATAATGCCAGAAAAATGTTTTTAATTTTGACTACTTTTCTGTGGCATTAACTGTCGGTTAGCTATTCTGTGAAACAGACTAATTATTAGATAAAATACATAAATCAATTTCCCTAATCAATCTAATTACTTATCCTTTGTTGTAAAGCTTATTATTTAAGTACTCAATAATATTTCAGATTCAACAACCCAGCAGGAAGATCTTCAAAGATGACCTGGGTCTAGTGTTGACCACTGAAGCCAAACATGCTGCCATATCAACCTTGCTTGATAAACCATTTGAGTTCAAAGACAAACCATTCATTGTCCAATATGAAGTCACTATGCAGGTAAGATTTAAAAAGTATTTATTCACCATCAATAGTTTCCAGCTATTTTACCCATGTCCCATAGGAACTACTACCTTTAGCTGGATATAATATACGAGTATATCATGTCACTTGGGGAGTGTAGCTTCCCAACAGTGTAAAAGAAATTTAGGTTTGTTCAGTAATTTCAAAGCCAAACAACGGATACAAAGAAAAAAAAATTGATAAAAATTGCTGATCTTCACTTAAAATAGTCTGACTGTTGGAAGATGATAAAGAAGATCACACAAAAGAGTTGTTTTATGTTGGTCATCTTGTAACATCTGAGTCGATAGACCTATAATCTGCTTTGTCTGAGTCAGTCATACCCAATGTATTTTGGTTTCATTCAAGAATAATAAAAGGGTTGTGACTCTCATTTATTTCTGTCTCAAAGTTTCATATTTTTCCTCAACCCGTATGTAGCTGGAATTCCACTTACCAATTGGAACCATGATTTATTCTTCAACATATGGAATAAGAATACTGAAACAAGGAATCTGTAACATTGAAAACCCATAAAGGTTGACATATTACTCATAGTTATGCAGTAAAACTTATTGTATTGACTCACTAATTGGCTTACAGGCTAAGCATTGAGCCTTTCATATTTCCACGTCAGTGCAGACTTCAACTGAAACTCAGAGCTATGTTGCGTCATACGAATGTATGTCTAATATGAATCTAAATATAAGCTAATTAACGTGAAGCAGTGACCTAATTTACTTATTGTATTGATTTGGTAGTTACCTTTCTCAAACATTTCTTTATTTTCAAAGAAACAGTTTTAAAGGTACTAGAGCCCATAGATTTTTGTCATTTATATTGGTTTAAGGAATGAGGTGATCGCACGTTTATTGAGTCACAGACCTGAATTGCATCCAGATTAAACACCTATAGAAGTTATAATTATTACTAACTTCTGCCAGCGGTTTCACCCTCGTCTCGTAGGAACTACTCGTCGCACCCGGAGAAAGAGTAGCCTATAGTCTTCTTCAATAAATGGGCTATCTAACACTCAAATAATTTTTCAAATCGGAACAGTAGTTCCTGAAATTAGCGCGTTCAAACAAACAAACTCTAAAGCTTTATAATATTAGTATAGACTGAAGATATTATTATTTTTACTTGATGATAAATAATTTTTACAATTTAAATTATAAGCGAGTATGCGGTGGATGATGATGCACTTTGATACAAAAACGTGTGAATTCTCAAGTTTGAATACAATGTTATTACAAACGTATCCTGGACGCTCTCCAAAATTGTTTTCGGAAATGCGTTATCACGTTAGTTATAAATAACTTCTATGGCGTCAATATTTTTTGTTTGTTTACGTTGGAAGTTCTAAATCACATCCTGCATGGTTTATTGACTCGTCAACACTAATTATAAATATTAGAACTGACCTCATAAACGAAGATTGTCCTTTATCATAAAACCGAATACGACTGAAATGTGGCATGGAGAAAGGTGGTGCCTAAGATACTTTTTATATGGGTTCAAGTCTTGATTCCTTCTGTCACGAAAGAAGTTGCTGTCGAAATCTAGTACTTAAATATTGTAAGAAGATTCCAATTCCATAGTTTTTTCTAGAATTTCGAGGCGTGTATTTCATTACTATTTTCTATAAATTACAGGAAGGTCAAAACTGCGGCGGTGCCTATATCAAGCTTCTTTCCCGTGGTACAAACACTAAGGCCGATCTCCGCAAGTTCTACGACCAGACGCCCTACACTATCATGTTTGGCCCCGACAAGTGCGGCAACGATAACAAACTGCACTTCATCTTTAGACATAAGAATCCTAAGAACGGAACCATTGAGGAGAAACATAGCAAGAAGCCTTCGTGAGTATACCGATATTAGACCATACTAGTAATCTAAATCAGAAGGGTTTTTTTGCTTGAATGTGCTTATGTTAGAAACTACTGATCCGATGTCAGATAAGATCACGACGTAATATCTAATATTAACTTCGATAATTAAGAAAAAACCACTTTAAATTTACTTTCCCGCAAACAATCGAAGATTTGAATTTCCACTAACATTTGAAGCGTTTACCTTAATGCTGTAGTAGATAATCGGATTAGATATTTCTTAACAGTAATTAATGACTTAAAAATACTTATAACTGGTATGACATGTTATACGGTATTTTACGCTTATTATACTGTCACATACAGAACTATGAATTCTGTATAAACATAATGAACAAAAGATTTTTGGAGAGCCATAGCACAATATTTTTATATGCACTGAATAAAAATGTTCACACACGATTTTCGACTGACTTATTTTATTATATTTTATTTTACTTTACTTTCTGAATTCGTTTTCTTTTTATCTCTTTCAAGTATCAAGACCATTCACATTTTAAAGTAAGCCAATTTTTTCCAAATTCCAGTCAACGCCTGGACGACATCTACAAAGACAAGGAACCTCATCTATACACCCTGGTTGTTCGTCCGGATAACACATTCAGCATACAGATAGATAACAAGGAGGTGAACTCTGGTTCCCTACTGGATGACTTCACTCCCCCCGTCAACCCACCAGAAGAGATTGATGACCCCAATGATAAGAAGCCTGAGGATTGGGATGAGAGGGAAAAGGTTAGTAGAAAAAAGTTTTGTGTTATTTTGGCATTTTATGATTGCTTCTTTTTAAAAATGGAACACAGGACCCCATGTAAGATCACTTTCTTGTTGGATTTTGAAAGAGAAGCAAGGATATTGTCAAGTTAACAAGTTTTTGGTTAGGCAAAGAGGATACTGTTGAAGTAAACAAAGATTTAGTCATACAAACAAGTATATTGTCTGTCAGGCAAACAAGAACTTTGTTTGGCAAACAGGGATTTGTTAAAAGAATGATTTTGTCATGCTAAGTTTAAATAGAATATTAGGTATATGTCAATTCAGACTATGTAAAGCCAATGAAGTTTTAAGTGTCAGTGGGTCCCACTTTTTACGTTTGTTCTCTAGTCTCGTGTACTTTTCGTTAAACAAACAAAGCTAACATCACAGTAAATTATATTTGAGTGCATAAGTCTATTTGTATACATTTTCAGTGCAATCTGTTTGTGTTGAAAGTTTCAAACCCACTTGGCAATATTCCAATAATGAGGTGATTGTTCTCTCTAAATCCAGGAAATATATGTCGTGTTATTTTGTGCATACTTATTATTGTATCTAATTAACACATTCACTTTCTTGTTTTTCACCTTTATTTGAGCAAAGTGAAAACCACTCCAACAATCAAGCTACTCTAATCTGTATTTTTTTTCAATTATAATTAAATTTTATGCTTTAGCCATAAAGTTAAAAATCTATTACAGAACTTTGACAGATTGTCGAGGTAGTATCTTGATGTTCCAGATTAAATACAGGCTGTTACCAAGATAGCCTTAACTAAGACCAAAAGGCTGTGTATATTAATAATTTGGTAATTTTACCAAATACTATCAAGCTTCAATTTCTATAAGCATAACAAAAAATAATAAGGTTGTCTGGGAAACTGAATAGTTCCTATCCAGAAGCTGTGAATACATAATATAAGATATTTTTTTATTATTACATAAATAAATTTTATTGTTCACATAGATTGTGGACCCATCAGCTACTAAGCCAGAGGATTGGGATGAGGACGCGCCTGCGCAGATTGTCGACCCCAACGCTGTCAAGCCCGACGGTTGGCTCGACGATGAACCTGAAATGATTCCCGGTAAGTTATTACTTATTTTACATTTTGTTAATTATTTATTGGCGTTTTACAGAAAAACAATTAATCATAAATATATCTTACCTGCCTTATGAAATTATTCTACCTAATGTTTAGCAATTTCCTCAAATTAAGAGTCAAACTGCATTGATCCTTTTGGAGGCTTTCAACATTCTAAGCTAATTATGCTCCTGCCCCCTACTACATACAAAATTCGATACGTATTATGAAAAATAAAATCCTTTCAGACCCCGAAGCCAAGAAACCTGAGGACTGGGACGAGGAAATGGATGGAGAGTGGGAAGCGCCTCTCATTGACAATCCCAAGTGTGCTGCAGCTGCTGGATGCGGTGAATGGAAAGCTCCTAACATACCCAACCCCAACTATAAGGTAATATATTGAGTAGATTATAATGTAAATATGTACAGACGGTAGCACATCAACCTACCTCAAACTGTCAATCTTCAAATACATCAATTTGTCAAATTTCTTCAATAGATTGTCAACCTTATCACAACAGTGGCAGGTTAAAATACTATTGGTTTGACTGATTTGGGTAGGTTTACCTGCTGTCATCGGTACTTGTGGACAATGTTTATCTCCGAAACTTCTTACAATTCAAATGTAAGCTGAAATACTATTACTTATATTTGGAAGTCAAAAGTTTGTCGCGTTACATTTGAATTGTAAGGACTCTCAGAGTCAAACAAAGACATCAAAAATTACTTTGAGGTATATTATCACTGCAAATGATAAGATCACACCTGATATCTACTGTTAACTTGGTTAAAGCATAAAAATAACCTTTTTATTTTAAATTTCTTCTACCTCGTAAGATCGTTTATTTAACACAATGTACGTAATAATACAATTGCAGGGTATCTGGCGTGCCCCGCTGATCACGAACCCCAACTACCGCGGCAAGTGGACGCCGCGACGCATTCCCAACCCGCACTACTTCAAAGATGATCACCCATTCCAGATGACGCCTATTGTAAGTGATATGTTTTATATTAATTTACTACACATTTTTAGGGTTCCATACTCAAAGGGTAAAACGGGACCCTTGTACTAAGTATTTCGGGGAGCTCCCGAATACCAAATGTGATTTTTGTATGGAACCCTTCGTACACGGATCCGATTCGCGCTTGCCGGTTTTTTACAAAAATATTCCGATAAATGTTGAATATAAATAAGGTGAAGTAGATTAAGATTCACCATAAGAAAAAAAGTTAGTTGTGCAGTTAATATTGTTAATAGGACCAAAACTATAATATTCTAATAATAATTTGGTATTTTAGCACGCGGTAGGTTTCGAGCTGTGGTCGATGTCTCCAATGCTGCTGTTCGACAACCTGATCATCA
Organism: Heliothis virescens; assembly: GCA_002382865.2. Lineage (NCBI taxonomy): Eukaryota > Metazoa > Arthropoda > Insecta > Lepidoptera > Noctuidae > Heliothis > Heliothis virescens. The sequence continues at coordinate 2,626,136 of NWSH02000050.1, read as the reverse complement.
CGGACGACATGGCCGTCGCCGAAGAATGGGCGCAGGCCACCTTTGTGCTCAAGAAGGCTAAGATCTCTAGGGATTCTGTAAGTACATTTTAGTTATTTTCGATTCATTTATTTAACATTTTTAATTATTTCATAAATACATATTAAAAAAAAAATGGCCCACCGGCATCGGGAACATTTTAGTTATCATTATTATAGATGAGATTGACTAATTATATTCAGATCATCTATTAATATCTTGTGTAGGAGAATCAGTGTAGAAATTTGAAGACTTGAAAGTCTGAATGAAGCTCTACTTTTTTAAATATACCTTCATATGAATATACAAAGAAGGATGTGTGTAAAACTAGCTCCTGCTGCTAGTTTCGCCCGCATCCCGAGGGACCTACTTTCCACACCCAGATAAAAAGTTATGCTGCTTCAAAAGCAATATTACTGCCAAGTTTCTGTAATAGGATAGTTTATAACATAAAGTATATTAGCAAACGCTGTGGGGCCGCATGTTGCGCGCGATGAACTACAAGCCCGGCTACTGGGCGCTGTACGCGCTGTACGTCGCCGTGCCCATCGTCGCATACGTCGCCTGTCTCATACGCCGGGCTAACGAGGTTACACTACTAAATAGCTAGCCAAATTATACACAATAAGCTAGCAGAAATGCAAAAAATAAAATATAGTAGATGAACCGTGTGTGCTGTTATTACATTTTGTGGCTAGTCAGATAATGCATAATATACTCGTACAATTTACAATATATCAAGTTTGTAAGACGGCAATTTAGAAATATACGTTTTTATGAAGTACATTTTAATTCAAGCACATTGCCCTTATGGCCTTCCTGGTACATTAAAGTATAACAGTCGTAGGCTTGGATTGATATTTTAGCTGCTGTTTTTTTGTGCTAAACTTGTGGTATAAAAAATTGCCAAATATGTCTTTTTTACTGACGTCAAAAAAGGAGAACATTCTCAATTCGCATGTAGCATATTTTTGTTTTCAGTGAACCCATTTGTCAAGGCTTATCATTATCATTCTTCATTCATCCTTATGTCACCCTCTTAGAAATGTAATTTCCAAAATCCTCTCTTAGTACCTCCATACACTCCTTATGAAACCTATATACCAAACAACTTGTGTAGTAGTTTCGGCTATGTGGTGTCCATCAGTAACGCAAGAGTTTTATTTATTGTATAATTAGTTGCTACAGTAGTTGGCTAGTGTGTACCAAGGCTAAATATCCGCAGGACTCGGTAGTGGACCGCGCGATGAAGTACGCGGCCGACAACCCGTGGGTATACGCGTTAGTTATACTGGGCTCCTTCTTGCTGGTCGGACTTATTACCTACGTGTGCTTTGGATCTAAATCGGTGAGTTTTTGTCCTGAGTTTTTTTTTATTTGGGTAAGTTTGGGTTTGGTGTTGCCAGTTAACGTTATTAGAAAAGATGGTAGCTATTAATAATGGTACAGTCGCCAGCGCATCAACCTACTTCAACCTGTCAAATTTCTTCAATAGATTTTTAAAGTTAGTAGGAAGGTTATTGTTCGATTGGTAAAATTTGGTAGATTCGGGTAGGTTGACGGCGTCTGCACAATTTTTACATGCAGAAAGATAAAGTAACAGCCATTTATACCTAGTTTTATTTTAAACACTGCGTAAGTAGTATTAATTCGTTCGGAATAAGTGGCTTTATCTTTACAAAACTTTTTCAGCAGATCCAACAAAAGTAATAATTAAAATTCTACCATCAAAAAACTCTTGTAAATTACAAAATATCTTTCAAATTACCCTTACTAAGTGTACCAAATGTCACAGGACGTGGAAGCTGACATGAAGAAAACAGACGCAGTGGGCGAAGACGACCCTCACTTGTCGGAAGGTGAAGAGGAACCGCGCTCCGAGCCCGAGCGGCCCAGCAAGGCCGACCTCGAGGGACCCGACACCGCTGATGTTGACGCCGAGCAAGTCGTTACTTCTACTGATGACGTGAGTTATTTACAAAATTATTTGCATCGGACAGCAGAGGTCCATATTTTGTTCGTTATTTCAAGTACGCTTTGGAAGCTGGTTGCCGACTGCAACTGACGAAAACAAAACTATATCAGATTGTGTATTATACTCGTATTTATTTGGCTATTAAAATATATTAAAATCAAAGATGATTAAAAATATTCGTTTCTTTGTTCCAGTCTACGCCACTAGTGGACACAGACGGCGCAGGCGACGGTCAGAGGAAACGCAAGCCTCGCAAGGAGTAATGCGTCAGCGTGTATAGTCCCTGTGTGTGTGCGTGCTGTAGCCGTGTGTGCGTGCGTGACGTCATCGCGCGACTGCGGTGGCGCTACTGGTAGGTCACTTGTGTGTTGAGCTCGGAATTCTAATTTTAAATTCATTTTTTAAGAAGTATTACAAAATAGGTTGTAAATTCTATTGTGGAACTCATTAGTAAAGGACCAAAGAGTGTATGAAGGCAGACCAAAGTTAGATTGATAAAGTAGCATGTTGCTATGAATTTTTCATAAAACATAGAGACAAAATTAATCAAGTTAAATGTCTAACTTCGTGAACTACATTTGGATATTTATGTTTATTTTTATGTAACTTAAAAATACCAACAAGTTAACCTGTGAAATAGATATTATTGAAAAAAAATTGCAGTGTGCAGGCTCAACATACAAGTTTAGTGTATATCTGCCTTCTCTGGACTCTTTCTTTTATGTAGTTAAGCTATATTATTAGACTAATATATTATAGAAAATTATATTCTCGTCTGTCTTTCTTGCCCGTAAAACTTATATTTTCGCGGTTCCCTTCTATTTAAGGACTTAATAATAACTTCTTGGTATTCATAGAATTATGGTATATCATAATAATATTCTACTATTTTTACATACAATAGGAATGTCGAAGGTATTATATTTAATAGTGTCTAGTAGATAGAGTAGAGCAATAATTTATTCGAGCAAATAAGGTATATTGTGGGACGAATTTACATCGAGTATGTTATATTTTCTCCATGTTGTTTAGTATTACTAACACAATATTCTGCTCGAATTTATGTTCAGAATATTGGTTAAATGTGTGCGTTATAATGTGTAGAATATTTCAAAACAAGCTGTTATTATTTCGTCTTCACAGTACAATATAAATTCATGTAGATTTTCCTATTGTGTACTGCCAAAGAACTTCAGCGTCTCTTTGTTTTAACATGTGACCAATAATGTAGTGAACAAATGTTGAGAGGACTTACGTTGCATTTTTATATTATACACTTTATGATAAAGTAATTATTTCATATCGGTACAGTCGGCTACGGAAGCGGTATGTCACTTAACTTTCACATTCTGTCACAATTTCACTTTACATGTTCTGTGTTCGACTGTACTCTGAAAACATGTTCGCGTTGCGTGTTCATTAGGTTTTGTTATGAATTTCGTTCATAAATGTTATACATGATACTTTTATGTGGAATATAATATAATAAAATATGTGGAATAAGTAGTTTAATTTTTGTATTTTTTTTTCGTTGGCACGTTGTGGGTTCCGTATGAGAGGTTTATCTGTATATAATTTGTCGGCTTATAATATTATTAGTGAATTCTGAAGATTTTTGTGCGACAATTTCTTTTACATTTTACTCATGACTTGTATATTTAGATAGAAACACATTGCTTATTATCGAGTATTAACTTCATAGCCGTATTGTGTAAATTACGTGAATATTCACTAAGATACATTTGTCTTAGGATCGCGCTCATAATAAGTGCTCGATTTGTGAGATAAAATAAAGTACAAGACTTTTCTAATATTTTGTTTGGAATTCTTTTTTACCCAAAACAGTGGTGCCTGGAGTACCTATTGATTATAATAAAACTAATTTATGCTGCATAGTGCTACATAAATTAGTTTTTAATTTATGCTGAGGCTAAATATTCCAAGACCTCGACAATTTTGATACTTGAACAAAATATAACTAAACGATTTCATTATTTCACTACTATACACTAATTTCCAAAAATGAGCTCGATCCAAAAAGTGCTTTGGACTCACAGCCATCCTAAATAATTCAAATATCTTTTGGTAAGCAGCCTTACCTAAAATTAGAATCAATCCCTAACTCGAATCCCAAATTGTAGCTAAATAAAAATAAAAAATATTTTTCATAATCCAAAACTTTATTTTTATGGCAATAAGATGCATTTTTGGAGGGATTTTTTTATGAGTTTCTAAGCTGTGAGTCCAAATGTTATCGTAACACTGCGGTTATTTTGGGCAGCTGTATAATTATAAATAACGCTTTAGTCTCGATGCTTTTAATTTCCTAAGTACGACTGTGTGATACGTGAAGTTAATGGACTGTAATTTATATGGATAATAAACTGAATTATTTGTATGGGCTTTGTTTTATTTACAACCATAGGAATTACAAATGAATACGCGCTCTTTACTTGGCAATTTTAAATATAACCCTTCTTATTTTAAACCTGAATCAAATAGATATACTTAGGATAAGCTTGTGGGACGTGGAAATATGTTTGCCTTCCACACTTAAATTTAGTTATGGTAAAACCAAAAGCTTTGATAGGCAAGGTAGCCACAAAAATGACCGTGGGACTAACGTTTTTTGAGATTGAAAATCTTTTCCTCATGATAACTTTGGATATATTATAGGTCCTTACTTATCGAAATTCACCGGCATTCGTAACCGGGAGAGCGTGGCAGCATGTTGTTAGTTCTATGTGCGTGCCTTGTGCTGTGCCTTGCCGCGGCCGAAGCGATGCCCAATATTGTCATCTTCTTAGCCGATGATTTGGTAAATAGTAATTCATTATTTTTTTGATCTCCTTTATCTCTTTCTGCCAAACTTCATATCAATTTGTTAGACAAGGACTAAAGTTTGGCGAATAGCGGCAGAATGGGAATCTTAAACTTGTTAATCACTTATTATCACCCGTACTTACCCGTACAACCAAAATTTTTGGCAATGTACATTTTTTCTTACATGCAAGTCTTTGGTGGTTGTAATTGGTACCTACTATTTTGTGTGTTTCCCTGTTTCTATCTGATTTTATCTCAATCCGCCTAGCCGTTTTGGCGTACCTCAAAACGTAAGAAAATAAGTATATTTTTTACATTTTCGGGGCGTAGAATATTTTGAAACATCTACATATTACTAGGCCTAGGTAATCTAATAATCTTACTGAAAATGGACCCTTTGATAAAAGTGGTCTTTTCAAATTTGAAAGGATTTAGGTGAAAGATACTTTCTCGAAGTACAGTGACACTCCAAATCCAAAAATCTTATTATAGAATCATGGTGTTATCATAAATTTATCAGTAGGTACTTACTTATTATAGGTACAGAAAATATTTTTTGTAATCTCGCCCGCTAATAACTGGGCTTTACCCAAACGATAAAACTAAGCTTATTAAGATGGATAGCTAGGTACCATACCTACCACTGCACCAAAGTTTTATCCTTATAATATCTTAAATCAACAAGGAAAAATCGTTGTTGAACATTATTTTTGTTCTTATTTGCATTTTAGCTATTTGCTAATGAGATAATATGCAAAGAGGATATTCCGATAAGACGTTAAGCTTCTTTTTTAGTCACAGTTGGTACTTACTTACAGTCTAGATTATTTAGGGTTACCTTCTGGGTACCTACTTGGAGAACAAATAAAAGCTTTTAAAAATCAGTTAGGTATCTAACTATCTGGCCACCTTTGTTAACGTAGAGCCAAATCTACAAAACTTATGGCAACCTCTCAAATGTGGTCCCATTCTAGATTCAGTACTTGCGTGACCAAAATTAGTTTAGCGATAACTACATCTACTTATTTTATAATTTTTAAGGGTTGGAACGATGTAGGTTTCCACGGCATGAACCAGATCCCGACGCCAAACATAGATGCCCTGGCGTATTCTGGCATTATTCTACAGAACTATTACGTTAACCTAATGTGTACCCCGTCAAGGGCCGCACTAATGACCGGGAAATACCCCATACATACTGGTAAGTATATTTAAAACGTAGCTTTACTAGTAATAAAGTAGCCAATCACCAGACGCGGTATTTTAATGAGCTTTTTAATTTTTGTAAAAGGCAAGGCAACCTCAAGAGTCTAATGAAGCAATTACCTTGACGTCGACATTTTGTTCAAGTGAAAGAAAGCTTATGTACCTATCTTTGTCTAAATGTGTTAGGAATGCAGCACAGTGCAATACGCGCTGGAGAACCCTGGGGTCTACCCCTGTCGGAGAAGCTGCTCCCACAGTTCCTGAAAGACATAGGTTACAAAACTCATCTTGTGGGGAAATGGCACCTGGGACATTACAAGAAGGCTTATCTTCCTATGAATCGAGGGTGAGTATTTTGTTGTTTTATTTAAGGCTTTTTGAAGATTAATCGGAACTGGTCAGCTTTCTGCACTTTCTAATTTTAGTTTTTGCTGACGCAGCATTCGAATTATAGTCTCACTATGAAGTAAATAGTATATCTTCTATATTATTTTAGATTTGACACACATCTCGGTACTTATGGACCAAAGATTGATTTGTACGACCACACCAATATGGATTTGGGAACATGGGGTTTTGACTTCTGGAGAGGTGAACCAATTGTTTATTTAGCTTTGACCGTTATAATCAAAATCAAGTATTAGACCCGCTTGACTCGATCTTGTTTTACCTACCTGTATTTAATAAGATGCTCAAATGGTTCCTTTATGTTCAGGTTTTGAATATGCAGATGATTTATTTGGACAGTACGCTACAGACATTTATACCGAAGAAGCAATTAAGGTGAGACTTCTATTGTTTCTTGTAAGGTAGTTACCTACTCTCTTCATAAACTGTTTTCATGCCAAAATGCATTTCTTCATTGATCACACTAAGATAACTTTTCAGTTGGTAGAAGCTCACAACAGAAGTGAGCCCTTATTTTTGATGGTATCACATTCGGCCATGCACAGTGGGAATCCATCAGAATACCTCAGAGCACCAGATGACGTCATTGATAGATTCCCATACATCGATGACATGCAGAGACGGAAATATGCAGGTGCCTATTTTATAGTTTGGAGCTGGTTTATGCTAATTCCCATTAATTGCCAATGTTAGCATTCTCTACCGTGAAATGTAGTAAACCGCAAATAATTAACTCATAAATATCAAGCCCTTATTCTTCCGTACTAGATTTAACCCTTGTAGTTTTAAGCGTTTCCGATTTACAGTTAGTAGTAGTTATGTGAAAATATGAAATTAATAATTAGAAATTCTGACCATCGTCAGGTATGCTGGCAAAGTTGGACGAGTCAGTAGGTACGGTGGTGGAGTCATTACAGAAGAACGGCTTACTGGAGAACTCCATCATTCTGTTCAGTTCCGACAATGGTGGACCTGCAGGCTGCGATCATAATTTTGCATCAAACTATCCATTAAAAGGGGTAAGGTTAGATAGAGCCCTGTCATCAATATTTATAAAGTAGTATTTCACCATTTCTACCGATTAACACTTCTGGTTCCTCCCTAATTTTGAACTTTAAAATTGCGCATAATTTCATCAAGCGGATTTAAAAAGCGTTCAGAATATTGATACCTATCGTAAAAAATGGAATTTCGGTTCAGGTAAAAAATACACTTTGGGAGGGCGGCGTCAGAGGTGCCGCTTTATTATGGAGTCCTCTAATAAAGTACCCGTCTAGAGTCGCGAACCAGACGTTCCACTTAGTTGACTGGCTTCCTACATTATACAGCGCTGCAGGAGGCAATGTCAGGTACCTAAATAAACAATCTACAGACCCATTATATAAATCCTTAAATTGGTGATGGAAAGTTCTTCTAAATCGTGTTCATTTTTAGTGTATTTAATAACATCGATGGCTTTAACCTGTGGGAGGCCCTTATAAATGATCTACCGTCTCAGAGGACTAAAATTGTGCACAACATTGATGACGTTTGGGGATCAGCTGCAATCACTGTCGACAATTGGAAACTTCTTAAAGGTAACCTTAAACGCTTTAGTATACATTAATTAATATTTTTATTTGCAATCATAACCGTAAACATTCGTTGTCCTGCGAAATTGTAGTTCAATATTGACTTGAATGAATTGCAGGAAGTAATTTCAATGGACATCGGGACCACTGGTATGGGCCTGACGCTCGAGATGGCATCTATAACATCGATTCTATTTACAATAGCCTCTCCGCTGGGGCTATTGGCAAGATAGCAAAAATGCCCACAAAAGACAACATTACAAGGATCAGGTAATACTCAAATCAGCTTAGAAGTAACGCGGCAATTACCTATTTAGATACAGTAACTCAAGTGAAAGTAAATCATAATAATTATTTCAGAGAAGCGTCAACAATAAAGTGCAATGACAGCATTCCAGTAACACCGTGCCATCTTCTTAAAGCGCCATGTCTGTTTGACATCAATGTAGACCCCTGCGAGAGGCAGAATTTAGCGTCAGAGTAAGTCTTGATAAAAAGGACCAAAAAAATAGTATACCCACAAAATACGTAGGGCGTTAACATTATCATCCTTTTTTTATCGGTGGAAAATCATCAAGTGACCCCTCCCGCTGTGGGTGATAGCGTGAGGGAGGGTCAGACGTTTACTGAATAAAACCCAATGTTCCTTCTTGAGCCCTTTGTGTACTCGGGCCGCGGTAACTATTTCGAACAATCCCGCAGCCATCTGCAGCCTGGTTCAAGAGAGTATTGTTAAAATTTTACTACGCCTATATACCTATTATTAATTAGTAATTGTTTAGTGAATTTAAAAAAGAAGTACCTCATTAACTAATTTTGTTTTCCCAGAAAACCAGAAGTTCTCCAAGCGTTGCTTTTGGAACTAGACAAGGTGAATAAGACAGCAGTTCCACCGTTAAAGATAAAGCCGGTTCCTGAAGCCGATCCTAAGCATTGGGGACGGTTGCTAACCACCTTTGGAGATGCAAATGACACATCACATAAAGTTGAATTATCATCTAAAACTGAAATTAAAACTTAATAAAAATCTACCTACCTTCTTTTACTATAGGTACCTAATTACAACTTCTCGTTCATAACAATCGTGATCCTTGGATCTCGTTTAAGAAGCTTAGTTTTATTTTAACAACCAAAAATAACGCTTAAGTATGCAAAAGATTTATTAGAAATCGCCACTCCAAAACTATAAATATAAAGGCAAGTTGAACAAATCGAAGTTTAAATCATTAATCGTTGGAAGCTCTAGCTCTCTTAGTTTTAACTCCGGTCCTTTTAGCCGTGTTGGGCCTCTTTCTGGTCCTTTTGCCCAAATCTTCAACATTCACAGGGTTGTGACTGCCGCTCAAAGGTAAACCTTGTTCTGGCTCCACATCACACATAATAGCATCTCTATACTCTTTCAGCGTTTCATCTTCAGTAACTTGTCTTGGTTCTGGGTCTATAATCTTGCCAAGTGTTGTAGCATTTTGTAAGTTGACCTTTTCCATTGGGCTTAGGACCTCTCCTACAGGGTCGGGTTGGCTACCTTGAGAAAGCGTTTCGGCGATCAGTTGGTCGACTAAGCCTTCTTCTTCGTTTTGGAAGAATTTGCTAATCACTGATTGTAGCTGGTCGGGGATTATTTTGCATGGTGAAACGAGACTGTGAAAAAAGTTTATAGATTATAATTATAAGCACATTGTCCTATACTAGCGAGAGCCCCAGCAATTCCGATCATAATAGATAAGTTATCAGAAGACAGGAAGGTAGACTTACTCAGAATCCGATCCTTGATCGATGATGCCGTGTGAGTGCAAGAGTTTCATCAATTTGGAGGCGTTCACGGGTGATAAAGCGAATTTATCCACGAGGTCCTGTGCCCCAATTACGGGCATGTAAGAACACCACTCTATGGTTCGACGGAAAATGCAAAGGCACTGTGGAAAATAATGGTACGCAATATTAAAATATTCAATAATATATTATGCGTTGAACAAAAACTTCATATTTAGAATCTATTCTTGGAATTTATAGCAGGTGTTCAAGTACCCTAACTGAACTTTAACAAAATTCTTCCAGAAATATATTTACGAAAAAGAGGGAGACATTTTTCCACAAATTACGTACCTACATACTTCGAAATACTTCGTTTTAATTTTTAAAAATAATGGAAGTTTAAGTATAACAAGAAACTTACTTCTCTCTTCTTAACACTAAGGGAAGCCAGTCGTTGGTCAGTGGGGTTTCTGCTGGGGTCCATATCGGAACACTCGGTGCAACAATGGCGTTGCACTTTAGCTGCCTTCTCGCGTAGTATGCCGTAACACGCGGCATGTTGTAGCGTGTTGCAGTATCTTTGGAATCAAGAGAATTGAAAGGACTGAAGGAACTATAATAAATAGTTTAAATTATTTCAGGAACTCGATCATTGAAAAATGGCTGTATGAATTTGGGAAGCACAACATGACGGCTGTTATATTTCAGTCTGTTAATGACTTTAACAGTAATTTTATTTTAATACTAATGCCCAATTTTACCAACAGAAGACGGTTTCGTTTTCACCAACCGTGAGAGTTCAGAATGTTGGGCATTAGGCCTCTAGACGAAAAAGGGTCATTAGGGTGGTAAGAAGTCCGACACTTCCTTTTCCTGCACTCACAATGCGCAGGATCATGTAAATTTCCTAACTACTTATCAAATTATTTCTAAAAACTACTAAAATGTTTAAAAACAGTATATACTAACTGACAAGTCAGAAGAGCGTGTATTACATCATCAGCATCATACTTGTTGCACGGACATAGTACCCGCATCTCACTTGAATCCGATGCACTTCTCATTGCTGAACCTATAGAATTCACAAATTAGTACAGATTAATATGCATACCGAAAGGATCAATTATTAAACTTGACTAATATTTTGCTGTTGACTGTGGCGTGGCAAGAGTTTGTTAGCTTGAACGCTCAAAGAAGTTACTGAACCGTTTTGACGAAGAATTTTTTTATACAGACTTGCAGAGGAGTTATCACGGGACGAGTCTCATCCGCAAGTGGATAAGCTAGTTACATAGAAATATTAGGAAAATAAGAATATCTATTCGAACTTACTGCTCTCAAAATCATCCCTATCGTTTTGGGTCAGCTTTGGTGGATTTTGTGATGGCTGAAAATGAAACAAATTAGGAAGGTAAGAAGGGGGAGATGTTAGCTGAACCATTTGATGAAACAAAATTTTATGCCAGGTTTCTTTTCATAGCTAAAAAAGGCATCGAGAAAATGATACATGATGAGAGTGTGATAAGAAGGCCGAGCCTCGTGTTTAAGATGTGTGGTACACACAGGCGCCAAGGCAATAGGGGCACTCTAATCTGCGCTGATTATTAAGTACACTTACATTAGCATCATGGCTGGACCCCAAGTTTTCCCTAATATAAGTCCGTGTAGTCATCCTGTGGAAAGGCGTCTCCACCCATCCCAACTTCACAGACTCCGGTAGTGTGGACTCTATGTGATCATGTTCCTCCACAGCACTTAAAAACCCCGGCGCTTGATACCCTTCTGGTGCATCTAGATCGTAAATATAATGATATTAAGAGCTCATGGCTAAGTCAAAGCCGCGCGGATCGATCGATCATAAAGCCGTGGATGGATGACCATCTTGTTATAATGAGTTCTTCCGTGTTTCGAAAGGCACGATAAACTGGTGGCTCCCGGCTATCGGTTGACCGTCTTTGGCAGTCATTACGGATAGTTAGAAGCCAGAAAGTCTGACAACCAGTCTTACCAATGGGTACCTATCGGGTTGCCCGGGTAACTGGGTTGTAGAGGTCAGACAGGCAATCGATCCATGTAAAACACTAATTCTCACCTGCATCCGGCTAGACTGGAAGGCTACCCCAATACAATTTGGAAAAGGCTAGGCAGATGAGGTATGATTAGGCGACGATTGTATCGTGAATTTCTGTCATCATTAATTTGTTAAAGTGCAATTAAAGATTTTTATGCAGTTTATAGTGATCTAGGTAACGGTAAGACGTACCTACAGATCTACCAGTTGCGTCTAAAGTGATGTAAGCAATACTCATTTGCGCACACTAAAGCAATTTAGAAGAAATGTTGGCAGGGAGATAGATGGGACTTTTGTGCAATTCGATACCTACAGTATTTGCGTTTATGTTTTAATGGGTTCTTTGAATAGGATGGGGTGAATAGACAAGAAATGGCTGGCAAAGTAGAAATAAAGTAATACATGACGGTAACAAAATTCCGGAGGAAAATATTACGCAATTGACCAAAATCCTTACCTTCATTATAATACAAACGCAAGCTGACATCGTACGACTCGGGCATTTCCATCTGACAAGCTTGCATGATGACCACACAAGCCCTAATCAAGTGGAGAGTCCTCTCTCGAACATTGTCGAATGCGTATCTTGTAGAACTTTTGGGATTATCCTTAGTTTTAGAATGGACATTCATGGCCACTCCATCGGAATTGTACAAGTATTCAAATACGTGGTATTCTACTAAGTTCTCCATTTTGCAGTCGCCGTCGTAAAAACATATTACTAGCTGGTGTAGCTGGAAATTAAAATTACTTTTATCCAGGACGCTAGACGTACGTAACTACGATACTCTGCTATGAGCAGTTATTCTAGCAAGAAAGCAGTCACGACTGCTTTTTGTTCATCGTTGTTCGTTGTGATTTCGGTCGAATTATCCATTGATCTTATCATCATTATGAATTTAATAGTGCTAAAACCTGGCTATCGTTCTTTGTAAATAGGAAGGTAGTTAATTGGTGTCATACACAAGACTGCAAGACGCAAACTTAGTCGAAATAAAACTAGGCAATTAAAAATCTAGATAACTTACGTATTTCTTATCAAACGCCTCAAAAGCTTGCGTTAATGCCGTGCTAACAAACTGGGCCAGCTCGTCCCTACATTTTTTCTTCAGAACTCGCAACTTAATACCTCCAAAAGTCTCCACGGTATAACTTTCTTCGGGAAAAACGTTCTTCAAATACGTGATGGTACTGATCGCGACTACCGTCAACTGTTTCATAAAAGTTACCGAACTTGTGTACGATTCCGTTGCTTGTACTGGAAATAGCCTCGACCATTCTGCTACTGCCTATTTTAAAGTAATTATTTATTTTACATCTAGTTTCTCCACCTCGATTGATTGGTGTTTAGGAAGCACAAAATTGTCCCATTGAGATCGATATTTGGTTCTGGTCAAATCTCGATTTCGAATCTCGATAGGTCTACCTATTATTGTTCAATGATTAACACCAAAATCGTTCGCGTTTGCCCGCTCCACTTATTAGAGCGTCGAAATATAGCAAATGGCAAAAGTTGGGGTTTAATGTTTTGTCCTTATGATAATAAAAGTATATCTAAGCATGCAACTAGATAAGCCTGTTACGGTAAGAATATGTATAAATACCTGCGACGTAAAAGTAGGTATCAAAGACATTGTAAGCGAAAATTATAAGTTCAATTCAATAAAACTAACTCCAAAAAAGAATCCACTGAAAAGTCAATTGATATTTTTATTTCCCGCCTTTATCTCGCGCATGCGTGCTTCTATGTTCTTTGCTATCACACGCGCGCATTCTTTCACCAGCCACAGATAAATAATACAGCTTCTCGAAGTTATTATGGCGTTCATATTAATTTTTTGTAATTTTTTGTTAAATTAATAAATTACAAATAAAAATGGGTTTTGGTAACAAAAATAAAAAATATATTTACTGTTATAAGGTACTCTTATAAGGAAAACCTATACAAACTATTTTCTGATAATTTAATATTTCTTTTTTCAAACTTTATTGTCATCATTGAAAACAATTGACGATGTGACATGACATTAATAAATCAAAAATAATTTTGAATACTTTATAGTGAAAACTGCAAAGGATTTTTGATAATATAAATATGCTGTGCCCTGAAGCTTATCTAGTGCAAAATGAGACAGTTCCTAAAGAAGAAGAAGAAACATGCCGAAAGAAATGTAAAAAGATACCTGGAGAAGGTACTGGCAGCTTAGAATTAAACTCCTACAAAAATCCCAAAACTTGGAAGAAGTCTATATCTAATTTCTTTCGCAATCAACTTCGTCCAACTAAATCCAACGATGTAAGTCATTATCTTCTTCTATACATATAAAAATCAAAATCCTGACTCATACCACTGACCCATTCATCATCATCATCATTTATTTATTCAAAACTATAAAGCAAAAATTTTGCAAAGAGGTTCTTTAGACTCGTCATGTGAGGTAAGAGAGGATTTCCCAAAATTCCCATGGGAACGGGAAAAACGGTATTTTAAGTTTTATGTGGGCGAAGCCACTGGCTGAAGCTAGTATAAAATATAAACATTTTGTAAGGGGTGGTTTCGAAGATCAATTATTAAATTGCGCAATATTACAAATTGTGTGAATACTTGGAGGTAATATTGAAAACTGCGCAATGATTTTTAATAACAAAATGTTGTGTGATATGTAATTTTATTGCTCAAATTAATGATCGTCTTGGTGTCCCCTAAGTCTAGACCTATTTGATTATCGTAACGTATTTGATTTTCAGGGTGATCGACCATCAGGAAGCAAAGAACAATTCGAGGATAAAGAAATAAGTCCAGAACAAAAATGGCAATCTTTAGGGAAAATATTCAGGCGTCAAAGTTTTGAGCACTGGAACAAGTCATCAAATCAGCAAGGAGAGTGTTCATCTCCAAACAAACGCCTTGCTGTGAAAAAAGTGTTGTCAAGCTATTTCGGAAAAATCAAATCTTCGTCTGCTACAAATGATAAATAGAATAAATTTTGAGTAAATAAATAGTTTCATAAACATTTTGTTAATTATTACTAGATATTTGGGTATAATTATTTATGGCATTCCGAGATGCCAAAAGAGCGAGGAAACGAAAAAGACAAATAATACATCCCATGTAAACGAAAGAGGTTTCGTACCTGTAGAACTGTTTCTCCTTGGGTATTCACACTGCCGGTGACGATATTACTGATTTTGTCGCAGAGAGTTTGAGCGACAAAACTGACCGTGGACGTGTAACGCTCAAAGATTGCACAACGTTTATAGCCTAGTGACAAAACTATTGAAAATGCACACTCGATTTCTGCTGATCGATTACAGGTGTTCTGCTAGTTTCTCGTTCGTTGTGAACGGTAGGACTACTGCCTAAAGGTGGGATTCTATCAGTACTCTGAATTTTGTATCTCTGCTCGCTTACTTTAATTCTAATTTGTACAAATTATATGTAAAGTATACATAAAGACTTAAGTGGCAGAATGTTCATTTTCCTTCCCTCACAATTATGCATGCCCTCAGATGACTTGAGGCTTTTGGCTAAAATTTAATCTCGCTGGTTGTTGGTAAAACTCAAGAATTTTGTACTGTTGGTTCCTATAAATCCCAATTGATTCAAATTCAGCTTTTAATAGTTGGAATGATGTCCACATTATTATAGGAGCAACTTGTGACATTTTGTACCGAATTCATGAGGGCAACACTTTAAAAAAAGTTAACTGACGTTTCTACAGGCAACTCGAGCACGGAGTTCATTTTCTGCTTCTTTTTGTGTGAAATATTTTTTTCGACTATTGGTTTCGTTTACCAATTTAATATTTCGGTAATTTTTAAGTTTAAAATCATATTTAGTTAATAGTTTCAATGAATAAGTTAGTGTGCCCACACGCCCTTGAAAACAGTGTATTAAAAAAAATTGTGTCAGCATAGCAACAGCACTTCGGTACATATAATTCCTATTTTGAGGGATATCGTTCAATCTAAGAAGACAGGGTGCCTTTGTGAGGTGAGTTTGGTCATAATGCTCGAATATTGTACATCATTAGCATTAGATTTGTGACAATGTTCTTCAGGGTGTACCTTTGTGCATTCGTTCCGTACGTAGAACAATACATACTTTATTATAGTGAATGTCCACAATATAAGTAGCAATCGTACGCATTGTTTCCCGCAATAACAGTAAGTCCCCTGGTAAAATTATTAATTTTAAGGCGACATTTGTGAACAATAGCCTCATGAAAATGTAGTGTCTTAGGCATTAAGTGCATTATTTGCTTATTGAATTCACATCTCAATGATAGGATGATGTCATATTTTACATGTAAACTACACAATTTGTGTCATAATTTTGCAAAGTTATGTATTGTTATGTACTAAGTGCTATGAGGCATTGAAATTGCACCTTGAATGTAACAGATGCACTCACTGTTATAACCCATGGACAAGCATACTTCCTGTAACAACTACTTTGAATATGAATTGTTAGCCATCAAAGTATAACTTAAGTCTTAAGTCACAAAAGTATTTAAGTCACAATATAATTTGATACTTGATATTAAACCCAGGATTTTTTTACTGTTTCATACTCTTATAAAGATCAGAATACACATTTATCTTCAACTTTAAAATGTTTGAACAGGGTAAAAAATATTTATTAAAATTCTCAAACTTAGAAAGAAGGGTGTAAATACTTATTTACAACAAAAAAAAACATGTTAATATTATAATTTAAAGCAATGTTGAGTAAGGTTAGTGTAGCTTAACTAACCTCCTTAAAAATCTCTATTAGCGGGTCTTGTCCTCTAAGATTAAAAAACATCAAACTAATATTTTAATCATGAAAGCTTATCTTTCAGACTTTCACTCTAAAATTAATTTAATATATTTTTTTAAAATTGTTAGTAATAAAGCTAGAAACATATGACAATAACGTAAAGGCTACTCATGTGGATGTAGAAAAAAGTTTATTTGAGACACAGATTAAACTGTGGAATAGCTATTGCACAATAATCTTAACTGGTCATATATTTTACCCTATGAATACTAATACAGTATAATCTCACTAATCCGGCACTTCGATAGATCGGCACGTCCAATAATCCGGCACCTCCACACACGCCTAATATAATAAAGGATTATTTAAAAACTAAGTAATTTTACATGTATGTGTTATAAGATATGTACTTTCTTTTATTCATTACCTATGATTTTTTCACTATAATCCAGTAATCCAAACATTCCAATAATCCGGCACCCTCCGGTTTTTAATAGTGCCGGATTTGTGAGATTATACTGTATTAGTCATTTCTTATTAGACCTGTCTACATCTTTATAGTTCTATTGTTATCAAAGAGAATCATTCTCTAAGTAACTAGAAGTACTCATGAATCAGGTTATACTTTTCCATATAAATCAACACCATTATTCATAATTCTTATTTATTATTGTATGTTTTTCCACCATGTTTTCCTAGAATTGGTGGTGTCAAACATTAATGGTATTAAATGTAGGTATTATGACGCCTAAATAGTTGTTTTGACCTGCCCTGCTAAGCTTTGGGAACTGGTTGCCTAATCTTGGATTTAGGAAAATCCTAGGTGCACAATTGCTTATAAATATCACATTGTAAAGTGTTGCGCTGATAGACCAAAACAAGCCCATAACCAAAAGTCATAAATCCAACAGAATTAAAAATGATTTCACATAAACTCCTCTGCATAATGTCTAATTTTGAGGGGCACATTTTGGCAATTTTACTGTCAAAAAATACTTGGGGCCATTTTTAAGTCTTTCATTGTGAATTTTGAGTTTTTGTAAATAATCAACATCTACAAACCATGCTTTTTTTTAGTATATTTTGTAAATCAGTGAGTTTTTTTAATCTTTCTGATTACTAAAAATAATACCCAAAATTAAGTAGATCTTAAAAATACATATATGCTTTAGATTTATTTTGCTCAATTCCAAAATTAGTAAAAAACAAAATTAATGTAGAGGTACAGACAACAGCACATGGAGTTAACACAATCTGTCAACTGCAATAGATTTTCAACCTTAGAACCTTTGTAGAAGGTTAATTTTCAATCGGTAATTTTACAGTTTCAAGTAGGTTGACCTGCTATCATCTGTACATGGCTTTATAATGTTAATTAAAATAATTGATTTACTTTATTTACATTTGTGCAAAGCATGGTGCTGCACAATAATTCTGAATATAACACAATGAGTATTGTGGGACTTTTGTACCTAATTTTCCTGTTATGCCATAAAAGTCATTTTATTGTTTACATACGGAGTAGACAAAATAAACGAAATAATTTAGTATTAAATTTGCCTTTCCTTTGCTAAGGCCCTTAGAAAATGAATTGGGAAAGGATCAATATCGTGATTCCTACTAAAAAATTACCAACAATACCATAATTATGTGTTAATTTTTTAATGAAACACACATAATTCAATAAAAATAGTTATTAAAAATTTTATGGCAGATATTAACTAACAGACTGTGTAATTGTTTGTGGTACAAATGAATTTCAAAACATATTATTGTTATTTAAATATGTAGCTATTGTGTATGGTTTAACTTGAGTCCCGAGGGAACTATTTCCCGCATCCAGATAAAATACAGCAGATAACCATCTAATGTAACTATTTACTATGGAAGCGTAACAGGGTTTATATTTAAGTTATTGTAGATATCATACCATATTAAACTGATATTTATAGTGCACACATATTTAAACAATTGGCTTTTTACAAATACTACTTAGTTTCAACCTAGTGTATCATTGTGGGCTGTATTAATCTAATCGGCACTGAGGAGGCAAAAAAATATTCAAAAGTAACCAGTACTGTTTTACTAAATAAATATTTATTTCTTTACTTTCAGATGAGAAATGTGGATGCGTGGAGGAATGCTAGGAATCAAATCGAGAACACACTAATTTAGAGTTTTGTAAGTTTAAACTGGTGCTTTTATCTTATAAGATGATTACACGAAGATGGTTCCACCCAACATTAACAGGGGTGGAGGCCGAAAAGATACTCTTGGAATGTGGCCACGACGGCTACTTCTTAGCAAGACCCAGCATGAGCAACAAGGGCGACTTCACTCTATCTGTGCGGCGAGGTAACGAAGTGACGCACATTAAGATACAAAATAATGGCGAGTTCCTTGACCTTTACGGAGGCGAGAAATTTGCCACACTTTCAGAACTTGTTCAATATTACATGGACAACCAGTGTCAACTGCGTGAGAAAAATGGGAACGTCATTAGGTTAAAGACGCCCCTAAACTGCGCAGATCCTACTACTGAGCGCTGGTACCATGGACAACTCACTGCCAAGGAAGCTGAACGGGTTATGTTGGAGAATGGTAAAAATGGCTCGTTTCTGGTTCGGGAGTCTCAAAGACAACCTGGCGACTTTGTTTTATCAGTGAGGACGCGAGATCGAGTCACACACGTCATCATCCGCCGACAAGATAACAAGTACGATGTCGGTGGTGGCCAACAATTTCCTGATCTTGTCAGTCTCATAGAACATTATAGAAACTTTCCCATGGTCGAAACTACAGGTGAGGTGTTACGACTGATCCAGCCTTTTAACGCTACTCGAATCCAAGTGCGACATTTCCATACGCGAGTGAAACAACTTCAAAAAGAAAACGAAGGTCCGATAGAGAGCATGGCTTACAAACAAGGCTTCTGGGAGGAGTTTGAAACTCTGCAAATGATGGAGAACCTTCAACTCTTCGACAGGATGGAAGGATCGAAGCCAGAAAATATACGGAAAAATCGATACAAGAATATTATACCTTTCGATCGTACCCGAGTAGTCCTGAAAGACATTCCTCCAGATGCACCTCCCGGCTCGGACTACATCAACGCCAATTACATTCGATGTGAAATGATAGATATGGGCTCTGACTTTCACGACACTTGTAGTAACGGCTCCTATGAAAATAGCCCATATTTGAGTCGAGATACAAACAATTCACCTTCAAAGAATAAAGACAAATTATCACCCGTTCACACAAGTGTTATTGTATGCGAAGAAAAGTTAGGTAACGTCAAAATTCAAGGGAACGGCACAAAATCAATCCCACCTTTTGAGCCGTCTGTCCTTCGAACAAATCCGAATTATGTTAATACCACAATACCGAAATCAACTGAGGAAACTGAAAATGGTGTTGTCGATCACGTCTACAATAAGATATACATCGCCACTCAAGGCTGTTTATCGACCACCATAGCTCCATTCTGGTCGATGATATGGCAGGAGGACGTTCGCATAATTATAATGACAACAAAAGAGATCGAGCGTGGTAAAGTTAAATGCGAGCGATACTGGCCGGAATTGAATAAAACAGAAGTATTCAAAAAGTTCACAGTACAAAATGAATTCGAATCGTCTACGCCAGATTACACGTTGAGGCGTTTTGTAGTTACAAAAAAGGAGGAAAGCAGCGTCAAAAGAACAATTTATCATTTTCACTTTACTGCGTGGCCGGACCACGGCGTTCCATCGGAACCGGGCCGAGTTCTGAATATACTGTTAGATGTAAATTATAGACTGCAACAGATTATGACCGGCCCGGATCCACCCGCACAGGCAGTCGTGTGCGTCCATTGCTCAGCGGGCATTGGCAGAACTGGGACCTTTATAGTCATCGATATGATTTTAGATCAAATAAGGAAAGAGGGATTCGACTGTGAAATCGATATCCATCGTACTGTTCAAATGGTGCGAGACCAGCGCTCCGGTATGGTGCAAAACGAGGCACAGTATAAGTTTATTTATATGGCCGTTTTAGAGTTTATTGAAACTGAGAAACAGAGAATTGGTCTTGGCCCTGAATCGAGCCAAGACTCCCCTCGTGTGTGGTCGCATTCCGTACCTTTTTTATGAATCGGGCTAAAAGCGCGAAGAAGTTTCTAACGAAAGCTTTATCGCGTAAAAAAATGTAGAGGATCACATTCATTGTGTCCTTCACAATTTTCTCTAACACGTGCTTAAAATTTCGATTTGTTATAACATATTACAAATTTTATTATTTTTTTCATCGTATTCAAGATTCTACTTAAGTAGCGCATGACAGGAATTAACGTGGTTTTAAGATGTATCAGTGCGGGCAAGTGCAGGCCCCCTAGCTAATTTTATATGTTTTTAAAAGAGAAAAAGGTTAATTAACTATTAGACAGACGCCCTTAACAATGCAACTTTTGGTATACGGTTAAACCGGCACTGAGACGCTGAATGTTTTGAGTAAATAAGTCCTTCGTCCAGAGTTGTGATGATTATGGCCTACAGACATTTCTTGTAACAAGAACGGCAAAGGCTCGTTACTCAAATATGTGGTAACTTGCATACAATAATAATGCTTTTTATTTATCTCAAAACAAGGATCTGTCGCAGAGTTTTACTCTTGCACATGTCTATTTTATTTTATAATGTAGGGATTTAATTATCAACAATACAGTGTACCTTTTTAAATTTTACCATATCAATGAATCAATTAATTTCAATGAATAAATAATTGTATTATGCATTTAGAACGTAAAGTAAAAATATATTATTATTATGGCAGAACAATCTTATAAAGGTTGCATAACGCGATCGATGATTAATTTATTATATTTGAGTATTGAACATTGAATGATTTTTAAAGTTTTATAACATGTTATGCGTTAAACAGAATTCAATGGTAAGTATAGCACGCCGATCGCTATTGTACAAAACACCCAGAGTGATAGAAATATTGTCGCACTAACACAATGAAATTAAGGAATTTTATTACCAATGCAGAAGAAATTTATGGAATTAAAAAGTCACTGAAATCTTATTTTGCGCACACAATAACATGTTTAATTAACACTGTGTATAATTTTTGTATATTTCGTTAAAGATTTTATTTTAATTGACGGCCGGATTTTATTATAATGTGTTGTAAACCTCTTCGCGCTTAAGCGTTGGTTGTTCCAATGATGAAATGTAATGTAAATCCTATATGGAATACAAATAAAATCGCGCATAGTGTATATAGGATAATCTCCAGTGGCATGTGATCATGATAAAATATCTTAGCGTCCACGATAAGATGAAAGAAATTAATAATATAAGTCAATGTATTTGTTCGAAGTTTAAATGCGATGCGACATGGCACGGTAAACGCCTATTAATATCTGAGGTCCTAAAATCCATTGAATACGCTTTTTCCTAAATACAAATAGAATAAGAGTAAATCTAACTTTTTATTCCGTGCCATATCGCACGTGCTTTGTGTGAAGCTTAAGAGGAAAATAATAAATGAATGTTGTTAATTAAAAACTATTACGTTAGTTGTATACGGCGACCTGAATAATTTATCACACTGTTGCTTTAATATGCACTACATGAAAGTCAGGAGGTTGGCTTCAACGTGATCTCGAATTGGAGTTTGATTTGAAAATAATGATTTTATTCATATACTTATCTACTGAATATATATTTACACAAACGATGCCTATTTACGAACTTTCTAGAACAATAAAATAGCAAGTCGTCAGAATACGCAACGCTTACCGAATTTTTTAATTATTGAGCATTTTGGTGCTTAGATTTCCACCCTCGAAAGAAGTGGAAATTATTATTCTGTTATTTTAATTTAATGTTCGAACTCCACTGATATTTTAATTTGGCCTATATATTATCGAAAATGATTTTTGGTAAGCGTTGCGCGTATAACGTAACTAAATGAAATGTAATTTGCAGCTAAGATTAATCCTTCATACCGACACAGACTGCAGACATAGTAATAAAGCTCTAGTATGTATTTTAAATTTAATGAAATATTAAACATTGTACCTACCATTTCCATGAAATAAATTACCTTCTATACAATAATTATTATGTAAAGAAAATCCGTAGTTACGCGTAGATATTTCTAAAATACTTGTATATCGAACTATGGCATACTGGAGCTATTAGCCTTAGGTACTTGTAGCAGTTATACAGACGTTGTATTAAGTAAGATAGATTACTATAAAAATAATTAATTAGTTAGATGTCCGAATCGACTTACAAATTAAGGGATTTGTGCCCAGGCGTGTCAGATACGCCCCATTCTAAATTTTTGCATCTTTTTCATATGATCGTAAAAAGATTTTTTATTATTGTAAATTATTACAGCAGTCGATATTCAGACAGCAGGTGTTTGTTTTTCCATAAGATGGTAACTGTAACAGAATATTGTTTTGGTAGTGTAAGTACTGTTTGTATAAATTGGTTGCTATTATGACTTTCATGTATACTCCTTTAATAAGTTATTATATCTTCTCCTTTGCGTTGCATCAATCTCGTGTAAGTTTTCTCTGTTCTTTTTATGCTTGTATAATAATTTACCACATAGTCGAACAAAAACTCACGTAATAAGTAACACAATTTATACCAAACAGTCATAAGAGAGTAATTAAAAATTATTGTATTTTAATTTTAAACTTATATTCTTGTCAAAACTTGTAATCGGAGGTGCTTTTTTATGTGAAGTATTTGATGGTAATGACATGGTGCGTTATTTTTATGTTTTTTTTTGTTTGTACGCGTAGATTACGTAGTACGTATGTATATGTAGGCAAATTCAGGCAGTGATAATTTCATTTAATTTTACATATAATTATTCGGTGTAATTTAACGTAGGGATTAGTGTGTGTATCTAGTATAAAACCTAAGCTATAAGCACTTTATTTATACAACGATTATAAAGCTAACGCACATTTTCATTAATGTACCTATTTGTATATAATTTTGCTAGTTTTTGGTGCCGTGTATGGCATAGATCAGTGCTATCTCGTTTTTTATTAAGTTTTTGTCGAAATATATAATCGGAATCCGATGTTATTCCGTGTGCTTTTATTGCAGAGCTATTGAACAATATTGTTCAAGGGATTGTACATATTGGGAAAATAAAGTTTCGAAACTGAAGAAGCTTAGTCCGGAATGTATACGGAACGTGAACTATGTAGCTATAAATGACAGGTAAGCTTACTGTCGTACAGCCTAATCTAACTTTTTTTTAAGTACAACAAGCTAATAATGTTAACAGAATTGGAGCAAGCGCCTAGGTCGTTAAGTTTTGCTTTATGAACTTATTATGAATAAAGTACATACCTAGGTGCCAGACATTGTAAATTAACTGCAGCACAAAACTAAAAAAACTTATCTATTTTAAAATTAAACAATGAAATGTTAAAAATTAAATAAGTCTTATATCGATGTTTTAGTGTACCTAGTACGCGAATTACAAATATTTTATTCACACCCTAACAGGGCTTAATAACTATGTAATTAGCAAATTATCACTGCTTGTATTAATCAGAGCTATTATATGTTGTTGGCATTTTATTTAAACTATTATTCCAATTTGTAAAACAGAGCTAAAGTAATCGCATGAAGGTAGAGGAAAGGTTTTATCGTCCGATAAAAAATATATGTTGTGTTTTATTGTATATTATCAATAAAATGTGATACCGACTGTGCAATCGTTTTTATCTTTAACCGACTTCAACAAAAAGGAGGAGGTTCTCAATTCGGCCGGTATATTTTTTTTTTTTTTTTTTTATGTATGTACACCGATTACTCCGAGGTTTCTGAACCGATTTACGTAATTCTTTTTTTTTGCCATTTCAGAATTCAAGTTTGTTGAATTCAACTTTATAAGACCCGACAAACCACTCTTCAAATGACGAAATTATAACTTAAAGGGCGGCATACCAGTATTATTGACAATGCGACTACTAGGAATCCGACAAATTGCGATAAAGTTGGTAAACCGAGTAGGAAAATTTTGACCGACGTAGAGTTGAAATTAATGATCGCGCTCACTAAGCGGCTGGTTACATTTCCTGTTGTGCTTTGTTTCAAATCTATATTATTGGTGCATTATGGCATCACACGTCTGGTATGCATTTTATTATAGGTTTTGTCTCTAACACCTGAGTTATTTAAAATCTATCTGCTGGTATCTGTCCTTCCCTAAATGATTTAAGACGCGGCTGTAATAAGACCAAATACTTCAGGATTCTTTAGGGAAATGTATATAAAACCTCAATCGTAAAATGTTGGCCTGCGTGTCGAGCCCGAGATCCGAAACAGTCGCGCTTACGAACTGCAACCAATACAACCTACAATGATTCAATTATATCCTTCATTGATATAGTGTTAGAATAAGGTGGAGCTGAACAGAATGAATAGTACCATGCCCTTTTCGGAATAAAACAGTGAATGGTAATGATAACTGGCTTAAACAAATCTACATCCCTCAGAATACTCCATAATATTCATAAATTCAGTAATATTTTATGCATGCGCGCATTGAGTGGAGACATGACGTCTAAAGAACTGCGCCGTTCAAATGTAAACATTTGACCCTTCAGATACACGGAAATGTTGAATACAAATCCTTTGCCAAGATAAACCCTTTAACATTCATATTATGAAACTTAGGGTCAGTTGCATCGAAAATTCTGCACATATGTACAGACAACAGCACGTTAACGTATACGAATCTGTCAAATTTTACCAATCGGATATATACCTTCCGCTATTGTGATAAGGTTGAAAATCTATTGTAGAAATTTGACAGATTGTGGTAACTTGATGTGCTGTTGTCTGTACCTATGCTATTCTCTTCATATTATATTCCTCCAATAGTTAGATATAATTGTTTTTTTCTTGTTATTATTCTGTACACGCTGCTACTGCTTTACCCCAAGATGTTCAAGAACTCTGCAATGTTTTTTTATTTTTTGAATCAAAATGTCGAAAAAATTACTTAAATATTTAGGGAAGGTAACAAACAAAAAGACAAAATATTTTTGTTAACTTTTATTATTCTTAACTAAAAACAAGAGAAGAAAGTGAGACAGTTAAAAAATATGATTTTGAGATTACCTTTCTTTCTTGAATAATAATAATAATTTATAAATAAAAATTACAGTTTTTTGCAAACACTTCTACAATAAACTGTTAGATTTGGTACATATTTTAATTATTTAAAGTCATATAAATTAGAGCAAAGAGTGTAGTGGAGTTAGTCATCATTATTAACTTGGATTTCTTCAATTCCATCACTCTCAGTCACAAGAGCCCTTTCAAGAATCACACGGCCCTCCTTATATCTGAAAAATAAGTAAATAAGGGTCACTGCCAATTAAATATCAACCTTACAATCATTCAAATATGGTTCGAAATTGACACATACCTCTGGTTCTCCTCAGTAGCAAATTCATACACCCAGCCAAGTTTAGTGCCACAGTTCTTACAAGATACGTCGCGCACCATGTGGCGCCCTGTCAGCATAACACGGTCCTGAACTTCTGAGTACACTAGGTTCACAACTTTGTGGAATAGAAATGCTCGTCCTGAAATAAGTATAATTGACTAATTTCACTTTCAATATTTCACGTAGTAAGTAGTGTATGTTGGGTATTCAATGTTATTAAATTGACTAGAGAGGTCATTGCTTTCACATTAATTTCCAACTTTTGATCTCTATAAAATGTGTCTATGTCTGTCTGTTTATTATTGTGCAGACGAATTGTTCAGTACGTTCATATAAAAAGCACTAATACATTAGGTAGCTACTTGTAAATATGATTGGGCAAAATAGTAACTACTTATTGCGTAAATAAACAACACAAAGACGAACTTTTGAAAGTTAGAGATTGCAGACCAGTACATNTTTTTTTTTTTTTTTTTTATGTATGTACACCGATTACTCCGAGGTTTCTGAACCGATTTACGTAATTCTTTTTTTTTGCCATTTCAGAATTCAAGTTTGTTGAATTCAACTTTATAAGACCCGACAAACCACTCTTCAAATGACGAAATTATAACTTAAAGGGCGGCATACCAGTATTATTGACAATGCGACTACTAGGAATCCGACAAATTGCGATAAAGTTGGTAAACCGAGTAGGAAAATTTTGACCGACGTAGAGTTGAAATTAATGATCGCGCTCACTAAGCGGCTGGTTACATTTCCTGTTGTGCTTTGTTTCAAATCTATATTATTGGTGCATTATGGCATCACACGTCTGGTATGCATTTTATTATAGGTTTTGTCTCTAACACCTGAGTTATTTAAAATCTATCTGCTGGTATCTGTCCTTCCCTAAATGATTTAAGACGCGGCTGTAATAAGACCAAATACTTCAGGATTCTTTAGGGAAATGTATATAAAACCTCAATCGTAAAATGTTGGCCTGCGTGTCGAGCCCGAGATCCGAAACAGTCGCGCTTACGAACTGCAACCAATACAACCTACAATGATTCAATTATATCCTTCATTGATATAGTGTTAGAATAAGGTGGAGCTGAACAGAATGAATAGTACCATGCCCTTTTCGGAATAAAACAGTGAATGGTAATGATAACTGGCTTAAACAAATCTACATCCCTCAGAATACTCCATAATATTCATAAATTCAGTAATATTTTATGCATGCGCGCATTGAGTGGAGACATGACGTCTAAAGAACTGCGCCGTTCAAATGTAAACATTTGACCCTTCAGATACACGGAAATGTTGAATACAAATCCTTTGCCAAGATAAACCCTTTAACATTCATATTATGAAACTTAGGGTCAGTTGCATCGAAAATTCTGCACATATGTACAGACAACAGCACGTTAACGTATACGAATCTGTCAAATTTTACCAATCGGATATATACCTTCCGCTATTGTGATAAGGTTGAAAATCTATTGTAGAAATTTGACAGATTGTGGTAACTTGATGTGCTGTTGTCTGTACCTATGCTATTCTCTTCATATTATATTCCTCCAATAGTTAGATATAATTGTTTTTTTCTTGTTATTATTCTGTACACGCTGCTACTGCTTTACCCCAAGATGTTCAAGAACTCTGCAATGTTTTTTTATTTTTTGAATCAAAATGTCGAAAAAATTACTTAAATATTTAGGGAAGGTAACAAACAAAAAGACAAAATATTTTTGTTAACTTTTATTATTCTTAACTAAAAACAAGAGAAGAAAGTGAGACAGTTAAAAAATATGATTTTGAGATTACCTTTCTTTCTTGAATAATAATAATAATTTATAAATAAAAATTACAGTTTTTTGCAAACACTTCTACAATAAACTGTTAGATTTGGTACATATTTTAATTATTTAAAGTCATATAAATTAGAGCAAAGAGTGTAGTGGAGTTAGTCATCATTATTAACTTGGATTTCTTCAATTCCATCACTCTCAGTCACAAGAGCCCTTTCAAGAATCACACGGCCCTCCTTATATCTGAAAAATAAGTAAATAAGGGTCACTGCCAATTAAATATCAACCTTACAATCATTCAAATATGGTTCGAAATTGACACATACCTCTGGTTCTCCTCAGTAGCAAATTCATACACCCAGCCAAGTTTAGTGCCACAGTTCTTACAAGATACGTCGCGCACCATGTGGCGCCCTGTCAGCATAACACGGTCCTGAACTTCTGAGTACACTAGGTTCACAACTTTGTGGAATAGAAATGCTCGTCCTGAAATAAGTATAATTGACTAATTTCACTTTCAATATTTCACGTAGTAAGTAGTGTATGTTGGGTATTCAATGTTATTAAATTGACTAGAGAGGTCATTGCTTTCACATTAATTTCCAACTTTTGATCTCTATAAAATGTGTCTATGTCTGTCTGTTTATTATTGTGCAGACGAATTGTTCAGTACGTTCATATAAAAAGCACTAATACATTAGGTAGCTACTTGTAAATATGATTGGGCAAAATAGTAACTACTTATTGCGTAAATAAACAACACAAAGACGAACTTTTGAAAGTTAGAGATTGCAGACCAGTACATACCCGTGGCTCCAGTAAATCGTGTGCTAATCAACTCCGAACGATTCGTCAAATTTACATCGCATGATGCACATGAGAATAAGCGAGTGCCACCAATATGGTCAAGAAATATTTTCCCCATTTTTCTAATAATACGATCACGCAAGTTCTTTGTTGTCAAAACAATCAATACGTCACCCAGCGAGACAGCTGACAAATGTTATGATTGCTGATAAGTCGTTCAGAAACGTTACGAAGTAGAACTTTTATTATTTGTACAAAAACGAGTTTATATCTAACCATTGCTTATTTTTCTAAGATTTGTTATCATTATTTTATATACAAAACGCACACAGTATTTACCTATAAGTAAATAAAAATTCAACAAATTTTGTCAATCATGACTACTTCCGAACGTATTTCCTATTCCTGCCCAGTGTCTGTCCACGACGCGGGATCGTTCAATTTGGGGAAATCCGGAAAATTAATAAAAAGAAAATATTTATTATACAAAATGCTACTCTGGTATATTGATACGAAAANTTTTTTTTTTTTTTTTTTATGTATGTACACCGATTACTCCGAGGTTTCTGAACCGATTTACGTAATTCTTTTTTTTTGCCATTTCAGAATTCAAGTTTGTTGAATTCAACTTTATAAGACCCGACAAACCACTCTTCAAATGACGAAATTATAACTTAAAGGGCGGCATACCAGTATTATTGACAATGCGACTACTAGGAATCCGACAAATTGCGATAAAGTTGGTAAACCGAGTAGGAAAATTTTGACCGACGTAGAGTTGAAATTAATGATCGCGCTCACTAAGCGGCTGGTTACATTTCCTGTTGTGCTTTGTTTCAAATCTATATTATTGGTGCATTATGGCATCACACGTCTGGTATGCATTTTATTATAGGTTTTGTCTCTAACACCTGAGTTATTTAAAATCTATCTGCTGGTATCTGTCCTTCCCTAAATGATTTAAGACGCGGCTGTAATAAGACCAAATACTTCAGGATTCTTTAGGGAAATGTATATAAAACCTCAATCGTAAAATGTTGGCCTGCGTGTCGAGCCCGAGATCCGAAACAGTCGCGCTTACGAACTGCAACCAATACAACCTACAATGATTCAATTATATCCTTCATTGATATAGTGTTAGAATAAGGTGGAGCTGAACAGAATGAATAGTACCATGCCCTTTTCGGAATAAAACAGTGAATGGTAATGATAACTGGCTTAAACAAATCTACATCCCTCAGAATACTCCATAATATTCATAAATTCAGTAATATTTTATGCATGCGCGCATTGAGTGGAGACATGACGTCTAAAGAACTGCGCCGTTCAAATGTAAACATTTGACCCTTCAGATACACGGAAATGTTGAATACAAATCCTTTGCCAAGATAAACCCTTTAACATTCATATTATGAAACTTAGGGTCAGTTGCATCGAAAATTCTGCACATATGTACAGACAACAGCACGTTAACGTATACGAATCTGTCAAATTTTACCAATCGGATATATACCTTCCGCTATTGTGATAAGGTTGAAAATCTATTGTAGAAATTTGACAGATTGTGGTAACTTGATGTGCTGTTGTCTGTACCTATGCTATTCTCTTCATATTATATTCCTCCAATAGTTAGATATAATTGTTTTTTTCTTGTTATTATTCTGTACACGCTGCTACTGCTTTACCCCAAGATGTTCAAGAACTCTGCAATGTTTTTTTATTTTTTGAATCAAAATGTCGAAAAAATTACTTAAATATTTAGGGAAGGTAACAAACAAAAAGACAAAATATTTTTGTTAACTTTTATTATTCTTAACTAAAAACAAGAGAAGAAAGTGAGACAGTTAAAAAATATGATTTTGAGATTACCTTTCTTTCTTGAATAATAATAATAATTTATAAATAAAAATTACAGTTTTTTGCAAACACTTCTACAATAAACTGTTAGATTTGGTACATATTTTAATTATTTAAAGTCATATAAATTAGAGCAAAGAGTGTAGTGGAGTTAGTCATCATTATTAACTTGGATTTCTTCAATTCCATCACTCTCAGTCACAAGAGCCCTTTCAAGAATCACACGGCCCTCCTTATATCTGAAAAATAAGTAAATAAGGGTCACTGCCAATTAAATATCAACCTTACAATCATTCAAATATGGTTCGAAATTGACACATACCTCTGGTTCTCCTCAGTAGCAAATTCATACACCCAGCCAAGTTTAGTGCCACAGTTCTTACAAGATACGTCGCGCACCATGTGGCGCCCTGTCAGCATAACACGGTCCTGAACTTCTGAGTACACTAGGTTCACAACTTTGTGGAATAGAAATGCTCGTCCTGAAATAAGTATAATTGACTAATTTCACTTTCAATATTTCACGTAGTAAGTAGTGTATGTTGGGTATTCAATGTTATTAAATTGACTAGAGAGGTCATTGCTTTCACATTAATTTCCAACTTTTGATCTCTATAAAATGTGTCTATGTCTGTCTGTTTATTATTGTGCAGACGAATTGTTCAGTACGTTCATATAAAAAGCACTAATACATTAGGTAGCTACTTGTAAATATGATTGGGCAAAATAGTAACTACTTATTGCGTAAATAAACAACACAAAGACGAACTTTTGAAAGTTAGAGATTGCAGACCAGTACATACCCGTGGCTCCAGTAAATCGTGTGCTAATCAACTCCGAACGATTCGTCAAATTTACATCGCATGATGCACATGAGAATAAGCGAGTGCCACCAATATGGTCAAGAAATATTTTCCCCATTTTTCTAATAATACGATCACGCAAGTTCTTTGTTGTCAAAACAATCAATACGTCACCCAGCGAGACAGCTGACAAATGTTATGATTGCTGATAAGTCGTTCAGAAACGTTACGAAGTAGAACTTTTATTATTTGTACAAAAACGAGTTTATATCTAACCATTGCTTATTTTTCTAAGATTTGTTATCATTATTTTATATACAAAACGCACACAGTATTTACCTATAAGTAAATAAAAATTCAACAAATTTTGTCAATCATGACTACTTCCGAACGTATTTCCTATTCCTGCCCAGTGTCTGTCCACGACGCGGGATCGTTCAATTTGGGGAAATCCGGAAAATTAATAAAAAGAAAATATTTATTATACAAAATGCTACTCTGGTATATTGATACGAAAACTCTACGAAATACTTTTTTCTACATCTACAGCTTCTGACAATGATTTATTTGCCAGTTTCCACGGCAACAGTGTCTTTACATTTTAACATGAACTATGAATTTTATAAAAAAAAGTAAACACAGTTACGTCTGTTATTTTATTTTTACAAATTTAAAATAGATATAATTCATGAATAGTAATTATGGAAGGTATAAAAGAAGAAGCCATACATCACACAGCGTTAAAACTAGCCGAAGAAATAAAAAATCTCTCAATATACAAATCATTTTATAGTGATGTACAGGTACGTAATAGAACAGCTTTAGTCATTTTATTTATTTCGAAATCTCACTTTATTTTTATTATTTATTTAGCACAATCGATTACCGCTGCAAATAAATTTCGCGTCCATTTAAATATTACATTCATCTATGTCTCCGCTTAGGTTAGCGGGTGGTAGAATGCAATTAGCATTTTTATCGAACAATTTATCAAATTGAATGTCCAATAACATATTTTTAAATGAGGTACCTTTTAGGTAACAATCCCCCAATGTGTAAGATTCACGAGCACTCTTGACTATTACTGACGCACGATATAAAGATAATTTCTGTTCATCACGCAACTTTCATAGGTTGTAAAAATGTATAATTTTTTATCGATATTTTTTCCAGAAATTGGTATCGTCACCAAATGTTAAAAAAGAAGATTTTAAACAGACATTACAGCAAGCTATGAAAGAGAAGGGTTTGGACACTAAACTTAGGAATACAGTTTTTCATTGGGTCAGAACACAAAGTAAACACAATGTAAGCTTATCTATACTTACTAATATTATAAAGCTGAAGAGTTTGTTTTTTTGAACGCGCTAATCTCGGGAACTACTGGTCCGATTTCAAAAATTATTTTAGTGTTAGATGCCCATTTATCGAGGAAGGCTATAGGCTACTTTTTATCCGGGTGCGCCGAGTAGCTCCCACGGTACGCGGGTGAAAGCGCTGGCAAAAGCTAGTATAATATATTACGATTACATCACGATATCAGTTAAGTCGTTTAGGAGAATACCACAAACTACTTACAACCCAAAAAAAAAAAACAAAATCATAAAGCCGATTTTTTTATAAAGGTTCTATGCAAGTTATTTAATTTCTTTTTCAGAAATTAGATCCACTTACATCACTATTAAAAGCGAGTGCTCAATGGGAGAAGAGAATACACAAATCGTTAAATTCAATGTGCACAGATCTGGAGACTTCACTTGCTAAAATTAGACCTCAGAGTGAACAAGAGGAGTTATCCGAAAAATGGAATGAACTTAGTACATACACTTTAGGTAATATCCATTTAATAATAATCCCCCATACGTTCCACTTATCGTTATACGTATCCTTTTTGATAGTAGCCTACATAAGCCCAAGTTCACCGCCAACATATATGCATGCATGTCAGTGTTTCTTGACAACTCATAGTAATCAGATTTTTTAAGACAACTGAAGTTTAAGTTATCGGTGAACTTGGGCCACAATGTCTTAAAGCCAACCTATAATAAAATGGGAAATGACTGTACAACTTTTTATAATACTTTTCAGATCTTTCGAAATACCGACCCGTTTATGCGCCAAAAGACTTCTTGGAAGTACTGATAACTTTATCCGGTTATGTTCCTTACACGAGAGAGTAAGTGGTTTGAGATTCAACAAGGCAAATCTAGTGCCTAACAGTAAAATTCATACTTACGTGTTTTTTTTCACAGAGATGAACCAAAATGGGAGTTTGCTCATTTACCTATTCAAGTGAAAACACTAGACCAATTAGTAAGTGTAGTTAAATGATGCTAATTCATTATCTAGCTCCAAAAAAGCATTTTCACACATCTTTTTAGCCTTCTATGTTAAGGAGTTCCGCAGGGTCACATACTTGGGCCACTGTCAATTTGTATGAAACCTTGTCAAAAAGGTATCTTTCACGAAAGAATAGAGAATGTAATTGTGCAACATAGTATTCTCAACTTCTGTGCATCGGAGAGCACGTTAATCTCGGTCCTGCGCCTGATCTCCGGTCGTGACGGATTTCCGTCCCGTCGGGCTATGAGAGTGAGGGAGTGCACCTGTGTCCGCGCAAATGCTTGTGCACTATAATATGTCCTGCTTAGCTGACTGTTGCCCTCATATGAGAACAGCTGCCATGGCCGAAAATCTGTCGGAACGCCATTTACGATCAACCTTCCTTTGCAGCGAAAAGTTTTCCCCGAATGGTCAAACGGGGAGCCACTTCTAGGCGTCAACCCTAACATGCCGAGTGCTGTGCCAGGGTTTGCAACCCTAGAAGCTGAACGCATAAGCTTGGGGGAAAGAGTAGCAGCCCTAGGCTACGCACCTGTGGTACAAGAATATCTGAAAAAAGGGAGTCCTCAATGCCTAAGGGCGAAGCTGTGGTCGCAAGTTTTGGGGTCTGATGTTAAGAGTCAGGTAATAGAGCTAACATACTAGGTTCCGCCAGCGGTTTCACCCGCTTCCCGAGGGAACTACTGCCCGTACCCGGATAAAACGAGCCATTTTGTTATTCTGATATAGAAGCTATATTGCTGCCAATGTTCATTAAAATCCGTCTAGTAGTTTTTTTGTGAAGGAGTGACAAAAACACACATCCTCACAAACTTTCGTATTTGTGATATTAGTATGAAGTAGGCTTTCACGCAATAAAATTTGGGTGAAAATTAATCGACTTTGTTAAAACATAACTGTTCTTGGCAGTCGGGTAAAAAAGGAAGTCTACTCTTTTCCTAATATGATTTTCTATTCAGTAAGTTATACATATTATGATTTACAGCAGCTGGCATATTTCGCCCAGCTAAAGAGGAATGTTTTGGAAGTAGATTTGATGATAGACAAGCTTATATTCAAAGATGTGCAATTGACAGCGTCTAATGATGACCAGTATTTTGTATTTGAAGATTTGCTGTATCAGGTGAGAACATGTTATACTTTTTGGATAGATAATATTCTTAAGCTTATAGCTATTTCTTTTGGATTTATTTAAATTTCGGCTGGTCCTAAGATATACTAAGCTTTTAAAAAGTACTTTATCTTCAAGAATTCGCCAGTTACCTAAGCTTAGTTTTTAAAAGTTATTAACGAAAGAGTCCTTTTTTTGGTTTTGAATAACATTTTACTCTACATGCTTGCGTTCCAGGTGATGTTATGTTTTTCCCGCGATATCGAAGTGATGCAGCACTTGAAGGGCAGTATCGGCAACCCGCCCACCGTCACTATCAAAGGCAAACAGACTTCGCTAGAAAGCGTCACTGTTTTTCCACCGAGTGGGATTATACCCTTCCATGGGTTCACTATGTATGGTAAGATCTTAGTAACTTCCATCAACTGTTATGGGAACTACTTCGCGCATCCGGACAAAATGTAGCTTATAGCCTTCCTCGATTAATAGGCTATCTAACACTGAAATATTTTTTATCAAATCGATCCAGAAAAGAACAAAATCCCTCAGCTGTAGATTTTGTGGACTTTTTATAACTAACGAAGAGATCTTTGGCACTGAGAATTTGTAATTGGTTACCAAATGTAATTATCTAATTCATATTTTGGAAAATAATATTTTGCATTGATTGAAATCTTACAATCAGAGGTTTAAACTTGGAGGACTTATTTGTTTTCAAGCAAATAACGTTGGAAGTGGTTTATCAGTTTTAAGCCTATCTAGATTAATCCATTAACTTATTTTATTTTCCAGCAACGCCATTCTGCTATCTCTACGATGACCCAGTACAGTTGTACTACACGTTTCGTGCATTCTACATACGATATTGGCATCGATTGCACTATATATCGACACATCCACAGGTTAATTACCCATTTTACTCGAGAATTTAATTTCCAGTGTAAAGTCACTTTGCCTTGAAGCACGGCAATTTTCTTTAAACGATTGTTTACTTAAAAATTTGAATGTGAAAATTGCTATCAATTTAAACAGTTGTTTTAAGAAAACTGACCTTTACGTTGTCGGTGATCTTAAGTCCTTTAAGTAATTATGGGCTTGGTAAGGGGTTTCTTCCCTTCTTTTGGTCAAAAATTGCATGAACATATAAATGTAAGTAAGTAACCTTTAGAATCTAAGTCTTAACTTCTTTTTTACATTTCAGGGTATAGTATCATTGTGCCTTTTATACGAGAGGCTTTTAGAAGCGAACGAACCATTATTATGGATACATTTTAGAAATATTAATATTAATCCGTAAGTATATATTTTTTCTTTATCTAACGTAACATTAAAAGTCATTTTTTGGTCACATTTTTCTATTTATTTTTTAGAATCAGAGTGGTGTTCAAATGGTTGATGCGAGCATTCAGCGGACATCTACCACCGGACCAATTACTTCTACTCTGGGATGCCATACTCGGCTACGATTGTTTAGAAATCCTACCATTATTAGCGCTGGCAATACTTAGCTTTAGAAAAGAGAATATATTCCAAGTGAATACTTTGCAGAACGTTGATGCCGTGTTGGCGGACTTGTCTACTATATCTGTTATACCGTTGTTGCAATTAGCGTTAATGAAAGCCTGATGCGATGTTCTGCGCATGTGTGATATAGAAATCTTGGGATAGGTTTATTTGCGAGGCAAAAGCTGAGTAAATTGGTACTTAGTTTATGTGTCGAGTTAAAAGGTATTTTTATATTCGAGTCCGATGTTAGTGGCGTTATAATTGAAAGACAAAGTTCTTGAACTCTTTGGTTGAGTAGATACTTGTCTATAGCAGCTTCGGAGAATCATAGATATTTATCGGCCATTATGTATTTTTTTTTATTGTAACTATAATGCTTTGTTGAACAAGAGATTCAAATTGTCTTGTTAATAAAAAAAATGTGTTAATTTTGTAAAGATTTTGCATATTTTAAAAGAAAAAATCGAAATTCTGTTGTATCTATCAACAAAGCTATTGTTGTCTCTTACTTTCATATAAAGCAAGAAAGAGACGGTAGTAAATCAGTGTTGTCAAGTAAGGTTACATTTTTAATTCTTGTAGAAGTGCTGGTTTTTATAGGATGAATTTTAACCACTACCGTCTCTTTCTCGCTTTATTAGTAAGTAAAATAAAGCAATAATATTAGTGAAGTTTGATTGGAGAACAAAATCATGTGATCCAATAAGTGTTTATGTACAAATGAAAATATTTTGTTGTTCTATTTATTTTCATAGTGTAAAATAAATAGCGTTTGTAAATTTTGCATTCACTTCAGCTATACATATGCGCAGGACACGCATTGTTGTTAAAACTTGGTTTTATATAGTGTTTTTATATTAGTCTTTTTTTTCTAATTTTGTAGACGGATACTTTTTTAAATTAAAAAAAGAAAGTACAAAGTGTTACCTCAGTAAATTTATTTTTTCTTACACACAACACACCAGTTACCCTCTTCGTAAAAACTGTTTTCGATTGTGAAGTCGGCCTCTTTGCATAGTTCGTCTAGTTCATTTTCTTCGAAGACATGGTAATATCTTAGTAAGGTGTTAGCTGGTGTATTTGCTAGCTTATTTTCCGTGACTTTCCTTAGCTTCCAAGGCACTAGTAAGTCTTGATGTTTGAACTGTGTCCTGTTTTCATGTACTGGGAGATTTACTCCTCCTACCGTTACTTGGGTTTCAGCCATATTATCGTTTAGTTGTTCCTGTTTGCTTTTGCAAAGGTAGTTGGACTTAGTTTGGTCTTTGGCCCAAACTGTGATTAAGGCGCGGCCATCTTTGCGCAGCAGATGGTGTATTGTTGATATAGCTTGGAGTCTTCTAGCCTGTGGAAATATTTAAGTTTTTTTTACTCTTCCAATTTTAAGCCAGTGTTGCCATATCAAAGGTAGTATCAAAGGGACAATTTTAAGGCGTAAGTTGTATAAGTTCAAATAAATTACTATTAGCGACTTTCGTAAGTAGTAAGTATACACTTAAGTAAGCAAATCTTACAAGTGTAAGACCGGCCTAATAGTGTTAGATTGGGAACAGATGGTTAACAGTTAACAAAACACGAAATCTTATTAGAAAATACTTTATATCTCACCTTGCTGCTAAAATGATGAATAACAGCAATACAGATGACTACATCGGCCGTGCCATCTCTCAGCATAGGATTCAATAGATCCAATCGTACGCAATCGGCTCTGTAGATATCACGTATGTGCTCCTTGCATTCTGATAGCAAGCCTGCACTTCGTTCGCCTGCTATCTGCAACATGAAATATTTTATTTAGAAGTACAAATACCGATCACAAAATATCGACCACTGTGTAACTTGATTGGACAGGTGGCAGATTGCAAACATACATACAATACAGCTATAATATAATAAGGTCTCAAACTTCTTTAATATTTTTACGTAGATACCATTAGTTGATATCACCGCCGCGTGTGACGGGATGGGCCATACGCGCATAGGGTCAGAATTTTGTTGCAGACCGTCAATTGTATTTTTTTTGTCACGTAACTTTCGTACAGTATCAGAGCTAATATCTTAAGTTTGTCAATCATGGTGGATGTGATAAAAATCCTAACAAACCTGCACAATATCATCTCGTCTCAATATATTCTTGCCATTGCCACATCCTAGATCCATGACCACACTGCCCGGAGGAACGTCTTCCATGAACTGAACCACTTTCGGCCACGGTTTGTGTCGCGTCGTACTGAAGTGACCCGCTATTTGTTCGTAGACCTTAAGAAAATAAGCAAACAATATCAACATTTTCCCAGAAAATTATATTATTATTACTGACAAGGGGAGATAACTAGGTTTTTAATTTCGTAAAGAACAAAAAATTTTATGTAGTGGACCTAAAAATAATCCGTCATTATCAGCCTTTTTATTGTCCAACTGGGCGCAGGCGTCCTCTCAGGGCGCAGGCGTCCTCTCAGGTCTCAGGGACACAGAAGCATAGCCATACACAATTTAATCCTACTAATATTATAAATGCGAAAGTTTGTGAGGATGGATGTATGTGTATGTATGTTTGTTACTCTTTCACAAAAAAATACTGGACGGATTTTGATGAATCTTGGCAGTAAAATAGCTTATGTATCAGAATAACATATAGGGTACTTTTTATCGAGGTACGGGAAGTAGTTCCCTCGGGAAGCGGGTGAAACTGCTGGCGGAAGCTAGTCTTTTATACAAACCTGATGCACATGCAATTCTTCCAAATTCGAAGCTAGTTCATCTTCCAAGTTGTCTGCAGACACCTTCTCTGCACTATCACAAAGTGTCTTGTATGTACACTCACATGGACCGCTCCTAGTCCAACGGAAGGTTAGGGAAATTCTCGTATTTCTTTGTACAGTGTGGCTAGTTATTACTTTGATGTTCTGTCCGTTTTGTACGCGATTTTCGATGATGGGATCCCACGTTCGAGGTTGTATACCATGCTGCCAGTCATATCTGAAGATTGAGATACATACCATTCATTCGATATTTCGGTTTTGAAGAGCAATAAATATGGAAGAGGATGTTTGTCGAAAGTGAAGCCACAAAGAAGATGCAAAAAAGCAGGATGCAGCTGGATGAGGGGAATGAACAGGGCTAAGTTCCCAAATGAATAGTTGTAGGTGGATATGGAAGAAAAGTTAAGAAGGTGGTGAAATGATAAATAGGTTTGTAAAGAGAAATGAAAGCCAGGAACTGATATGAAAAAAGTGAAAAAAAATATTAAACTATTTTGATAGCTAAACTGATGATTTGTGAGGCCGTGTAATACCACCACAATTTTTATAACAAGCCGCTACGGCTTATATCAACTATTCACCTGGCCTCATCTTGCATAACAAGTAGAGATCTTGCCTGAACTAGTGTCGGCACATATTTCCCGCTGTGATGCTTCCAATCCATCACCACGTCTGAACCAAGCGAGAGAGAGAGGATGGTGCTCCCAAATGGACTGTGTTTATCCACGTGAGATGGTATTCCTGGGAATGAAAATTGGAGGAACTTACTTTGATATCTTCTTCTTCTTGGCAAATAGATAGCAATCAATCTTAAACTTTATAGCCTCTTTAGTTTGATATGAAGGTTTATGATTGCTCAGTAGGGATATTTCTACTTATGGATTTCTGCCAGGTTATGGCCTAGTCAACATAAATAGGGAAAATATTATTTGAATACACACAATTTTGACTATACTTTGTTATAACTTGCTATATTTTATAACTAGCTTCTGCCCGCGACTTCGTACGCGGAACATGTCGCTTATGCCAGCGATAACGGGGTCGTCAAAATCAAAGATCTGAAGCATCTGATGTCGTATTCTAAGAGCCCGGTAGTGACTGAATATGCGAGGCGATTCAGAACTTTCATTTTTGTAAGTCAACCCACCAGACTAAACAACTTTTGCTAAGACATCATTCCTACACGTGTTATAGTATAGCTGGGCTCTTGAAGTTCCACATAAGGTGTTCTAGATCTTCAAATTAAATATCTCAGCAGAAAAATTTCATGACGTGGATAACTCTTATAGTTTAGCTCGTCTGTTGCGGTTCTGCATCAGGTAAACACATCAAAAACATAGGACTTTCATACAAACTACCAACCCCCGTTTTACTCCCCTAGGAGTATATTTTC
This sequence comes from Heliothis virescens, assembly GCA_002382865.2. NCBI lineage: Eukaryota > Metazoa > Arthropoda > Insecta > Lepidoptera > Noctuidae > Heliothis > Heliothis virescens. The sequence goes on along the minus strand of NWSH02000050.1, from coordinate 2,585,686 downwards.
GTAAAATGCGATGCGATGTCTACACCCTAAGAGAAACCTATCTTCCACATTTCATGTCACTTTCTTCAAAAGTCATCAGCCTTCTATACAAACTACCAAACCCCTATTTACCCCCTTAGGGGTGGAATTTCAAAAAAATGGTGAAACACGTGTTTACTTATTTATTTTAAGGAGTAACTTCACGAAGTTTCAT
>NWSH02000050.1:2557336-2572553 GCA_002382865.2 Heliothis virescens | reverse complement strand
CATAATTTTTTTCGATATAGCGACCATCGATATAACGTCATTCGATTATCCGTATCACTCCCCTGCTGATTAGGTCATTCTTAAGATTTGATGTAGTCAATTAACCAAAGCTGGCCAAATGCATAGCTGCTTGTATAAAAAAAAAACTATTCTTAATAGCTGCTGTTGTATAGACCTACATAGACACTGACTCAACCTTGTTTTGAGTGAGTCTAATTTTGCAACTCAAATTTACTGTTAATTCTTCAAAAGATTAGTTATTAGTCAGTATTAAAATTTAACAATATTTACCTGTTAGCTGCCTTAGTTTTGGCGATCTGCTCTTCATGAGTTTTGTACCAGTCTTCCAGTTCTTTTTTCGCAATTTTCAGCATCTCCTCTTTCTTATTTTCTTCTTCAGCATCTGTATTTAAAATCATAGACATTATTAATGTGGGTGAACTATTTCACACATCCTTCCACCCTAGTAATAAAAGATTATACAAAAAATAACATACTGAAATTACTGTTTGTATGTTTCTTTACCCCACCCCCTACAATACGGGCTCTATAAGTATTTGTGTGCCAAGTATTCAATAACCACTACAGAGGGTAGTTACATAATCAATGAAAATTCATCTTATCAATTATTTTGGGGTGGAAAACTATGAATGTCATTCTTACCACACCAAAATTGGGCACTAGTGTTCTGCTTTCATACATTTTACTATCACACGAAAGGGGTTTCATATCCATATATGTAGTTAAACTCGGTCATTTTAAGATAGCAAGAATTAGATGCTTGTAAACAGGCTACAAGATAACAAATGAGTAATACACAAGGAAGTTTAGTTACCTTTCTCCTCCAATCTCTGTTTCTGTTCCTCACGCCAGGCTTTAATTTTCTCAGGTTCTTCTCTCTCCTGTTTGAACACGGATGTCTGGATGGGCTCGTCATCTAGAAGCCCGTTCGAGTCGAACGCTGACGCACTTGGCACTTCTGTGGAAAAACAGAATCACTATTGAATAATACTAGAACTTTTTTTTGGAAAAGGGTAGTTCATATGTTTTTTATTTTCCCTTACTGGATACAGTAATGTTAAATTATGGCAGCTTTGATTCAAATGACTAGGTGTGCACTAGATAAGGTTTCTGGAATTTGATTGTGATCAGACCAGAAACCCAACAGTTGTTTGGTAAGATTATTGATTTTTATTGCAACTTTTTCCTTATGTAAGCACTTTCAGTGTCGTACTACCTGATCTCTAACTGGAATAACAATATGTTTCTTACCCACGAAATCGTCCAGGCCGTTTGAGGAGGAAATAATGGGGGGCGGAGCACTGGTCTCCAACTCATCTTCAAGACCCGCTAACTGGTTCTGTTCGCGAGCTAAGAACTCCGCCGCGGGATCTACTTCGGGCTGAACGAAATTATCACCGAAATCATCCATTATTTTAAGATTTACAGGACACTAAATAAAATAACAAACCAAGAAATGAGAGCTTCAATTAAATTACGAGGCACAGACAAGACAAAGCAAAGAGAGCGAGATAGTAGTGAAATACTATTTCATTCTTCATTCATTGACACGATGACAATTCTGAATAATTTAGTACAATTTTGATATTTGCTGCATAGGGTTAAAGTCTAAAATTAATTGCTTACAAGATTCCAACTGGTGACTCATTCAATGCGTCAACAACGCTCATTCACATTCCAAATGGCAACCCTGTTTTAATTTTCTTTTGTCAATGATCAACCAGTGACAATATAGAGGAAAATCCATGAAGAATACGAATGTCAAAAATCCAAAACATAACCTCTCTTTTGTGACATCGAATCTGAAATTAACCAAAACTTGAAAAACAAAAACATTACTTAAAATGAGTTTGTGTATACGATCAAGGTTTTTACGGCCAAACTTCATCGGTTCTCTGTTCCGTTACTCCACTTCGCCAGTGGAAGCTCTCGAACAGAGTGAAGCAGTCGTGGACGTTGATGAAGATGCACTGGCGAGGGAAGCTGAGATAGAACGCAAGAGGAACATTTCTAGGCTGAACCTATCTCATCAAAACATCGTAAATGGAACTAGACCTTATGAGGAACCGAAATGTTTGGCACATTTGACTGTTAAATACAATAGAAAAATGTATGGAAAGTACGGCAGTGCGAGTGGTGTTAATCCCAGTAAGTTCTGGCGTAATATTTAGTTCATGAGTTGTGCGCTTATTTGGTTACTCTATCGGCTATACTTCGCTGTAGTTTAAGACCAAACCCTTGCTGAAAGATGTTATAGTTATTCAGGCTTATTAAAGCTCTAATGGTATCTAAACTAAATCTAAGGTAAAAAGATTGATTAGAGAATAAATCTTTCTACTAACCTTTTTAAGTGATTGTTAGAGCCTGATAAATTTCAAATAAAAAATATTTAATATCAAATCACTCATATACACCCTTCACTATTTTCAGGCATATGCTTTCCATCAAAACAAGACATTGAGGAGAAAATAGAGTATGAATCTGTGGCACATCCGTTTACCATAAAGCAGATGATGGAGACTGCTGCACAGAATAGAAGGGAACAGCAAGAGAAAATAGAGCAAAGAGATCGAGACATTGCAGCCAAGTTTGCCAAGTTAGCTCAGTGGAAGAAAGACCTTCATGATAAGATTGCTAAGAAAACTGCGGAAGCTAATGCTGCTAAGGTAAAAAATCATTTTCATAACTTATCTTCTTTAGAGTCTTTAGGTTTTGTTTTAAATAGCTGAATCTATGAAACCAGGTATAGGGGCAGATTACTTGGCCATCACAGAAGTCATGAAAACTTATATTTATTTGGTTTTTTATTCAATTTAATCTGGTTCATTAATGTCAGCACCATCATTTTCAAGCATTACTCTGAGAAATGCTAAATCACTTATTATATTTTTTTTTATTTTTACAGCAAAAGAAGGAGAGGTTAGTGGAAGAAGTAAGAAGACACTTTGGCTTCAAGCTAGATCCTCGTGACGAGAGGTTCCAAGAGATGCTGGCCAAACGAGAGAAAGAACAGAAAAAATTAGAGAAGCAAGCCAGAAAGGAAGCAAAGGAGAAAGTCATGATCGCTAAACTTCAGCAGAAGAATGTGGCAATTAGTGATGCTAAGTGAATAGGTTAGATATTGTAGTTATTTTAAAATATTTTAGAGTAATAAAACTGTTATTGTAAATTAAAATGTATTTTCTATTCAGTAGATAATTTGAAAATGCATGATATATTTTAGTAAAATAGTAGTTTAAATGAATGCTCATAGGATGCCTTTGTTGAAGGATATCACTTTTGTGATATCTGTAGTGTGCAGGATATATTATTATGATCATAGGTACCCTGTGTTCAATCAGAACATCAAGAACATGCTCACATCACACTTTTTGACCCTCTAATTCAAAAGATTACCATCTGAAACCAAGCGACAAATCTTCCGCACGGAATGTGTTGTATACACATGACAAAAATCATGAAGTGTGATAGCACTCTTACACTAAAACTTTATGAAACCGCGCAAAAGTACAATTGCCTGCGACTATACAAAAGAAATGATAAGCGTAACCTTTTGGCCCAAGAGCCAGTGGCTGCCAGACCTTCGTGATTTTATAAAAGCTGAAATTTCTCCCATACGTGCCTCTAGTATAGGTACCTACAGTCCCCAAACATGATACCTGGGTAGTGGTGGCTTTGGCAGATAACGGGTAACAAAGGTGTACAAAATTCCATCTCAAATTCGTTATTTTATAAAACTTGATTTTTTGATATTTTATTCGTGATAATGTCAGAATTCACGTTGTTCATTGCCAGACACTTACTATGGTTGCAACCCCCTGCCAGACACCCCTAAACTATGATAATTTGTAGTTCTACTTTCGTCATTTTATAAAAGCTGAAATTTATATATGTTATTTGAGACACTGTGTTATGATGTTTTCTCAGCAGCCAGACAGTTCCGATGGTTGCATCATCCTGCCAGACGCTGAACCAAGACGCAATACGAAATATAAGCCATAGTTAAGAAAATTAAAGGCAAATATAGTTACGAAATACTTTAAGACTTGGTAAGTGGAGTGTTAAGACGAAATATAGGGTTAAAGACGTTCGATAGGTAATAGCTGACTTTACTAAGAGGGAAGAATGAATTCTTAAATCCACATAAAGTATGCATTACGACCTTAGTTAGCAACTCTATTAAAATATAAGACTGTAATGGAGTGTATAAGACGAGAATGATAGGGCTTAAATCATAGACCCTTGATTGGTATATGATCATTACTATAGAGGAAGTACATTACCTTAAATCCACATAAAGTAATCGACATTACGCATTAGTTAAGCAACATCATCTAAATACTAGAGATTGGTAATGGAGTGTTAAAGACGAAATGTAGGGCTTAAACAAGCTTATTGATTGGTATAATTACAGGTTAAAAGACTAATGAACTCATTACTAAAAGGAAGATATCTCCTATATATTCAGAGCGTATGATGATATATTTAATGTGGTAGTTAAGGAATGATATCTCCCTATAGTATGATCATAATACAATCAAGGGTTCTTGTTAAAGCCCTACATATTCAGTCTTAACACTCCACTTACAAAGCGTTAGTATTTGTAGAAGATGTGCTTAACTAAGCGAATAATGATATAACTATTATGTTGGATTATAGGAAATGATATCATCCTTATAGTAGAAAATCATATACACAATCAAGGGAGTTTTATTAAAGCCCTAATTTACGATCTTAACACTACCACTTACCAGTCATTAGTAGTTTTAGAAGATGTTGCTTAAAAACAGCGTGATGTCGAATACTGTTATTGGCATTTAAGGATAGATATCTCCCTATATATAAAAGAAGTCATATACAAATCAAGGGGTGCGTTAATTTGTTTAAAACGCAAGTCATATGTATGATAATTAGAAGATGTTGCTATAGTATAAGGGGAGCTGATAACTTTATGTGGATTTAGGAATGATACTCTCTCTTATAGTAATTGAATCATATAACCAATCAAGTCTTTTTAAGCTACAATTCGTCTTAAATACTACCAAACTTACGCAGAGTTTAGTATTTATAAAAGGATTGCTTCAACTATAAAGGCGTAAATGTCGATACTATTATGATGGATTTAAGGATTGGTTATCTTCCCTCTAAGTAATGAGTACATATACAATCAGAAACGTACCCTAATATATTACATCTTATGAAGCAATTCCACTTACGTTTAGTATTTAGAACTATTGCTTAATTTACTTACTATGGTTATTTTAGACCGATATTAGCGATCAGGCAGGTATGATGCACATCGGAAGCTAGATACTGGTACTGACTGGGAAACATCATAAAACAGTGTCTTATATAATAAACAATATTAATAGTTTCATGACTTTTATTAAAATGACGAAAGTAGAACTACAATTACTAATAGAGTTTGAGGTTCGGGTGATTCGTGGCAGGGGGTTGCAACATAGTAGATGGTCTGGAATAAGAACAGACGTGAATTCTAATCATTATTACGATATAAAATATCAAAAAATACAAGGTTTTATAAATAACGAATTTGAGAATGGAATTTGATAAGCACCTTGGTTTACCGTTATCATTGCCAAGCACAGCTCCGACCGTGATCATGTTTGGGGACATGTATAGTACCTATAGACTAAGAAAGGCACGTATGGAAGAATTATCCAGTTTTATAAAAACTCACGTAAGGTTGGAGCCACTGCATCATTGCTCCATTGAAATAGGGATATAGGAATACATGATTCATGATTGGAGACGATGACCATAAGCGATCAAAGCACCAAATTTTTTAATTTCGGATTAGGTAAATAAGAACATGCATATTCGACTAAATATGAATAAATTATATAAAAAACGTCAAGTCACGAGCATGTCTCGTCCGAGACGAATAGAGTGCTCCCGTGGAGTTTGAATGACGTCGCAGATTTGTAGGAACGTTGACGTATACTTGCAGGCGAACAGATCAGCGTGTCGAGTTCACACAACGCTACTGCAGGGGGCTATAATAGACCCGTAATAAGTTTTTGTCAATAACAAAAATTATTTTAAAAATTATGATTGTAAGGTAAGACTATCACTGCTATAGTGACCAAAGATGGACTGAGTGAAAACAGTATCTGAAATTTAAAACGACTGTATGACTACATATCGCGGTGAGTATATAGTACTATTTAGACGTGCGTATTCTTTAACCAAAAGACTACGGCGTATCCAAAGAACTGATTCTAGTCTCTCAAGAAATTAAATACATTTTAAGCGCGATACGATACGTTTATTTTTATGTCTTATTAAAACAGGTTTAGGGATGGGATTTGTCTGTGATTATTATGAACAAAAAAGCTTTTAACGAGCTCATCAATATAACGCGAATACAGTATAAACGGACTCTACTTCTATTGTTAGGCGTTCGCTATGCACCAATAATGCATATCCTCCAACTACATTCGTTCGTCAGCAGAATGCGAATTTTCTCGTGTCACCACATTTAAGTCTTTCAATCATATACTCTGGTTGAAAACAGGTAAACAGTAAAATGATTTAGTATCTCTCCTAATATGCATTGATATGGTAAAAGAGCCCTATAAAAATAGCCTTACATAATTATGGAACTTTACTGAAGCTTAGGAGATTTTTTTGCGGTTCGACATATTATGGTCGCGATTCACGGAAGATGCTATTCTTCAGTGAGCTGGTAACTTTATAGAATATTAAGAGCATTATTCGTCAATAATATAGCGATCTATCTACTGAACCACTTACATATCGGATGCTTTTCTTTCTCTGCGAGTACAAAAGACATGACGGGATTAATAGTCGTCTTGTTGACCTTCTTTTAATCGTTGAATTTGTGTGAACTCATGCGCCCTCTTGCACAAGATGTTTGGAATAGCGTAACTCTCCATTGTATTCGACGATTCTTCTATTTCATTGCCGCTTCTTCGATCGGCTGATTGTTCTTGTCTACATTATTCTTCGTACATTAGTGGAACATTGGTGGAGATAATTTGAGATTATCAAATAAGATTTCGATGAAATGCTATTCAGAACCATATAGCGTCGTATCTTAATACTGGTAGGATAGTGAATACGAAAAAGATACCAATGTAATTGGAAAAGATACATGAGAACTAAGACGTTTTATATCAAGTTGGAAAGTAAATTATTGAGAGTATAGAATCCAATAGGCTTACAATGAGACTCGTATTCATAAAAACAATTCCACATTCATTAAAGCCTTTTTTATTAGCCTATATACAAGAAGAAACAGGACATGTATAGTGAAAATTCTAGCCTCATAAAGCTTTAAAGAACTATCCCCATTAGACACTAACATAACATTGGATAATTACTATGATGAGACAGTAAGTATAATCTTGAAAGTCTGTATGTATGAGAGAGCGTGTCATGGTCGATGAGCGCAACAGCAAACATCGAAGCGACCCGAACTGCTGAACAGCTGCCTGATCTCGCATAAGCCTCAGAAACGAAGTGTTCTGAACCTGGATAAAAGGTTGTGCACAGACGGTATAGAAAGAATAGACCTTACTACAGGGCAGTTACACTTATGTGGTCGACTGAACAACTGGAAGGACCCAAACATGACATATGTAACCTAAATTGAAAAAAATCACGAAACATGCGTACAGAGGCAAATGGACGGTTAGTCGCTTCTTGCTAATTTGTTTGGATGTGAGGGCTTTGCCAAGAACAGGCATTACAACAGATGTATTAAGAGATGGTTTGACGGATTTTCTTCACAGACAAATATCTACACGTAATTTTAAACCTGAAGATGAGCTACAGTTGGCATAGTCGTAACTGCTGCATGTATTAAACATGGCTTTCATCTGGTTCAACTGTAGATTCACTTCTTCAAGTGCTGTCTGTGTGAGAATCTCTTCTTGTAAGCAGTTCCTCTAATACTTACACGCTGTAAGTCTCTGCAAAATGACAGACAATTAATAATCTACATATCCTACTTCTACTAATATCATAGAAATTTGTGAGGATGTATTATGTTCGAGCAAGGTTGACGGAATTTTATAGAACTGGCAGTACAAAATATAGGTACTTTTTATCGGCATAGAGAGTAGTTCCCTATCGGGAAACGGGTGAATCCGTGTGAGTGGAAGCTTAATCAACTCATTTCTTAAGAGGTAGGGGTAAGGAACACTATGGTTGGAATTCTGAAATTTAAATCGGTACTTGTACATTCTGAGATCGATGCATGCGATATCATTTTTACTTAGCTCTTGCTTATAGTAAACGACGAACTTAGGCTTGTTTTCTTTACACATCCACTATGACTTGCTAACATATTTAGTAGGCGGCTTCTTACGTTGACTACGCCGATCTCTTGTTATCCATATTGTGAATATAATAAGTTTAAGACACATACAATTATAGGTAAAACATTTAACATAAATATTCTCACTACTTGGATGCAACAGATCTCAGTCCCATCATCTGAGACCGCTACACGCTAGCAGCCATAGAAAACTGGAAAAAAGAAATAGTATGGAATTGAGGGACATTTTTTCAAAGAACACTTAAAAAGGTTGATAATATGGAACAGTGTTAGCGATAATCCCTTCGATGAAAATCTTTAAAAATCGGAGAATCCTTGCCAATATAATATTGTCAAGAAATCGCAATAGCTACCGTTTCTTCTCATGTTCCTCTATTCATTATACCTGAGAGACGGACGCACTTTGGAATAGCGACTCTGCTGAGTAATGACAATATATGTTCCTGATATTAAAGTAACACGAGCGTCTGATTCGATATCGACATACTGTAGATTTCGGTGTGGATCGTGTTTCTGTTACAACCAAATTCTGGAGTGTCATGGGCTGTGTGATAAAGTAAGTAATTTAATGTAGTTATTTCAAAATTTATGATACAGTATAGATCACGATAACTGAAGAAGTGTACGTTACGTCATACATTTTGATTGAGCAGAGAGACAGCCAATTTGCGTACAATATGGTGTGACGAGATCACTTTAATAGATGAAGGAAGCGTAAGGTACATGATTAATGTACATATCAAACAGGATCACCAGACGGTTAGAAGGATATTGCGTATGGTTTTATCCTAACTTTGATAAAGCTGAAAGTACTCGTACGATTACTCGTAATTGTGGTTTTAACTTTTTTATCTATATAAACAGGATATAGCTTCTCTAGTGTTGCTGAACCATATCTATTACATAGAAAGGTATTATGTCATTATTTGTTGGCTCGACAATGGTGGATGTGTACAGTTATGTCTAGCAGAGTGTCAGCCATGTTCAAGTAGGTGAGTATGGCGACCAGGCCTGACTGTGTAATATAGCCATAACTTGACTGGTGCGTGCCCTAGGATTGCGTCGTATTAAGGCCTTTGCCGCGACAATGCTAGCTTTATTTAGGCTGGATATGGCTTTGCACGAAGTCGATTATTTACGAAGTGCCCTTAAGAACCTTGATTGCTCGCACTAAGATACAGAAAGGACATCTATAAGGCTGGTCGAGCTGCTGCGTTCCGCTTAGACTGTGGAGTTGCACCTAGGCATGTTGATCGCGGCAGCTGTCGTGTAGCGCATGACGCGCTAGCTGTCGGGTGCGAGTCGGATCGGAGGTAGTGCGTCATTTCAGTCCTGTAATCTTGTTGTATCTTTTGGTAGGTAGGATTGGAGAGGAGCGGTAGATTAGTATCTAGTCATACATGTCACATAAATGAGCTGTACATGTTAGAATGTTTTTAATGCGAGCCCTGAGACATAGGCAGGCTCGTGAGATATAATGCAGAGTCATAGAGTAAATTAGCAGAAAAGTTGGCTGAATGGCGTGTCGCAGATTTTCGCAGTTAGTCACATAAATCTTGCATTCTATTGTAACTGGTATGTTTGGTGAAGGATAAACTTCTATACTTTGTGTATTTCTATAAACTGCAACTAATTGTGTTGTTTTAAGTAATGGAGGAGTCGAGAAATACTAATAATTGGTAATATCGCGTGAGAATAACCTTGGCCGAATCAGCGATGTAAGATCCAGTACTACTGGGGGCGTCAGCGTCTGCAATCCGACAGCTTCAAATGATCAGGAAATTGGACAAACGAATTGGTTTTGTGGTTTGGGGTTTGTGACTCTTTGATAGACTTGAGCAGATAGTCCAACAACCTGGATTGCCGATGCTGATCGTTCAACGATCATGTGTGGCAAATGTGATGTGTTGGTGAGAGGAGGATCTGTGTCGGTGTAAGTAATTGCTCGTCTACGAATTAGCATGTTAAGAATTCTTTATGCGATAAGTGTATTTGGAATGTGATATGGCGTGAGATGGCTTTAAGTCAGAAGAGCAGTAGGGGTGTACGATTGATTATCGCGAAAGGGTGTGGGCGAAGAATCTTGCGCAGTGGACGCTGATAACTATTAATGGGAATATTCATAGGCATGTTGACGTGTATCGAGTACTACTAACGTTGATATCTTAAGATGTGTGGTTGGGCTGTTATGTGTTTGTTGATTGTAGGGTGATGTGTGTTGTTTATATTTGCTGTATTACATTCGTCCTAAAGGATTAATAGTGATGAGGTCGTCACGGTTATGTTTCTAACAGATAAGGTGTCGTTCAAGCAATGGTGGGTGAGTAGAGGTGTATACGCGGCTGTCGGCCGGTGCATAGTAGGTTGCTGCAGGGCTATTGAAGTAGCGTTGCTCAGATGTTGGTTTAAACAGTGCATTGTTCAATCGTTTTGAGCCAGTCTCTGTCGCAGTCTAGTTGTTCTATAATGGAATATTGAAATGTGAGGAATTGAACAATGATTAGATCGTTGCGAGAAACACTTTGTTCAAGGAGTGCGGAAGACATTATATGTTTGTTTTTAGTTAGAGGGCCTATGTGGCTAGGTCAAGTATCAGTTCATCTCGCAGCGTTAGAATCGTAACGACGACATTTTGAGATAGGTGAGAGCTACTTATTTATAGTGAAGATAGGTGTGTAAGAAAGCCTGCAGTTCTGAACATAAAGTATAAGGGTTACCATTTGTTGGCGAATAAAAGAAAATCAGTAGGTAATAAAATTGACCTTACGTAGTCGAATCATGCGCGTTAATTATAATACCACTGTGTAACTGGTATCTCTTTAGAGAACTTAAATTCTGTGATTTGATGATCTATATGAAACGAGTCCTAGTAGACAGTACAAAGAATTTTCTAGACCTATCAGTGATTAATGTTATAATAGGATTAGCTTGGGATTAATGCGACACAGTGATGAACTTATGGATAAGCTGATGACCTAGTTGAGTGACCGGGTGTGAATTTGGAGGATTCTTGAATTTCGATCGTCAACATGAGTATATTGTTTAAATTGTGGAGATTTAGTTGTAAAGGAAAGTCATTGTATTTGAGAAATATTGTGTAAGGCTTGAGTAGTACCAAATTATGGCAAATAATTATGAAATAATTATTAGTAGGTATTTTAATTACTCTTCTGTCATATAAAGTAGAGAAACCTACGCAATTACCACTGTATCTGAATTATCACATTAACCACGTTTGACTTGCTGTCTGACAGCTTTAAATAGAATGAATGCAAGGTCTAAATCACTAGCTGAGTGATTTAGAACTAGGTGGCCATCCGCATATTTGTCTATACTCGAGCGAGGAAATCCAACACCTTGCCTAGTTGACTGAAGGTATGACAATATGGTAAGGTCGTAGTTCTGCCACTTGCAACTGGTATAGAATATACAATTGATGATGTAGTTAGGCTACTTTTTCGACTCGCCCCTTATGCCGACGCATATTTCATAAAAAAAGTAAAGTTATCAGAAGACATTATATCACAAAGTAATGACCAGTGCAAAACAGAGCGGTTGTTTTTGATCGTAAATAGTTAAAATTTTTCATGCAATATAGTAATTAGTATTTTTTGATGAAGTAGTTGTTAAAGAAATTAATAGTAAGTGTAGATCAGTTTTGAAATTAGATTATATGAGGTTGATTCATTGAGACAAGAGTATTTTTATTTTGGTTGTCTATACATAATGTTTAGCTATGGTTAGCGTCGGACGGTTACTATAGAACGGTCTACGTGTGAAATGAAGTTTTATTAAAAATTCGCTGTTCTATTCAATGGTTGAGGGGGGCGTCTCGGTTCCAAGCTGACCTGACTGCTACGTTTGCATGTGGGGTTGTTATCCCAATCGTAGACACTTAGCTCAAGCATCAGGTTCTATTAAGGACTTGCAGAGATGCGTCGTTTGTGAATTATATCTGTGATGTCCAATTGTTAGCAGGTATAGTGATAATGGTGCTTTATGGTGTTGGCTTGAGGTTTTTCTTTAGGTACTTATAGGTGAATGAAAAGATAATATATAATTTTGAATCTGATTTAGTTTAAAAATATTGTAGGACATGTTCCCGTTTACAATTCCTCGTGAAACACAGATCCTCACTAGACCAAATTTTGATTATTCAAGGGGGTGGGGGGGTGGAAGACAGAATTTTCCAGATAATGACTAGTTTTTCAGGTTGGGTTGCTGAGCCGAAATTTAAGAAGTTTATAGACGTCCCACAGTTCGATCGTTTGCAGATAATTCCAGTAATTTTAGGTGGCAAAGGCTGACACAAAAGCATAAGTACGTCGTGAGCAGTTGTATTCATAGTGTTAGCAGAGTATTTGATCAGTGGTCGTAGTAAGTCCCCTATGCAGTTGAGATGTTCTAAAGTTGACCAAATCGTATGTATTATGCTCGTTTATCTTAGTCGCCAAAAGGAAAAAAATTGGCACATTAATATGGAAGATATAAGAAATTAGAAAAAATCAAGCATTAATTTAAATTAGACAGAAAAGATATGGAAGTATAATGAAGGTAATTGTAATATTGGTAATGTATAAGTGCGATTGTCCTTGCGTCGATATAAATTAATCTAACTGGGGAAGAATTGGATTTATGGCATTAAGAAAAAACAGTGATGGTAATGTATAAAATCTAATTAGTTGAGGTCGATAACAATGTATGTATAAGACAAATTACTAATATTATGAAACTCCTTTTTCCATCAGAGGTTGAGGTACGATATCTTTTCAGTTTAATATGCATTTGGCGTACAATACTTAAGTTTATTTTCTAATAAAGTTGATCATAGTAATGTACATGCCCTGATATGAAGTATAGAGGCATATGGATTAGTGTATAACGACATGTAACAGATGGTTATAGGGACTTTTAGGGTCGTACGAATTTTATCGATACTTCTTAGCTTTGCGCGTCTTTAGTACGGATTCGATGTCAAATGTACAATCGACGGGTTTAAAGTCGATTATAATGGAACGACCCTTATTTTTTTAAACTAACTTATCACAAAATCTTAAAACAAAAGTCATTACACAAAACTATCTCATTTAGGATCATTATACTGTCAAGCTGTTACTTAATTTAAGAGAGCGTGAACATTGCGTAAGTGGGGACCTATACATATTCCGCAGTTATCGGACTAAATAACAATTTTATTTATATTTAACATATTAAACTAGTTCTTATAAAGAAGATAATAATTCAATTAAATAATGTATCACTTAGAGTTAACAATACGTGTGATTGAATTGATAAATATATACGATAAGTTGGACTTGATATCGAAAGCGATAGGCAACTGACTAAATAATTAATGAAGTTACAAAATCGTATTTAACTACGGATTTTATCAAAAAAAAACACTACTGGAGTTTAGTATGTAGGTGATTGAAAGGCGTTTGCTTAATATTCGGGGCTGGCGCGTAAGATATCTTCTCAGATTCACTCAATCAAATATTGTAAATAAAATTAAACTAAAAAATAAGTGCAGACTAGTCACGATAATGCGATAAATATAATCCTTTGTAGTCATACAGATTGGGATGGTACAATTATACACATACGCAAGAATAATCAGAACGCATTCTAAATTATACTGGGAGAAGCATACAAATATAGAGTACAACCGAATGGATTTTAAAATATATACGTGCTTAAGTTTCCTAAAATATCACTGTTGAAAAAGGAAAGCTACGAATAGATAAGGCAAGTTCGGACTAATTTTTGGACTCCTTTCTACCAAGAACTCAAGAACTTCATATTTGAGCGAAATAATATTAGTAAATGCATGAAAACTCAAGAAAAATGTAATGACATTTGAGTTAATAATCTGATAGATGTGCATAGCTTTGACATAAATTAGAGTATATAAATACTTTTAAATATGTAATATTTTATGTATATTTTTTTGTTTTAATTTTTTATGCATATGTAAGAACTCAATTACTGTTCAGACATATAGCCGGATATTAGAATTTGATTGATAGACATGTAGCCTAAAGATATTAATATTTTTGAATGCATGTGTCTGTAATTATAAGGTTTTAAGGTGATTTGAATGTTATAGTAAATGTGTGACACAATTTAGTGGTTTAGTAAAGGTAAGTTAGTAAGCCAATGTTGAACAAATATTTTTCAAGTAGATAAGCGTTTTTTAAAAATTATTTAAAAGGATTTTCGTAGAATAAGAACTAGAGAATGTTTAATATTAACGGTAATTAAATTGTTTTCAATTTAATAATTGAGGGAATCATATAAAAATTTTGGGCATAAGGTGGAGAAAATGTATAGGGGAAGTGGAAAAAATAGAACATTTAAGTAGGTAAAAGGTGTTTCTTCGTAACATAAATTAAGGTAAATTCAGTATAAGAGTAGAAACCTCCGCAATGTAAGAGAAATGAAAATAAAAGATACTCTAAGAGTTGGGACAACATAGTCAAAATATTGAATACCGTATTGATGGATGTGTTTAAATCAGCACTGGCAATATGCTGAAGACAGTATGTTTAGATAACGATGATAATGACAAATATACCGGGGAGACGCCATAATATATAACCTTTTACCTTGGCAGACGGTAATAAAGGATTTTAGGTATAATGATATGAAATTTAGACTTTAGAATAATATTGCTTATTTTGGACGTACGTCCGTTATGTTTGGGTCAGTTATTGCGATATAATTTTAAATTAAGCAAATATAATAGATATATATAAGTGAACGAAAAACGAACAATAAACGTGGATAATAGCTTGTTATCTAACACAGATAAACAAAAGTTACTTGTGCGATTTTTATTATTAACGTGTTGTCAAAGAGAAATAAAAGAAT
>NWSH02000050.1:2541821-2557311 GCA_002382865.2 Heliothis virescens | reverse complement strand
TATATTTCGTCTTAACACTCCACTTACCAAGTCTTAGTATTTTAGAACATATTGCTTAATTTCTTAACTATGGTATATTGCCGATATTGCGTCTGGCAGGATGATGCAACCATCGGAACTGTCTGGCTGCTGAGAAAACATCATAACACAGTGTCTCAAATAACATATATAAATTTCAGCTTTTATAAAATGACGAAAGTAGAACTACAAATTATCATAGTTTAGGGGTGTCTGGCAGGGGGTTGCAACCATAGTAAGTGTCTGGCAATGAACAACGTGAATTCTGACATTATCACGAATAAAATATCAAAAAATCAAGTTTTATAAAATAACGAATTTGAGATGGAATTTTGTACACCTTTGTTACCCGTTATCTGCCAAAGCCACCACTACCCAGGTATCATGTTTGGGGACTGTAGGTACCTATACTAGAGGCACGTATGGGAGAAATTTCAGCTTTTATAAAATCACGAAGGTCTGGCAGCCACTGGCTCTTGCTCCATTTGATAAGGGATATAGGATAATCATGGAAACAAATGAAACCAAACATAAACCAACCAATTTTTTAATCGTAGGTACATAAAACATGATATTCATAAATGATAAATATATAAAAAACGTCGTCACGAGCTGTCCTCGTCCGAGGACGAATAGAGTGCCTCCCGTGGGTTGATGACGATCGCCGGTTGTATGGAACGTTGCGTCATCTGCGGCGAACAGATCAGCGTGTCCGAGTCACTCACTACGCTACTGCAGGGGCTACTCTGCCCGTATAAGTTGTTCTGTCAATACAAAAATATCTTTAAATATGCTTGTAAGGTAGACTTCTGCTTGCCAAGATGGAACTGGTGAAAACAGTAGTCTGAATTTAAAAACGCCGTTTGACTACCTACGCGTGATATATGTACTTTAGCTGCGTTTCTTTACCAAAAGACCTACGGCGTATCCAAAAGCTGACTTCTGTCTCCTCCAAGGAATTTAAATACATTTTAGACGATAGATCACTTATTTTATGTCTTTTAAAACAGGGGATGATTTTGTCTTGATTCTTTATGAACAAAAGAAGCTTTTACGGCTCATCAATATACGCGAATAACCAGTATCAAAAGGACTTACTTTCTTGTTAGGCTTCGCTTGCACCAATATCATATCCTCCAACTCATTCGTTTCGTCGCAGTGCGCATTTCTCGTGTCACCCATTTGTCTTTCAATCATCTCTGGCTTCTGAAAACAGGTAAACATAAAAATGCATTAGTATCTCTCCTAACTCATTGCATCTGATATGGTAAAGAGCCCTATAAAATAGCCTTCATATTATGAACTTTACTGAAGGCTTAGGGATTTTTTTGCGGTTCGACATATTATGTCGCCGATCACCGGAAAGATGCCTTTCTCAGTAAGCTGGTAACTTTCTAGATATTACAAAGCCATATCGTCAATAATATTAGCTCTCTACTGAACCCACTTACCATTTCGATGCCTTCTCTTCTCTGCGAGTCTCCCAAAAGATGCGCGGATTTAGTCGTCTTGTTGACCTTCATTTTATCGTTGATCTTTTGGTGTGAGCTCTGCGCCCTCTTCGGCACAATGTTGACGCGTAACTCTCCATTGTATTGAGATTCTTCTATTTCTGCCGCTTCTTCGATCGGCTGTTGTTCTTGTACTACATTTTCTTTCGATACTTCGTGGACACATTGGCTGGAGATAAATTTGAGATTATCAATAAGTTGATGGATATCTTTCAGAACCATGCGTCGATCTAATACTGGTGGATAGTGATCGAACAACAATGGTTTGGAAAGATAATGAGAACCTAAGACTTTTTTATCAAGTTGGAATAGTATTTATTGAAGATATAGAAATCCTAATGGCTTCAATGAGACTCGTATTCATAACACCCATCATTAACCTTTTTTTTAGCCTTTCAAGAAGCAGGACATGTATAGTTTGAAAATTCTAGCCTCAAAAAGCTTTAAGAACTAGTCCATTAGACACTAACCCATAACATTGGTTATTCTTGATGAACGCGTAAATATCCTTGAAGGCCTGTTGTATGTAGGAGAGCGTTGTCTGGTCGATGGGCACAGAACTCGACGACCCTGAACTGCTGGACAGATCGCCTGATCTCGCACTAGCCTCGAACGAGTGTTCTGAACCTGGATAAAGGGCTTAGACGGGTATAATTACAGAAAAGAATAAGATAGATCCTTATACTGGGAGTCTACTAGTTGTGGTGATCTTGAAAACTGGCAAGGACCAACATGACATGATGTAAATCATGAAAAATAATCACGAAAATCGCGTACAGAGGCAAAATGGACGGTAGTCGCTAGTCGTGCTAATTTTGTTTGATGGGAGGCTTTGCCCAGAATGGCAATATACAAAGACGGTATAAGAGATGTTTGACGGATTTTCTTCAAACAAATAATCTACACGTAATTTTACCTGAAGATGCAGCACAGTTGGCCCATAGTCGTATCTGCTGCTGTTTCAACTGCTTCATCTGGTCTACCAACTGTAGATTCAGCTCTTCAAGTTGCTGTCTGTGTGAGATCTCTTCTTGTAGCTGTTCCTCTAATACTTCCGCGTAGTCTCTGCAAATTGAACAGACAATTATAATCCTACTATCCTACTTCCTACTAATATCATAAATTTGTGAAGATGTATGTATGTTCGTTACGCAAGGTTGACGGATTTTTATGAAACTTGGCAGTACAACATATAGGCTACTTTTTATCCGGGCATAAGAAGTAGTTCCCTCGGGAAACGGGTGATCCGGTGGTGGAAGCTAGTCAATCATCTTTAAGAGGGTAGGGGTAAGGAAATTTTGGTTGGAATTCTGAAATTTCTCGGCTTGTACATTCTGGATCGATGGATCGATTCTTTTACTTACTCTTGCCTTATAGAAACTACGAACTTACTTGTCTTTCTTCACTCCACTAGACTTGCTAACATATTTCGTGGGCGTGCTTCTTACGTTAGATACCGCCCGATCTCTTGTTATCCCATTTCTGTGAATAAATAAGTTTAAGCTACAATTACAATTATGGTAACAAACATTTAAACAATAATCTTCTCAACTTACTTGGATGCAACAGATCTCAGTCTCTCACTCGAAGACCCGCTAACGCTAGCAAGCCATGAAAACTGGAACAAAAGAAATAGTTGGCAATTGAGGGGCACATTTTCAAAGACCCTTAATAAGGTTGATAATAATGACATGTCAGCGATAATCCGCCTCAGATGAATCTTTACAAAATCGGGAGAATCCTGCCATTATTTCAGAAATAACGTGCAATAGGCTACCTTTCCTTCCATTCCTCTTTCATTATCCCTGAGAGCGGACCGCACTTTGGATAGCGACTCGCTGGTAATGTCAATATTGTTCCTTATATCTAGTACTACGAGCGTCTTGTTCGATATCATCATCTGTTGGATCGCGGTCGATGTGTTCTCTGTTACACCACAATTCTGGATGTCTAGGGCTGTGGATAAAGTAGTAATTATTTATTTAAAATTAGTACATATAATCCGATAATCTGAAGAATGTTATCTTCGATCATCATTTTATTGAGCAAGAGGCAGCCAATTTGCTATCAATCTGGTTGTACCTCAGATCACCTTTAAAGATAAGGAAGCGTAGGTATCAATGATAGTACATATCAAACAGGATCTACCAGCGTTAAGGATTGCGCTGTATTTTACCTACTTGATAAAGCTGAAGTATCGTCATACTCCTAATATGGTTTTAACTTGTTTTTATCTTTAAAACAGGATATAGCTTTCTCTACGTGTTGCTGAACCTATCTTCACAAAAATAATGTCAATATTTTGCTCAACCCAGTTATCTAGGCAGCGTGTCAAGCCAAGTTCAAGTAGAAGAACTGGCTAGCCAGCGCCGACTGTAATATAGCCATCTTACTGGCTCAACCTAGCCATTGCTCTATTAGCCTTCCGCACAACCCAGCTATAGCTTTATAAGCTTTCGCACAACGTTATAACAATTCCCTTTAACAGACCTTTGATCCACAAATCATCAGAAAGCACATCTAGAAGCTTGGCGACTCCTGCGTCCCCTAACTGTGGGTTGGCACACAGCGTGATCCGGCGCAGTCCGGCCATCGCGTCTAGCTCGGGCAGTCGGTATCGGAGTGTATGCGTCCAGTTCTCACTGTATCTGTGTATCTTCTGGTACTGTAATGGAGATGGAGCTAATTAGTACCCATACATTGTCACAAAATGACTTCATTTAAATTTTAAACGAGCCCTGAGCAAGCAGCTCTATAACAATCTAGAGTCTAGAGTAAACTACAAAGTTTGCCGATGGCTGTCGCCAAGATTTTCGCAGTTTCTATCACAAAAACTCTTCATTCTATTCGTAAATGGACTTTTGGGAATGGAGTACTTCTAAACCTTTTGTGATTTACAAACTGCAACTATATTCCTTGTTTAAAATGGAGAGTCAAAAAACTAAAAAGGTATATCGGCGTGACATACCTTGACCAATTCAGCGATGTATCCAGCTCCTACGGGCGTCAGCTCGCATCCCGACAGGTCCAATGTCAGGATATTGGGCAGACACCTGATAGACTTGCAGATAGCCAAGCAACCCGCATCCCCGATCAGACATCGTGGCAAATGTATGTGTTGTAGAGAACTGTTCGCTAATAAAGCCTACAATACAAGGAAATCTACAAAGAGTTTTGGAAATGTGACACGGAGATCTTTAACAGAGACATAGGGGCTTTCATGAACGCGAAAGGTGGTGAAAAACTACTTTGCGCATCGACTGATACCTATATGAATTCAAGGCATTGACGAGCGAGTCAACTTAATATTCTAACATTCTCTTACCTCGCACAAAGGATTTAAATACGGTATCCTCAACGGTAGTCCTTCTAACAGTAAGGTCGTCAACAATGTGGTATTAGAGAGTAACTGCGCTGTCGCCTCCACGAGGTTGCTCAGCATGAAGTTCGTCAGTATTACACATCGCTTGTTCACCGTTTTAGCCAGTCTCTCGCAGTCTATGTGTTCTAATACTGAAGTGAGAATTCAACAATCGTTAGACAGTTGCAGGAACACCTATTGTTTCAAGAGTTGCGAAGACATTCATATTTTTTTAGTAGACCACGGCCTCTCATAACCCCGTCGAAAATCTAAAAGACCATTTTGAGATGGAAGCTCTTATTATATGAGAAGGTGTTAAGAAAGCCACATCAAATAAATAAAGGTGTTTTCCATTGTTGGCGATAAAAATGCAGTAGGTAAATAAAATTGACCTTCACGTCGAATCATGCGCGTAATTATAACCATGTGTATGGTTCCTTTATAGAACTAAACGTGATTTGATGATCTAATGAACGAAGTCCAGTAGCAGTACAAAGATTATTCTAGACCCTATCAGTGATTAATGTCTATAAATAAGATTAGCTGGGTTATCGACACATTGACCTATGGATAGCTGATACTAAGTTAGTGATCCGTGGTGGTGACTTGAGGATCTAATTTCGATCGTCAACATAGGTATAAAATTCTTGTGGAGATTTAGTGTAAGGAAATCTTGTTTTGAGAAATAGGTGTAGGCCTCTTGAGTCAAGTACCAATTATGCAAATATTTGAAAAATATTATTGTAGTAATTTAATTCACTCTTTCTGTCAATAAAGTGACGAAAGCCTTACGAAATTACCAGCTTGTAATCTGAGGTGTATCAACATTACCCGTTTTGACTTGCTGTCGACACTTTATAGAAACTGAATGCAGGCTCAAATCACAGCTGAGTGCATTTAAAATAGGTGGCCAGTCCGCATATTTGATCCTATCCACGCAGAAATCCAACACCTTGCCGTTGCCTGAAGGTATGACATTGGTCAAAGGCGTAAGGTTCTGCAACTTGCAACACTTCAAATAACATTGATGATATATTCGGCTACTTTTCGACTCGCCCCCTTTGCCGACCATATTCAAAAAACAAGTAAAAAAAACATTCAAATCACAAATAATACCGTGCAAAACAGCGCGGTTGTTTGCTCGTAATATCGTTAAAATTTTTCTGCAAATATATATGTTTTTTGATGAATAATTGTTAAAAAATATAGTAAGAGGACAGTTTGAAATTAGAATATGAGTGACATTGACAAGAGTTTATTTTTTTCTATATCATAGTTTAGCTATGGTTTAGCTGCGACCGGTACGTTTAAACGTCACGTGTGAAATAAGTTTATTTACAAATTCGCCTCATTCAAGTGTTGAGGAATGGCGTCTCGTGTTTCCCAAGCTGACTGCTGCTCGTTGCATGGGGTTGTTTATTCCCAATCGTAGACAATTACTCAAGCATCAGCTATTAGGCTTGCAAGAGGCGTTTCTGAATTATACCTGAATCCAATTGGTACATGAATTGATAAAATTCTTTATTTGTGGCTTTGAGTTTTTTCAGGTACTTATAAATGAAACAAATTAATTATAATTTTATCGTTTTATTAAAAATATTTGTGACAGTCGTTTACAAACTTCCTCTGACAACACAATCACCACTAACCAAATATCTGATTTTCACGATTTTCAAAAATTAATACTATTCAGCCGAAATTTAAAATTAAAATGACCTTCCCACAGTCGACCTTAGATATTCTCAATATTTAGGCAAAAGCGACACAAAAAGCCTAAGATCGTCTGTGAGAGTCGATATTCAACCAGATATTTGATCAATGGCGAGACCACCTAGCAACGTCTAACCAAACTATTTTATGCCTCGTTTATCTTAGTCGCCATAAGGAAAAAAAAATTGGCACATTATATGGCAAGATAGAAATTTTGAAAAAAAAATCAAGCCATTAATTTAATTAGACAGAAAGTATTGAAATATGAAGGTATTGTAATTTGGTAAGTAAATGCGATTTCCTTGCTCGATATATTCATCTACTGGGGAAGATTGGATTTATGGCAATTAAGAAAAACAGTGAATAGGTACGTATAAAATCTAATTAGGTACTAGGCGATAACATGTATGTATAATAACAATCAATACTTATAAAACCTCCTTTTCACATCAGGGTTGGAGTATCGAATTCTTTTCAGTTTAATTTAAGCATTTTGGCGTACATACTTAAGTTTATTTTCTATAAATTAAACATAGTAAGTACATCCCTGATATGAAAGTATTAGAGGCAATATTTTAGGGTAACACGTGGTAACATGGTTAAGGCACTTTTAGGGTCGTACCATATCTTATCGATACTTCTTAGCTTTCGCGTACTTTAGTCGGTCGGATGTCAATGTACCAATCCGACGGGTCTAAAGTCGATCTAATATGGCAACGACCCTTATTTTTTAAACTACACTTATCAACAAAAGTCTTAACAAAGGTCAATTACCCACAAACCTATCTTTTAGGATCATTTATGTCAACTTTATTAAGTTTTAAGAGAGCGTGAACATTGCGTAGTGGGGACCCTATTACTTATTCCGCAGTTATCGACTAATAACAATTTTATTTATATTTAACATATTAAACTAGTTCTTATAAGAAGATAATAACTTTCAATAATAATGATATCACATTAGAGTTACATACGATGTGATGAATTGAAAATTATAACGATAGTTGGACTTGATATCGAAGCTGACTGGCACTGACTAAATATTATTAAGAAGTTACAAAATCGTATTTACTCGGATTTTATCAAAGAAAAACACTACTGGAGTTTTAGTATATTGGTGATTGAAGGCGTTGGCTTAATTTGGGCTGGGCGTAAATATTTTCTCAGTTCACCACATCAAATATTGTAAAATAAATTAAACTAAAATAATTGCACTGTCACCGATAATGCGATAATATTATCCTTTGTAGTCATACAATCTGGATTGTACATATTTACAATACGCAAAATAAATCAGAACGCATTCTAATTATACTGGGAGAAGCATAAATATGAGTAAACAACAAATGGTTTTAATATAATACCTGCTTAAGTTTCCTAAGAACATTTATCACTGATTGAAAAAGGAAGCTAGAAATAGATAAAGAAGTTCGGCTATTTTTGGACTCCTTTCTACCAGAACTCAAGCTTTCATATTTGAGCGAAATAAATATTAGTAAAATGCATTAAAACTCAAGAAAAATGTATGACCATTTGAGATAATATCTCTGTAGTATTTCATAGCCTTTTTGACATAATACCTAGAGTATAGTAAATACCTTTTAAATATGTACATATTTTATGTATTTTTTTTTGTTTATTTTTTTGCATTGTAACGAGATCAATACTGTTTTCAGCATATATGCCAGGATAATTAGAATTTTGATACGAATGTAGCCTAAGATTTAATATTTTTGATGCATGTGTCTGTAATTATAAGGTTTTAAGGTAGATTTTTGAAGTGTTAGTAGTAAATCGTGTGACCCAATTTAGTGGTTAGTAAAAGGTAAGTTAGTAGCAATGTTGAAACAATTTTCTTTCAAGGTAGTAAGCAGTTTTTTAAAAATTATTTAAGGATTTTCGTAGAATAAAGAAACTGAGAATGTTAAATAACAGGTAATTAAATCTGTTTTCAAATTTAAATTTGAAGGGAATCATAAAATTTTTGGCATAGGTTGGAAAAATGTATAGGGGAAGTGGAAAAATAGACATTTTAGTAGGGTAAGGTGTTTCAGTAACATAATTAAGTAAATTAGTATAAGAGTAGAACCCACGCATGTAAGGAATAAATAAAAGATCTCTAAGGTTGGGGACACATAGTCAAAAATATTGAATCCCGGTATTTTGATTGGATGTGTTTAAATCATCACTGGCATTTGCTGAGACAGTATGTAGAAACGTGATCATACAATATCACCACGACGCATTTTAAATAACCCTTCTTGGCAGTCGGGTAATAAAGGATTTTAGGTATATGTTGGAATTTAGACTTTAGATTATATTGCTTATTTTTGGACGTACGTCCGTTTGGTTTGGGTTAGTTTGCGATATAATTTTAAATTATCAAAATTATAATATAAATTGACCGAAAACACGAACAATAACCGTGGATCTAATAACTTTTTATCTAACACAGATAAACAGAAAGTTACTTGTCCGATTATTTTATTATCGTGTTGTCAAGAGAAAAGAAAGAACAAAATTTCAATACAATTTGCATATTTATCTTTAGTTGCGAAGCGGATTATGATCACGTTTCTTTTACAATATCTAAGTTTTAATCGTTTTAATGAATAAACTGTATATTAAATCTAAAAGTTAGCTACATATATGATTAATTGACTAACCTTTTGATCTCCAGACCTGTATGTAAGTACTTCGCTTTTCAGTACCAAGAATTTCCAACTAATTTCGAAAACTACCAAACGATTTGATACTTTTTTGTTCTAGCAATACTGATCTGAAAGTCAAAAGGTTGAACAACTAACTAAGCCAACTCGATGTAAGGCCCTCTCCGATCCGATTCGGGTTGGTCGCCGTCGCTGTCGGACGCCGATATCGATCTTCGCACGTTCCACTCGCTTTCGGGGTCAGAGAATATGTTCCTGTCGGCTAGCGCGTCGTCGTCCATTGCTTCCATGTCTAGATCGTCTGCGGACAAAAAAACGTTACGTTACATTTTTGAGGATTCTGGAAGAGAGTAGGAAATGACTTTGATATGTATATTTCCGAACGCCATATTTTTTTTTGTGTTACATTTTTTTAATTTTCAAGATCTGGGCCACAGCATTCTCTAGTAGGTAAACAGTTTCTAATGTAATAACTAGATCAAAGTGTCAGCGAAAATAGACAATAAATTAGTTAGTAAATTAATGGTTAATAGAATTAAAAACCCATTAGCAGTAAATCATACCATTCACCCCGATAATATTGATTATTTTATACAGTTATCGATTAAAGATTATATCATGGCCTAACAATTCAAAAATACCTACAGTTTTGGGAAAAAAATTGCTGTTCAGCAGTTTTCAATATTATAACCAAACTTACTTCTGAGAAGTGATGAAATCGCGAATGCTATGAGGATCTGAGGATGAAAGATGTATGGGTGATGAATGAGGTGATAGACATAATGATGGCAAGAAAGTTGGACACGTAAAGTCTGCTTCTAGCTGAAGCTCGTAGATCATTAATGGTCTTTGTGGGAAGCTAGAAATTTCAACATCCAACAAACTGGTATCGTATCATAATGTTACCGCTGGAGAGTTTTGCTAGTTCCTGCATTTAAGACACTGATCATCAGCAGCTGCATCCGACCTTACATTAGTGTAATTTTATGTGTTAGTTGTATTAATGACTTACCGTTGTCAGCAATGAGTTCAGCGCTCCAGTCGTTGTCGAACTCCAGCTGTTTGTTCACGTCGCGTTCCATCGGCGACTGTACCGCGTCAGTGTCTGCGTCCGTCACGTCGTATATCTCCGTCATTTTCATCTGAAATTGCATTGTTTTTGTAGTAAAAAGTTCATTATCAGATTAGTATTATTAGGGTTTAAACGCATAGACATGACAAAAGTCTAAGTTTTTTCTTCCGTATCCTAGAATAAGAAGGGATCGGGAGGGAACATAGAGTGGTTAATTGGTAGTAAGAGTCTAAACTAAAACCGCTGCTTTCATAGCGTGTCAGTTGTAATCCCAGATTTTTTTTTATTGAGGGCGAGGAAGAAAACAATGATGGGATAATTTTGAAGAGCCCTCATCTTCAGCTCAAAATAACTCTAGCATAGTGGTAAAATAAAAGAAGCAGTAAAAAAGAATCTAAGATATTGTTTTATGTTTAAATTGTGAACAAAACAGTACACAAACTGAAATCAATCAACAATAGAATGTGAACTAATTGTACTACAATTGAGGCCAATCTAGGACGTACAAACAATTCTTACGTACATTGCGATAAAATGACAATTTATTAGGTACTTATAATATATTGTTATGTACCAACTACACTTCGTCCGGCGCGATAATGACACATCTACATCAAATTGCTTGTTCGTATTTATATAAATTAAAAAATACAAAGATTGAGTATCTCAACTAGGGTAACCAATAGAACTGAACAGTTTTTGGGACCATTTTGTTTATGCTTTGATTGAGAGTTTGCGGTTATGACTATGGACAAAGCGATCTTATGAATAGATAACGATAAGATTTAAGGCAAGCATTTAATAGGATTGCTTTTTTTGAGAGATAAGAAGAGATATCATCAACAAAGAATTGGGATCTGAATTATCATATTATATCAGTCATGATCAGTCTATTTTTTTAAGTAATTATAAACAAAGAAAAAATGTAAATTAAAATTGTCCTAATAAAACCGTGCATGTGGTCACTATCACAGCATCGCAAATAAACAAAGAAGCCGCTTGCTATCGTATTTACTGTTGAAGTAAATTACACCAACTTATTACTCATGGATGGGTCGAAGTTCGGACTGTTTCTGTAAGTAAACACTAGATACCTAATATGCTGTAACTAGTCTAATAATTTATTTCTATGTTTATCTAGATAATTATATTTCCTTATTTTACTTTTCCGTTAAGCGCAACTCCTAAAAATACTGGATATATTTTTCGGAAGACAAGGTGATGGACTCCTAAGGCTTTCTAAGCAAAGAGTCTAACTCAAGTTAATACTACAAGCAATATAGCTGGTTAGAAAATACTTGACCGGGAAGTTACTCGAGCGTACAATCCAATGCACCTAAGTCATAATAATCAAGTGCGAACACATTAGTAATATTTTTTTCTCGATCACGATAACTCAAAACAGTGAGAGATAACCCTATGCGTGCGGTCTCCTTATGTCGTACGATGCTCGCGTCATTCAGTCAGGCCGCGCACGCCATTGGCCGCCGATAGCGGAGGTCAAGTATGCTAATTAGAATCACTCGGGATATTTGCGAGAGGAAATATGGTAGCACGTTTTGCTAAGGGATGGAATACGTTATACGCTAATGGTAAATAAGGGAGATTTGGTTGATTGAATGTGTGATACTATGTTTTCCTGATAGCTTTGACAACGGATTTGTTTGTCTTTTGCTTAAATCATCTTCAGCAAGAAAAACCTATAACATCCCACACTCCTTAAACTTTTTGAGTAGAATGAAAATAATCGTCTTCCTGATAAGCCTTCAGCGGTTTCATCTTAGCCATGCATATTAACCAAATCTCAGCGGTTATCGCCACGCACAATGACGGATCACGCAGATCTTAATTTCTTCCATATTACATAGGTTAACAAAAAAAAAACAATTACCTTATTTTCGCCGTCGAGGTAGTAATAAGCGAGCAGTGCTTCATTATGTGACGTCACGTTCAGAATGTGCTCGAACGTGTCCACATCATCGTGTGTCGTTCGCATGTCGCCGTATGTGATGCGGAACTCGCTTGCACGCCTGGCAACACAAAGAAAACACGCATTATAATAATTTAGAAGATCTTTGTTTGCTGCCTAAGTGGATAAGTGTATATGACGAAAAAGACAAATGGATACGAGGAATTAGAATGTAAATATATCGTGCTGAAGAAAGGGGCTTTTGTCATACATTTCCCGATTAATATTCATCAGATCGGATCAGTATAAATATTCTTCAGGTCACCCAGGGTTATTGGGTTCTTATTTCATACATTTTCTTGAGTTCATTTCGTTTAGGTATCTACATTTGTTGTTCCACCTGCATCCCGAAGGATATACTTCCTGCACATAGTTAAAACCCGGATTATCTGTGTACCAAGTTTCATTCCAATCGATTCAGTTTTAGCGTGAAAGCCGGACAGACAGATAGCGCTACTTTCGCATTGAAAATATAAAGTAAGGATTAATTAGTATGATTAGGTTAATAAAATGCAATTAATGGGTGATAGGTATCAAAAAGTAGCAGCAACTGATATTATATCTATAAATCTTTCTGCGCAATATCGCTGGCGCTGAACAGGTTTCAAAAGCCTAACCAAAGGAAATTGCATTGCGAATTTTTCAGGATGACTGCAATTATAACTTTCCTCACCCATCGAGGTCAGTTACCAACAGCAAAAACGGCATCGGCTTTTATGATGTCAAAAACAATATTTGTACGTTATTTTTATTTTTTTATCGAAAGAGGTTGTAGTTCACTTCATGTTATTTGTTTATTTATTTCTTGGTAATCTACATCGACTCCAGAGTGCTTATCTTGGGAAATTATATTGAGTTTATTGTTGGGTTTGTATTCCGAATGAACAACACAAATATGTGAATAATATTATGTCAATTTGGGACAAACCAAGCAATAGCAATGTCCTTTATTTAGGTGGAATTTTTAAGGGTTTTTTATAAGTTATTCCAGAAAATTTTGCTTCTATAAATAGAAAAGTCATCCAGGTGCAACTTATGTCATGGACTTATGAAATGGTTATTATTTTTAATGTTTTCTTAGTTGTCTCCACGGTTCATCGATAACTTACGATAACGTTGAACGTTAATCCAGATCGCAGATTACAGCTAATTCGTTTCAAACACGTCATTACATTGACCTTCGAGGTCCTAAATGACGTTGTTAAGACGTAAATTAATAAAGAAATGGTTGAGCGAATTTTATGTTATTACCATCTGATAGCATTTGTTTAGCAAAACAAGTGCATTGCAGTCAATTTAATTCCGTTTTTCATAAACAAAGATACTGTAACTGAATCACAGAATAAATCGTGTTAAAATAAATTCTGCTATTCCGGACCTGTCCGAAATTCTAAAGAAAATTTTGGCCACCCTACTCCCAAATTACAATATTTAAAAAAGCTTTTTTTGACAGTCAGCAAAATTAATATTCTGCTGTGAAATAATGAACAACTTGTAGAAAACGTCAAACACAACTGAAGATATAATTATTTTGTAAAGTAAAAACTATTTTTTATGGAACTTACGTAGGTACATGCTTGAACTAATTATAGGTACAGTTACAAATCGTTTTTTTTAAAGAAAGATCAAAGTGTAATTGTCTGAAATACAGTACAAGGTACACAAGTTAATGTACTTTTGTTCTCAGATAAAGATAATAAGCGAAATTATCTGAACACAATGCTCGTTTTTACAACAGTTACAGATAATCGTATAAAAAAAGCCATTTGGAGTATGAAAAGAAAATGTTCATTTGTTATTAATGGTCCAGTCTTTCCAAAACAATACTTACTATGTATACTATGTAAGTATATTGAAAAAAAAATTGATGTATGCAAACATAACAAAATAAAAGTTGTTTTTTAAGAAATGACGTAGCCTAATTTGTTTATCGTTCATGAAAATGGGAAAAATAAGTGACGTTTTTTATCCATTTATTTAATGCAATAGGCTTATTTGATTAACCTCTTATAATCAGTTTGCAGATCACCCCCCAAGGCTGCGGATTACGTTATCAGATCTAATTCGTAGGATTATTGACACACATTCCTACAAAATAGCCAAATTAATGCAAACTGCGCAAAAACTTATCTAACTCGATAAAAAAAAAGGCGTAGAACTAGATAGTGGCTCATTGCATAATTTCTGAACTGACCATATTTGTTAATTTTCTTAACCCGGCGCCAATGACGTGAAAATAATTACTCGGACGATGACGCCGGGTCATATTGACCCGAATTTCAACGATATTTTTCAAAAGAAATTTATAAATTTACCTTTATTTTAATAACTGTTTATTAAAAACAATTCTTTGCTTAGGTAGTAAAATCCAAAAAAATAAAATGATTTCTAGAAATCTAAGTTGTATAATTTTTTTTAATATTACATGTAAATTCGACTATGAAAACGTAACATGTTTTTATTTTGAGTTGTTTGTAAATTCTTTTTAGCAATCATAGGAATAAATAATATTGTGTACTCATAGAGAGGTCAAATCAGCTGTATAATATAAAAATAAACACGAATCTGTGTCCTAAGTCATAATTCAGGCCCACGGAGGCCTATCAGATAATACATTGTCAGATCTGGTACATGCAGGTGCTTTTTGCCACATTATTCCATCCTTTTCTTTGTAAAATTATTGTCGTAATTGGTCTTGTAGATGCGAGGTTAATATTATCTGAATCTGACCCCGTATCACTAGCTTCTAGGTATTTTTTACTGTCGTTGCTGAGTACAGGTAAATAGTCGTCGATATACACGTCTGAAGCAGCTTGGGAGTCAGAATGGTTGAAATCAGACTTTTCTAATAACTAAAAAATTCTAGCTCGGTCATTTGTCAATAACATTTCACTCAAAACAAGATTAATTAACATTGATCACTAAATAATTAAATAAAAGCATGTCACAAAATTACTACGCCAGCGATGACGCTGGGTCATAATGACCCGTTTTCAATTGACGCACCTGTATCTCCTAGCACATGCGGCGTCGCACTGCAAATACCAATGAAAAGGGTAGAGGGAGGCTGTATCTCCAGCTACAGAAACGTTCGAATCACATGACTGATCCAAAACTAAAATATGTTGATTTAAAATTGTCTCGGGTCAATATGACCCAGCGTCATTGTCGCCGGGTTAA
>NWSH02000050.1:2509271-2527898 GCA_002382865.2 Heliothis virescens | reverse complement strand
GACAGACAGACAGACAGACAGACAGACAGACAGACAGACAGACATGACGAATCTATAAGGGTTCCGTTTTTGCCATTCGGCTACGGAACCCTAAAAAGGCCTTATGTTATCTATTGCCGGACAAATAAATAAGGAATGGGAAAACTTTATCGGTAAAGTTCAGGAATGAAAATATGAGAACTAAAAGTATAAAGCTAATGCAATTTCAATTTCGCGACAGATTACGCTAAATAGAGAAAGTGTCCTAAAACAAAAGACATAGTTATTCGATATCACTAACGAGTCAATGGCCAACAAAAAAAATTATAACATCGCTTAAATTTAAGCGATATATTGAAGAATGAAGGATAATAAAAAGTTTATCTTCGTACATACAAAACAATACTATCTCTCAATGTTTATAATTCACAACGTTTCTTATCTAAGCCAAAGAAAGCTAAGCAAATACTTAGCTTACAGAAATAGCGTTATCACAATAGTGGCAACGTTGCATGGTCCGATTATAGTTATCATTTCTTAATGCAATCTAAACTGGGCATGACATAATGTATTAAAAGATTATGAGATGATTTTATGATATAACAAATCTTCGACAGAGGTCAAGAGAAAGAGCCAAACAGCTGACGAAAATACGTAACACAAAATAACAGATCAAGACAAAGATATGATACAACAAGAACTAATTATAAAATCTCAAACAGAGAAAGCACCTTTAATAAACATCATTAAATATAAGATATTTCAAATCGAAATAATAGATTGGATGATTGATGTTCGCAAGAAGATTGTCACGCTAATGAAAAAAATGTGCGATGTGCCATAAGAAGCTGACGAATACGACGAAAAATAAGCCGAATAGGTCAAGAATGTTGAAGAAGAAAATGCTCGAAACTATCGAATTAAAACAACACTCCGGAACAATAAGACAGCTTAGTAATGAATGCGTTTGACGTAACAACGAAAACATTCAAGTAAACCAACCCGAGTTTAATACTCTCCAAACCAAAACAATTACAAAGTAAGCATATTATTTACATAACACATACATACATTAATGTTTTGTCAACGACGTTGGAATATGTGCTTACATAATTTAAACAATACATATGTTGCGATAAAGTTATGCTTATAATTACCTATTAATATTAAAAACCCAGAAGCATAACAGAAAGAAATAAGGCCTTTTGGCATTGACCTAATAAGAAAAAAATCGCAAGATAGGGAAGAAGTATTGAAGATAAAACTAATGTTATTGTTGTAATATAAAACAGTAGAAGTCTTTGTGTAAAAAATATATTTTGCGTCAGAGATGGGTTAATCATAATGTCAAGTTTATTGTTATGACGTTAGCGAGATGCAAAGATCTTATCTTGAAAAGCCCCTAAAGAGGAAATAAACGTTGACTAGGATCTTGATGTAGATTTAGATCGAAGAGCAAAATTATGAAGACGCGACAATCTCATGAGACACCATAAAAAAGGCTTGAAGGTAATAAACTGATGATGACAACCAATCAAATCTATACTAATATTATAAAGCTGAAGAGTTTGTTTGTTTGAACGCGCTAATCTCAGGAACTACTGGTCCGATTTGAAAAATTATTTCAGTGTTAGATAGCCCATTTATCGAAGAAGGCTATAAGCTACTTTTTATCCGGGTGCTCCGAGTAGTTCCCACGGGACGCGGGTGAAACCGCTAGCAGAAGCTAGTTACTTGATAAGCCAATTACATATCAATGGGATACTATTTTAGAAATAGCAACATGTAACGGAGACTGCATTGTGTGGACTTCCAGAAATGTCATTGCATTCAAAAACAACAGCAGTAATGTAGAACTGATAGGACAACACATACAACTAAACCAAGCAAGTTTAGACAGTCACAACACAACAGAAGGACTCGTCTAATTTACAAACTGGACCTAAGCCTTAACCCTTCACCACAAATCGGACAACGGACAACAAACTACTAAAGACAGACACAACCCTTCCACCTTCTACAAAAACTTTGAAAGACTGACCTAGTCATAAAGTTGTTGTGACGGATACACCTCTTTCTACGGACGAGCACATTCCCAGCCACTTTGTACTGAACAGCATGCGTCTCTACTTTATCGCCCACATAGCTAAAAAGCGGTTGATGCGTTAGTGAACAAGCCGGGAAATGATTGATAGTGGTAAAGGAAAACAGATTTTGGTCATAGTTTCGTAGCTGAAAATTGTTAGTCAATGTATGTACGGGTGTGTTAATAATGGAATATTAAAGTAGAATAATATGGAAAACTTTAGATTATACAATATCCCTATGAATATTGAACTGAGACAGTTGAAGATGTTCTTGCAGAAATAATTTCAATTTTGCGCAAGGGAATGAATTTATTTAAATTACAGTATGGATTGTTGAAATTATGGTAGGTAATCAATGTAATTGCGCATGAATTTACTAAACATTTTTATCAAACTAATACAAATTATTGCGCCATTAACTCGCGCAAACAATAAAATTTTACTACATTCGGAACCTACTCTTTATAAGTGAATACCTACTGTTAAGTTTATGTTTAGCTACACCACTTTGGTTAGATAATAATATTAGTGTGATTCGCGTGCTATACGTATATTCTCTGTTACTTCAAGTTACGTAGGAAGAACATATAAAAAAACTTGTTCAAGTACTTAGTTACGAACTTATAAGGGCAGTCAACTAAAGCATGAATGTCGCGAACGGAAAGCAACTCTCTCTTTTGCGAGACGGGATGATTGATGATATAAATTATTATGCGCTGCCCATTTTAAGATATTATGATTACCATAAAATACTGCTTGATAGTGGAAAGTATAATACAGGTTTCTCAAAGTCATAAATTACATGCTAAAGTCATAAATTACATGCTAATAACCAGAAGAACGTTCATTATACACGACCGAAATTAAAAATCTTCCCACCAAATAAGTTTATTTCTAAATAGACTACACTAACATCCATGTTGTAGAATAGAGTAATAAGCAAACAATTGAAGCCATTTGATTGCTCTTAACTGATGTTCAGTAGTCTTAAGACAGGATCTGTGATACGAGACCTAACAATACAGGGAGAAGGAAAAGATACTCACTTGGTAAATGAAGCATACATGATGTCGATAGGCACTCTGTAGGGCAGCGTGAGGAGTGTGAGATACCTCATCGCCCTCTGCCTCATCACCCAGTTGACGATGCCGCTGTTTGCCGAGTCTATTGCGTTCTGGAATATCGTCATCACGGTATCCGGTAGGTCGTCTACTAACGCGTCCTAAAAAAATGCATAATTTTAGTTTAAAGGTCCTAAAACTATACGCGATCGGCGATGATATAAAAAATGTAGTAAAGAAAGCTATTGATTGATCATCCAAAATCCGCATCGTCAAAAGCCTTAATAGGCCAGTTCGACTGTTCTGTGCTATTCAAATAATATGCTTATTGCTTAAAATGTGTCCTGCCAAATCTTTTTTGTTAAATTATCCTTAAAACCAAATTGGCGCTACTTCCAGGAATGAAATCATCATTGTGAAAATTTTGATAAGTGGATTATCGAACCTGATAACACTCACGCTAATCTAAATATTTTCCTGATAAACGAATGCAATATAAGGATAATCCTGTCAGATGCCTACTGTTGACTACCTACTCGTTTCTCTTACCTGTCTATGTGTCTTGCACTCTTCGCAATCTGGATCATATTCATACGTAGTGTCATCTAACACATCTTGCAGTTGGAAGGTCGACTGAACTGCGAGACACCTTGTACAAGATATCATGTTGTTTCTATGCAAGAATCGGAGAGCGTCGTCGAAGCCTTGTTTGCACATATTGCTTAGAACCTCAGGTTTTGGGGGGAAGAGAATGCGCGCAAATCTGTTCATGTTCTGTTTTGATAGTTCTATACTTGTGTTTGCCAGATTTACCTGTTAAAAGAAAATTTGTCATTGAACATAGGTATTATCCTGTAATCCTTTGAGACAGTAAAGGCCCTTTTGTCGGCCGAAATCGTCACGTATTCCCAAAAAGAATTAGTTTTTCAAGTTGGGCACTTTTCCATTAGAGGTCCTATTGACGTGTTCTATTATTTTTCAACTTCGATAGTAAATACATCGATAAACTCGCTTCAATAGTGAATGACCTAAAGCAAATAGGATTGAATAATCTATTGTCGTCTATAATTGTCTTATTGCTATCACCCATTCAACTCATGCAAGTACCAAATACATTGGTTAATTGCTTACGAGCATGCATAATTAATTAATAACATAATTTCACGATCTATTTCCTTTATTATAGTGGAAAATATAAAACTGTCCACAAAAGGTTCATTAAAATATACTAGGCTGATATTTCAAATGGCTAGCCTAGAAGAATTTGTTCTGAAACATGTTTTTAGGGAACTACCGCAAGGGCATTGGAAAATTACTATAATTAACTACTTATAGTAGTTATAATTACTTATAGTATATTCTTATGTGCTCAAGGACACGGGCATAAAAAACAATACACTATTACCTCATCGAATGACCGCACATTCTATTTATAAAGGTTCATAAATAAATACTTACATGGAACAACTGTGAGCTCAAATCCCTGGGGCAAATGTCGCTTTCGCCACAGAATGGGCTGACAGTGATGGTGTTCTCATCTAATACAGGTAGGTTGTCGCTGAAGCCACCGTCCATGTACCTTATGCCATGGAAACGTGGGGGCAGCAGCCCAGAGAATACTGGCACGAAACATGACGCGAGCAGCGCCTAAAACAAATTTGGGCAGTTCAAAATTGGAACAATAAGGATTTTCGAATAGATAAGACGGCGTTGAAACTGAAATCAAGTGTGGGAAGGGAATAAACTTTTCCTTACGAGCTATATAAAATGATACGTGTTTAGTAGGTATAATAATGCTTTCAAGGGGAAATCGTGTATGGGATTTTGGAATATTGCAGGAGCGATTTTCGGGTAATTTTGGACATCAGACCCCTTATTATAAAACGTGGTCTTAAGAAAGTACCGACTTTAGTGCTAGGTATATACCATTGTCTTGAACAAAGTTGAAGCTCTAAACTTGGTACTACACTCGGTACTTTTTAAAGCGACGTATTATAATAAGGTGGACCGAATCTATCGGAATGATGTATCTCAATTCGCTCAAAAATACTTATGTACGTCGAATTTCGTAAAGCAAGTTACATTATATTCCAAGATTATTTAATTGCGAAAATTATGCAATTGCGACTGAGAGTCTCTTGACACACATTGGGCTAAATGCAGATTACCCTAGTATGTAGAAATTGCGCGTCATATAATAATGTTATTATAATAGTTAGCGGTTGTTGCCAGTTTGATGACATCATAGCTCAGATACTGCACGAAACGAAAACAAATCTTAGGGTCAACTCACACCGAGACGCGACGCGACGCGACGCTGCACGCAGATTTTACATAGAGCGACTCAAAATATACTTTATTCACTAAACGAAACGATACACATTTAATTGTGAGAATTCAGATACGTTGCGCTGCGTCTCGAGACGCCGCGCGGCCCAGCGCGACGCATCTTGACGCAGCGGTGCCGCGCGGCGTGCAAGATCGGTGCTGCATCTCGCGATTTGCTTTGTTTTTAAGATACGTCTCGCGACGCCGCGAGGCGTCGCGCGGCTGCGCGCTGCACAGCGCTAAATCAAAGCCGCGTCGCGTCTCGGTGTGAGTTGACCCTTAAGCGCCATTTATTTTGACGGAAATAGGATAGGAGACTGGGGAATGGAGAGCTGTTTTAACGTAACTTATCTTGACTAACCAATAAGCGTATATCGATAGATTACAATTAGGTCTAACTAGGGCCGGACTAACAGTCTTCTGGAGAGAAAAATATTGGACATAATGGGGGGGGGGGAAAACGCGGCTGACAAACACCGAAGATTCTTTTATAACCAGGCAACTAATAATGCTCACCTGTAGTAAGTCCTCCCTCGTAGGGAATTCGGAGACTATAACGTTCTTCCCATCGTAGACTCTCGTCAGAGAGATGTGGAGCTTGCCACTGACGATCTTGTGAACATCATGGGGCAGATACTTCTGCATGCCCTCGAGGAGGACATTTTGTATGTTGAAGGAAGGGCTGAAGGGCCCGAGGGAGCCTGCCCTCGCCTCGCTTACTACCCTCAATACATCTGTTGTGATTTCACCTAGCAAAGAGATTATCTTGTCAGTTATCAACAACATAAATGATTAAAGGACCGTTTCACTGGTTCCAGATAAATTGCTTGATAGCTATTTGACAGATAATGCCATAGAAATGTTTTTTTTTTATTTTGACTGCTTTTCTATGGCAGTATCTGTTAGATAAATATCTAGAGCCATAACTGGAAGCTGTGTAACTGACCCGTAAGAGGTTTGCTATTCTATTGACCTAAGAAATTAAGTAGGTAGCTGATATTGTTATTTAATTATTTTGGCATTTGACATTATCTGAAATTATCAGTTCATGTCAATATTGTATGAATATGGGGCATCAGCTGTTGAGATTATTGTTTAAGAATAATAAGAGCATTGAGCATGTGTGCCATATACATGCAGGACCAAATAGGCATGTGTTATGTGCCTAGGCTCTTTGACTAATCATTGAATTAAAATTATAATGCTTGAATAACTATGCATATAAAGTTAATTTTAAGATTACTTTCAGACAATTTTTTTTTTTTTGGATTTTATTTTGAGTATTTCAGATCTTTATTTGTAGCTTGGATTTACTTATTCATGTTATAAATATGCTTTTGTCCATTACTTACCCTATATTAATTAAATTCCAAGAAACAAAATGGTAACAATTTATTGTTGTTAAAATTAACTACGAAAATTACACAATATTCTGGCACAGTTCCAGTGGCAAAATATTGTTTACAATGTTTATGTAATCTAATGAATATCTGACTTCCTGAAACTATTTTTAATACCTATTACACATACTACTACACACATAATGGTCTATACAAAATTAATTCCATATAATAAAAAGCTACCAATCAATAAATTGCATTACTCATTCAATGATAAGAAAAATATTTCAAACAATTGCCCAATCGAAACATTAAAACTGTTTGAGAAAATCTTACATTCCCGACCCAACTATGTCACGCAGCATGGCACATATTAGTAAACATCATTTCAGTAAAAAAATGCACCATTGGATAAAGAACTTAATTCCCATAGCTCAGAGTTCAGTTTCCTTCTTCACAAAAATAATCGCATTTAGAATTATTCTACTAGTTTTTCAAAAATGAACTCAGTTGACATTTAAATAAAGTTGGAATTTCCGTGCATGAGTTATTCTAATGTCCAGTAGGTGCATAATATAAACAAAGTTCTGATTACAAGCTAACATTGTGGCCTTGTCAGATCATCTTCCTTTACAATAATATAATATTGTGATGACTAATAAATTAATTGCAGTTTACTGTTGTTGTTGCTACTAAATTGAGTTCACATGAATTAATTTATACTTTAAATTTTATAAAAAAAACATAAGTTTACGTGATTTATAATTTGTAAAAAAACATAAGCATAATATTCATTTTCAAATTGATAATCTTTTTTAAAATAATTACTTAGAATGTTTTCATATTGTTTTATACATGTTTGTGGCAACAAAATTGAATCAAATAAATATTTTTTAACTGTAAAAAATTTACCCATTGTTACTTACTTAGTTTCTTTGTTATTTTAATTATAATGATTTTAATAGGGCTAATGAACAGTGAACAATTTATTTTATTATTTTATCCATGAAAAATATAAAAGAATTTATGCTAACGAGTTGCAATCCGATAAATATTATGACATAATTACCTATGGGCAGGTCACACAGCAGGCAGCAAGCTGATAGTGCGCCAAAAGAGGCGCCAGAAATTTTGCCTAACAACAAATGGGGCGCATATTTCTTAAAACACACTGCAACACCAACATGGTAAATACCAAGGAAACCACAACCAGCGAACGATAAGTTCATTATTCACTTAAAATAATCGCCACGAAACTAAAAACACAACTATTTTATAACACACCAAACGATGTATCCAATAACTTAATACGAATTAGGTCGACACACTCAGAAGCTTTATCACTGCAAGTGAATTATAATTAAATCTAAAAGATTAAATTACTCTAATCACTGATAAGTGTAATCGTATGTTTCTTGAGATATCGAACTGCCCTCAAAAAGACACCTATCACGAAAGAGAAACTCGTGAAACTACGGAAATAAAATGTAAACAAGATAGTGACGTTTACTGCGGTGACGTTTGTTTTTATCTGTTGCTTTATTTCTTTTTACGCAGTTCGTGAAGTTTTAGGACCACGTATTAGGGAAAAATAAAGTTACAAAATGAAAGCATATCCTACACGTAAGCTAATAATTAAAAATTGTTTTATAATCATTGTTTCCCTCTCTCGTTGAGAGTAGTTAAACTTCTTTTGTAATTCTTTAGCAAAAAATACTGCAGTGACTTGAGTGGCGGAATGTGTGTTTAACAAAATGACAACTCCTTAGAGTATACATCTATAATAGAGTTCGCCTAACAGGGTACACTCCGGGTGCACTGGTGTGAACATGCGCGATTTTCCTTGTCACCCTCAATCAGTGTCAAAATAGTACCCGTCACATCAAGTCAAAGAGCAATATTTTATTTTATTTTTAAGTTAAAATGGTGAAATATACTGCGCAAAGCTGTAAAAAATATTCCAGCAAGCAAAATAAAAGATTAATATTTTTTTCAAGCAGTCATTACGTAGTATTTATTTAGTAATTGATTAATTCTCTAAAAAAAATAAGGGTCTGAAAGGGGGTTGCGAGAGGCGCGGGGCGGGTCAGCATCACGCGTTGTCAACGGCCATTTTTCTAATTTCAAATTTCATTGGAACATAGCGTTGTACCTAAGTCGATTATTGGATACGATATGTTTTTATCGACAACCGAATTTAGAAAAGGTGGTTCTTACATCATGAGTTTGACTGTATGTATGAACGCGATTACCTCACGTTTGGCTGAACCGATTTTGATGCTGATTTGATGGTATTCATATATGTTCAGACTTAGGAGAAGGTTTTAGGTACAGACGCCAGCACATCAACCTACCTCAATCTGTCATATTTCATCAATAGATTTTCAACCTTACCACAAAAGTGGAAGGTTAATGTTCGATTGGTAAAATTTGACAGATTCGGGTAGGTTGACCTGCTGTCGTCTGTACCTAAATACAACAATACAAAATAATTCCATTATAGCCAGTACTAATACTAATGTAGGTAGGTATTTGTCTGGTATTTGTGTAAAAAGTCCTATCAAGATTAATTACCTTTATTTAAGTTCCTACTAAAATGGACTATAGGTATCATTACTCAACTCGCTATTTTATTTTACAATTATTATCAAACCAAAACAATAATTAAGTTACATTAATGTTATTCTAACTATTATAACTAATTCTAACTATCGATATTCTTGCTGCATCTTAAGAACATCACTATCAAAGCGTTTTACCACAGATAACACACCTGCTCCCGTTCGGCACAATGGAATTAATATGACATTATCACTCTATAGGTTACTAATGTATACTCTAAGGACAACTCACTGACTGACAAGTGACATTAATGATAATATTTTGCTTGCATGTAGTCACAAAAAAAAGGCTGATTTGTTGATTATTTTCATTTACACTGTGAATAAGCTATGACTCGTCACGCAAGAAATTGTACAGCTGGTGCTGTATACACCTACCATGAGAAGAAGAAAGACGCCGCCGCCTCTGGGTACGGCACTCAAAGTGAGAGACTTGGGAAGGATTCTGTAAAGAACTTCGACTGTTGTAGTCTTACATTACAGCCTTGTAGGAACCCGGTGATCACAAAAGACGGCTACTTGTTCGACAAAGAAGCTATACTAGAGTATGTTATAACCAAAAAGAACGAATACACCCGTCAGTTGAAAAAATATGAGAAACAGTTGAAGAAAGAGGAGTCTGAAAAGGCAGAGTTAGCAGCAGCTGAGAAAGAAGCTAACTTGATCAAGTTCATGAATAGAGAGAAGAATATCTCAAGCAACAAGCAGCAGGGCGATGGCCCTTCCACATCATCGTCAGTATCAAATCTTGCTAATGGTAAAGCAAAGGAATTGCCAAGCTTTTGGGTGCCTTCTCAGCTGCCCGATGCAAAAATTTCAAAAATGGAAAAGCCTGATCCTACAGTATACTGTCCAATCAGTGGCAGACCTTTGAAAATGAAGGATTTAATTGAAGTAAAATGGACATTAGTCAATGATCCAGATGATAAGAAGTCTTTGATAGCTAAAGAGAACAGATACATGTGTCCGGTGACACATGATATATTGAGCAATGCGGTACCTTGCGCTGTTATCAGGTCACATAAGTTTAATTGTTCTATTTTTGAATACTGTTTAATGTTGTTTATTATCTGTTGCCTATATTGTTTTTATTTTTCAATTCCTTAGCCAGAAGTTGCCTGATATTTCTTATAATTTTCGTCATTATTTGTTTTCTCAAATTACCTTATTCTTTGCAGGACAACTGGCCATGTTGTCACCATGGAATGTGTTGAAAAGATCATCAAGAAAGACTGGATGCATCCCCTCACCGGTGACAATCTGAAGGAAAAAGACATTATCATGGTGCAAAGAGGTGGTACAGGTTATGCTTCAACCAACCAGAACTTAGAAGGGAAAAATGAGAGACCAGTCCTTCAAGCTTAGGTTAATTTGTGGGTAATAGATGATAAGTTTAGTTATAATAAAATTTATTTGTTGAATTTTCTCAATGAGATCTAAGCAGCAAATTAATAAAACATTGTTCATATCGGCCAATTGAATAATCATCAGACAATTTTTTTTTTATGTATCCTTGTACTTGATAGCTAAATTTTTTTGTATTTTGTGTTTTATGAAAATAGACTTTGCTACAAATAAAAAATTGTATTCAGCTTTCATACAAAGCTTATTTTAAACAGTTTTCCAAAATAGTGAAA
The DNA here is from genome assembly GCA_002382865.2 of Heliothis virescens. Lineage (NCBI taxonomy): Eukaryota > Metazoa > Arthropoda > Insecta > Lepidoptera > Noctuidae > Heliothis > Heliothis virescens. Next base: position 2,516,845 of record NWSH02000050.1, on the reverse strand, counting down.
TGTACCTGTTTTGGATTGAAGTCATTAGATTACATATAACTTTATTGATGTATAGATAGAAAATGTTTAAAATATATTTAGGGATATCTCTGAAATTATTATTTTATAAAGGGTTGACACCCTTCAAACTAAAAATACTTTTTTCTTTCATAATCAATTTATTATACAAAAAAAACGAATTGTACCACCATGACTTCATTTTATGTGAAAAATTTACAGTTTCAAGTACAAATGTATAGATTTAGTTTAATGGTTGGTTTGTGAGAAGTTTGTTGATCTAACACCAAATTATATTTCCATTTAGCATAATTGCATTTTCACCTAATCTCATGTTAATGTATAAATAAGATAAATAAAAGAATATGACTGTAAGTACAAATCTATTATTGTTCTAAAAATATACTTAAAATATTTTTTCTAATAAGTCCTTAATACTAATATTGTTCTTATAACTAATATACTATGAATGATTGAATGTGAACAGGTCCAATTGGAAGTCCACACCATTATTTCTAATCTCAGTCTCTGGGTATAAGTCATTGCCTAGTGTATCTAAAAAGTTTAATACTGATTCACCTTGACTTGATAGAAGGCGATTGTCAGATGAGTCCAACGACGGCATATCATCGCAATGGTTAACATTCTTATGTGAGTCTAATGATTTATCCTCACTATCTCTGACATGTAACAATGCTGGCTCAATCAGACCACTAGACTTTGAAAAACCATCCTCTGATTTCTCACTTGTACTTATGATCCAATCTTTAAGAACAGGGTCTATCACATCTGTATCTTTACATGATAAATCGACATCGTCTTTGAAGAGATCGTGTAAACTATCTGTGTTTGATATACTCACATCACAACTGTCATTTGAACTTGGTATTGTCAGGCGTAAATTCTCATCTGAACTTGGTAATGTCAAGTGTAAACCATTTGAACTAGGCATTGGTGCATGTAAACCATTTTCGCTATTTGGCATACTAACATGTAAACTGCTATGAGGGTCAGGCATACTCAGTAAACCATTTGCATTTGAAGTAGTTACATGTACTCTGTTATTAGCCATATCATCACGCAAATCATTAATTGAAGTAGCTTTTGTACCATGTAAATCATTATTCCCATTCAACATGTTGACATGAAGCCTAGTATCTGGATTGGGCATCGATACAACTAGCCTGTTATTCGTTTTTGTGAGAGATGAATGTAACAATAAACCATTAGTTGAGCATGGTATAGTAACATGTTGCCCACTATCTGTATGTGTTAACGTATCTAGTAAACTGCTCGCCATTGTAACATGTAAATCATTGTTCGAATTAGGAATAGCAGATTGTTGATTATCTGTCTCCTGTAGATGTAAATTGCTTTCAGATTTTGGCAGAGAAATATTCAGATCTCTATCAGGACTTGCCAAATTAACGCGTTTGTTAGCCTTGTTAACCATCTCCAAAGAACGAATAACTTGTGAATCATAATTGGCCATTTTGCTGGGATTGATCTGAAATTTACGAAAAACTGTCGATGATGGTTTTATTGGTGATGATCGTATATCGAAGTGTGCACTGTGGAATTGGACGTAGTTTGTTTTCGGTTTACTCAGTTCGCCAATTATTATGTTATCAGTTTGCGGCTCAACCACTGATTGACAGTTTATATCGCCGTCTTGTGTATCTTCCAGCAATTTTGCAACATCATTTTCAACAATCATATTTGCTGTGTTCGCGTTATTTTCGGGAATAACACTTGCAGCAGTTGGTACCTGCATAACATTGTTCTCGGCTTCTTTAGCAAAAATAAAGTCTTCTGTTCCCAGTTCAATGAGGGTGTCTCCCTCGGATTTCAGTCTCATTTTTTTTGCACTTTGTTCATGTGTTTTTTGTTTGAGCTTCCAAATCCTTTTGCTTACAGTTGGCCATTTAGCAACTGAATTGATTCTTGCACAATTTTCTGATTCATTATCGATGATTTGCGAGTCTGCATGCTTCAGTAAATATTGGGTGGGCTTATTTTGATCTTTGATAAATGGATTGATTTTTGGGGGATTGTGGATACAGAAGCCATTTTTATCTTTGACACAGTTTAAAGCTTCCACATCAATGTTGTATTTTCCAGGATTCATGCCAAATAATCTGGAAATTAAAATAGGTATTAGGAACCTGACAGAAAGTACATCCGGCTAAAGATAGGAGGGACTTATTTACCTGCCAATGTCTTCATTAATAGTGCATGGTTTCCCATCTGTACCATCTACTTTCTTCAATAAACATGGTAGCAATGATTTAAGTTTAACAATTAATTGTTCCAACTGCTGAATGAAAATATTGGTTTTGTCGCCATCTGAACCGCTCTTGATGATCGCCAGTAAACAGTGGAATAAATTGGAATGGATTTTTGCAGGTATATGTGTTGGGTGATTTTCGTAGTGTTTTTGAAGGCGGTATAAACTGCCGAAATCCTGAAAAAGACATAATAATTCATCATAAAATAAAATCTGACTGCATGAATGAAGAGCATGATATTTTAAAGGATAATTTAAAATATACTTACAGCAGAACATTGGAAACAAGAGACAATAGTTCCACTTTTTTTCTTAGTTTTCTGTGGTGATCCTTCAGGTAAAATCTGTTTGGGTAATTTAACTTTCCGACCACTTCTTGTCACTTTTGCCTGAAATAAATTACATTTATTTGTATACCACCAACTATTATTCACGTTTGGGATATTAACATAATATTAAATAAATTTATTGAAAAGACGTTCTAATTTAAAATAGCAGAAAAACATTGTGTCAAAAATGTTGACATATGGAATTATGCTGCTTATAAAATTGTGTGGTGTTTCAGGATATGGCCATATCAGTAACTATTTCTAGCCTTCATGTAAGACAAGGGTTACACGATCAGTTCTCACAGTAGGCGTCATTCTATTCCATCAGTCCGGCCCGACTCAGACCGAACGGACGAAAAACACGGTCTATTCTGGCCCATCAGTACGTCAATCGGTTAGAAGATAAATCTGCCATTATTCTGACCAGACCGATGGAATGGAATGACGCCAGATAGATCGTGTAACCCTTGTCTAAGGCTATATAAATGACTAGCCGTTTTCCCGCGGTTTCACTCGCATCCCGTGGGAATTACTGCCCGTACCCGGATAAAATATAGCCTATGTCACTCGTGGATAATGTAGCTTTCGAATGGTGAAAGAATTTTTAAAATCGGTCCAGTAGTTTTTGAGCCTATTCATTACAACCAAACAAACAAACAAACAAAGTTTTCCTCTTTATAATATTAGTATAGATTTATTTACCTCAGCTGGTGGTTCAACCTCTTCTTCAATAACTTCTTTTGGAATGGGAACTTCTTTATGGATGACTGGCTTCACAATTTTTTCTTCTATTCTCTTAGGTATTTTAGTGTGATTCTTCCTATCTTTTAATATGATTTTCTTTTTAGCAACAACTGTTAAATCTTTTGGTGATACCACCCTGAAATATGAACAAACATCTTCAATTTATTTTTTGTTTTTAGTATTTCTTCTTAGTTTTGTACTTTTTTCTCCAAAGATAGAAGAGTTTTAGGTTCAGAAGGGCTTACTTACTTGTAAATATATTTAGTGTTAGTGACTGGATCGTAAGTAGGTTCCGGCACTGATTTATCAGGATCATTGAACATTTTCAATGCCTGGTTCACCATCTTTATCTGTTCATCGCTCAAGTGATTTAAACTGAAATAAACAATGAGGCTGCATTAATACAACATCATAATATTATCTTATCTTACAGTTCTAAGATAGGACATGACACAGCAGTTTTATGTAAGTGATCAATTAGTTTTTTGTTATAGTTAGTAAATAACTAAATATCTTAGAATTGTGACTTAAAAACGAAACATTACAAAACTCCACACATGTTTTTGACGTGACAACATCTTATAATTCGATTGAGCCGGCTGCACGCATGAAAAAACATGACTCATGCGGCGTTACCTTGCTCTGAGGCGTTCCATTTAAGGCTTGATGTGCAAGCAAGAGCGCACAACGAGTGACAAAGAGGCACAATCGGCCTTCGCGTTCGGCAGCGTTCGACATCCGTCTCTATCCTACTTGAGTGAAAAATGCTACCATTCCATCAGTATTTTCTTAAGACGTTGTCACATTCAACTATTGTCAGTAAACTGACTTTACAGACAAACAATTTTTTTTTCTGTTAGAGGCAAAGTGAGGATGTAAGTATTTTAATAAGGTGTAGTTAGTTGTAAATACTCACCTGTTTGATACATACTACAAGAGATATGCCTCACTGGAATTAATTCAGCAGTTCACAGTTAATGATGAATGTGTGAGAGATGATAAAAAAATTAACAATAACTACTATATTTATTTACCTATGATAAGTTTCTCCTAATTTTATTAATTGCACTGATGTGTGTTTGGATTGTGTGGGGCTGGGTGTACTGAAAATAAAACATAACATACATTAATATGGCTATATTGTGATTAAATTAAAAAGGATGTATTTCTCATCCGGTAGATAAACAATAATTCATCATATTTTATATATTATCACATGTATTTTGAGGTTTTGTCAGTTTGATCATATTTTCTATTCTAAAGTACAGCAAAGTTATTATAAATAAATATATAATTCACTTACTTTTCTTTTGGTTTAATCTTTGGCAAAACTTTCTCAGGCCGATGTCTGTTGATGATCGGGACCTCTTTGAGTTTTACTATCTTTCTATCAATATCTATTTTTGGTACTGTGTTCACTGGGTGATGGTTTACTGGTACTGGGTTGCTTGGGGTAGTGGTAGTGGTAATGGTAGGTTTCAAAACAATATTATCAACTACATATTTATTTACATTATTTTCATTTTTCGGCAACAAAAAACTGGCCAGTTTTAAATTGTTCCCGATCAACACGCTTTCTTTCTTTTTGATCGCATTGGGCCTTACGCCGGTCTCTGTGTTTATTATTCCATTCTCGATATTTCCACTGTTTTCGTAGAATGTTTTCAGGTTATTACTAACAGGTTTGGGTGCTTCTACATTACTCGAAGTTAGGACATAAGTATTCCCCTGTGAACATAAACATAAATATTATTTATCATTCAACCGTATAACTGTAAATTTAATAACAATGATAAAAGTTATTACCTGAGTGGCGCCAGGATCTTGTATCAAGTAAATCGGGGCGTATTGACAATTGTTTACAATAATTCCTTCTACAGAAGTATTCATATTTTTAAGTAAAACTATTATATAAAAGAAAACATTACATTTAACTTATATTTTGTTTCAATTTCTACACAATCCAGTAAATAATAAAATACCACCGCGACGTTGACAATGTTGAAATGTTGACATAAATCTTATTTGAGGGATGCCATAGCTAAAATATATCCATTGAAACCTTTTTAATTTTATCTGTAGTCTATGGTTTTAAACCTTAGGGCCCTATCATACTAGCGACTTGCGAGCGGATGCGGGGCGGGAGCAGGCACTCACCGTTAGCGTAGTGATTTTTAAAGACTCTTTATTTATTTATTACATAATGTTATTGTACGCCTTTTTCATCTATGTGAAATCACCAGAATGACCCCTCCCGCGTGAGGGAGTGTCAGACTTTTACTGACTAAAACCATCTGTGTTCCTTCGGGAGCCTTTTGTGTGCCAGGGCCGCGGTTACTCTTTCAAAGAACCTGCAGCCCTGGCAGGTTCTGGCCCTAGTGGGCCCTGCTGGGGCTTGATGGCACTCTTCGAGAAGCGCGTGGAACAACGCGTGCCGCCGACACGGGCCTGTCGTCAAGTGAGGACCTGCGTCGTGTGGAAGGTGGGGGCGCCATGACTCCTCTCGAGCCACTCCTCAAAGACTCACTAACCGCCACTATTGTGGCGTGCCCTTGGAGTACCCTATGTTATCGTAGGCCTAATGCGTAGTCAAGTGCCACCTAACAAACATTCACAGATCAAAAAAAAACCCGCATCATTTTACTCTGTCTGTCTGTGGTAGTTCTTTGTACCATAGACTATAGACTAACATAACCTCTTTCTTTATCCGTCAAGCTTTGTAACACAAGGTGAATATCGAGAAAATTGTTGTAAATATTACAAAATAAGATTAAAAGTCTACTTTTTGTATCTAAATGCATTCTCTAAAATTTATTTAGTGATATTTATAAAAGTTTTTAACAATACTTGTTTAAAAAGTATTTTTCGGTAATCCACGTGTTGTGTGCTACTGGCGGTGATAGAAGTCTGATTGGTTTCAGGCCCAAAAATGACGAACTCCAAGGGTTATCGTCGTGGAACCAGGGATTTGTTCGCCCGCAGATTCCGCACTCATGGAACCATCCCGCTTTCCACGTACATGAAAGTGTACAAAGTCGGCGACATCGTTGACATCAGGGTAAGTTTTTCAAGCCATCATGCCTTGAAGACTGAAACACTTTCGTCGTGATTGACCTATTGTTTGAATCTTTCTAATGTCATCTGTATCAAATATAAATATTAAATAATGAATTGTTTCTGAAGATGATGCTGGATCCAAAATAAGCTGTTGCTTACTTGTTGTTATTGGGCTGAAAATTGTAGGATCTCGTTTGTGGTTGGAGGTTTATCATATCGTATTGCCAAAAGAACCGTTTTAATGTATTATGCCTTATGAGGGAGCGAATAGGACTTGCAGTTTTCTTAGTAAGCCATTTTCAGATTTCTGATTGTCTTTTACTTTGTTTCAGGGTAATGGTGCAGTCCAGAAGGGTATGCCCCACAAAGTCTACCACGGAAAGACTGGCCGTGTATACAATGTCACACAGCACGCTCTTGGAGTGATTGTGAACAAGCGTGTCCGCGGAAGGATCCTACCCAAGCGCATCAACGTCCGCATTGAGCACATCAAGCACTCCAAGTGCAGACAGGACTTCCTCAAGAGGGTGAAGGAGAACGAGAGGCTCCTGGCTGAGGCCAAGGCCGCTGGCAAGATCGCTAACCTTAAGAGACAACCTGCCGGACCTAAGCCCGCTCACATCGTCAGTGGTACTGAGAAACCAGTGCTATTGGCTCCCATCCCCTATGAGTTTGTAGCTTAAAGATGGAAATAAAATGTATTTTTAAGGATCTTTGTATTTTTATTGTTATTTTAAGCTTCTCATTCCTGCATCTAGTATTTAGCCATACATAAGATCAAGTAAGGGTCGATTTATACTAGCGCAGAGTCGAAGCGCATCGAAGCGTCTTTCCAAAACCGAACATAACAAATTCAACCTTAACTCCACAGCGTAATGCACACATTACTTCGGAGAATTTAAAAAGACGCGCGCATTCGTCGGAATTCGCGCGTCTGCGCGCGAATTCCGACGAATAACGCTGATTGGTGCGCGCGCATTCGCGCGCCCACTAGCGAACCAACGCGTCATCAGTCGGAAATTGGCCTGCGTCGGTGTTACTACACGTGAGAGTGCGCGCGCATTCGTGCGAATGCGCGCGCATTCGTGCGGCTTCGCTTTAGTTGCAAAGAATTTGACGCTTCGATGCGCTTCGACTCTGCGCTAGTATAAATCGACCCT
>NWSH02000050.1:2494711-2506750 GCA_002382865.2 Heliothis virescens | reverse complement strand
TAAGGGTCGATTTATACTAGCGCAGAGTCGAAGCGCATCGAAGCGTCTTTCCAAAACCGAACATAACAAATTCAACCTTAACTCCACAGCGTAATGCACACATTACTTCGGAGAATTTAAAAAGACGCGCGCATTCGTCGGAATTCGCGCGTCTGCGCGCGAATTCCGACGAATAACGCTGATTGGTGCGCGCGCATTCGCGCGCCCACTAGCGAACCAACGCGTCATCAGTCGGAAATTGGCCTGCGTCGGTGTTACTACACGTGAGAGTGCGCGCGCATTCGTGCGAATGCGCGCGCATTCGTGCGGCTTCGCTTTAGTTGCAAAGAATTTGACGCTTCGATGCGCTTCGACTCTGCGCTAGTATAAATCGACCCTAAAGGTCTATTTTTAGAATGTAAAACGAAATTTTCCACTAAATAAATACAGATAGCCTATTTTCAGAACCACCTTCAGACTCAGGTTTCACATACATCCTGAGAAATTTCTTCCCATGTCAGGTTAAAAAGAAGCACATTTATTGGTTTGATCATTGTGATTCATGGATACTACAAAAAACAGTAGTTTATTCACCAAATAATGAGATGTACTGGATACCTAGAGATCATAGACCGATGTTAGGAGTTCGATTTCCGGGTCGGACCGAAATGGTGTTACACAAAGGTGCCCGAGTCTGGAATTTGATTATTGATACACTCGTGCATCGGTCAGCGCAGATCGAACTGCAAAATGCTCGCGTATGGTCGACCAAAATGTTTACTGCTTGAGCATGCAGGCGGCATGCTCGAAAATGCGCGAGCCATCTCTGTTAAATATCTGGGCTGCCCGGCGGCGGGTGTGCTTGATCAGTTAGCTGCTCGCGCATGTAGAATGCTTACTCGAACACGCAGTCGGCTTGCTCGAGCATCAAATTTGGGCGTGTATTAAATTTTGTGAAGTATGATAATAATCATAAGATATTTTTTCAATAGGTAACTTCAATAAATGCTCTGATCTTGGTGTGCGCTGTCCCAATGTCTGATCTCTGGTCGTGTGCGATTTCCTTCCCATCGGGCTATGAGAATGAAAGAACAGGGACTGTACATATTTCTGCACAAATTCTTGTGCAATAAAATATGTCCTGCACAGCTGGCTGATCTGCTTATATGAGCAAAGCCACCGTGGCCGATAACCGGCTAGGTTGCTATTACATAGTTGCTCGCTGCTTTCCACGTACTACTGGCTAAAGAATGAACACAGTCACATTTTTTTATCTCACGCTATTTTAGACTTGCAGGAAGGGAATGGCCATTTTGCATCTATTTTAGAGCAATACAATGTCATCAGTACCAGTAGTACTTACTTATCAGTGTTTACCAAATGTAACTCTTGTTGAATCTTCGTTCTAGCCAGAGAAATCATCATCTGCCTAGCCTTTTCTTAACTATATCGGGGTCGGCTTCCAGTCTAACCGGATGCAGCTGAGGATCAGTGTTTTACATGGAGCGACTGCCTATCTGTCCTCCATAACCCAGTTACCCGGGCAACCTGGCACCCCTTGGTAAGACTGGTTGTCAGACTTTCTGGCTTCTAGCTACCCACCGTCCCGTCTTGGAGTAATATTTTTTTGGACGGGTAATACATTCGTTCAAAATTTACTCCACTATTTGNCTTGGTAAGACTAGTTGTCAGACTTTCTGGCCTCTGAATACCCATAACGACTGTCAAAGATGTTCGACAGACGGGACCCACCAGTTTATCGTGCCTTTCGAAGCACTAGAAGTTCTAGCTAGAGAAATAATTACAGAAATACCGACGGGTAATAAAGAAAGAAAACAATTCACGCGGAGAAGATCACAACGTTTTATTTTGAAATGAAATATATTTACAACTGTATGACCATTAAAAGATGAATAATATATAATCAATGATTGGAATTAAACAATTTTCAATAATTATACCTATGCCTTTTCAACTTTAACAAATGTGGCATGATAACATGATTTATTATAATCACTATCTTAAATAATTTAAATTACTAAAATTAATTGAATAAACTTAACAACTAGCATCTCTAGATTGATAAAATAATATATATCCTGTTTCTGAAGATTTCTGTATATCAGAAGTTAGGCCGTAGAAGTCTTCTATAGCGGAGGCATCAATTTTCTGCAAAAGATAAACAAATTTTAATCTCCCTTATTTCATAGAACTTACTGAACCCTTCTAGCCATGGTTGAGTCTGGTTCCGTGTAGGGATTAGGGCTTTATTATAATAGCGGATCGTGAGCGGCTACGCGTATCTACGCATGAACACACGGTGTGCGCAGCGAATTAGTTCTGACGTGCGACCTACCCCTAAGCTGCTCGCAATCCGCTAGTATGAGAAGCCCCTTAGATAAGTAAGATATATAAATAAATCGTTAATTTAAAATAAAATCTTGATAAATCCATACTCACATCTACCATATCATCGTCGAACAGCAGCCAGAACCCATGGCTCTTCACAATACTGATGTAGTGTCCCCGATTGGGGCCGGAGCCACAGTGCACCACCACGGCCACCAAGTCGTATAACCTGTCTGGATTTACTGCGTCGTCCGACTGTAAGGGAAAATGCTATAATATATGTATTCAGTTGTACTCAATTGCTTTGTTGACTTAAATTATTTTATATTAATCTACTACCTAGCTGTTTCGAGCGGTTTTACTCGTGTTTCAGGGGAACTTCTTCCCATACCCGGATAAAAAATAGCCTATGTTGTTCCTCAGGGTCTATTCTATCTCTGTACCAAATTTCATCAAAATCGGCTCACTGGTTTAGGCGTGAAAGCGTAACAGACAGACAGAGTTACTTTCGCATTTATAATATTATTAGTAGGGTGTGTATTATGTTACTCGGGGATAGTCAAGCTACCCAAAAGTTTTTTTTTTCGTATCGGTACAGTAACAGTAAACAAACAAAAAGATGTTCCCTCTTAAAACCTTCCTCGAGAATCACGCTATCGAGTGGTGAAAACCGCTTGAAAATCGGTGTAGTACCTAGTTAATGAGTTTATCGCGAACAGAAAGATAGACACGGCGGGGGTTTTCTTCTATAATTAGTATAGATATGAGTAATATACAAGTAAAGGTAAGTACAGCAAAACAGAACTGTTTTAACCTTTCAGTGTTATTTTTCTGAAGAACCATTGTTGTTGGGCAAAAAGTGTCTTCATGATTTTAGCCTTATTATTCACGAGGTGAAAAATTGTGCCTAATGGTTACAAATTATGAAGATTGACTAAAAGTGGGGAAGATCTTAGGTTAGGGGAGGGAACTTAGGTCTAATATTATAAAGCTGAAGAGTTTGTTTGTTTGTTTGAATGTGCTAATCTCAGGAACTACTGGTCCGATTTGAAAAATTCTTTCAGTGTTAGATAGCCCATTTATCGAGGAAGGGTATAGGCTACTTTTAATCCGGGTGCGCGCAGTAGTTCCCACGGGAAAGCGGGTGAAACCGCTGACGGAAGCTAGTTATAAATAACCAATTAAACTTACCGTATTAAACAACCTTAGTTCCAAAGGGAATACGACTCGATGCGACACCTTGATATGCCTATTATACTGTTCCATATACTTAAATCTTTTAAGGTGTAAAGCTAATATGAGTGGTAGTTTCTTCACTCGCATACGTTTCTGCGCTTCTTGATAGCTGCTGCAGTTGTCACATTTGAATTTGTTGTCATTGCATAGCGTTTCTGTGTCGCTAAAGCATTTTAGACAATGTGTTATGCTCGTGTTTTGTCCGACGTCGACCTGTAAAGTAGAAAAAGAATTAAATACAGTGGCATTGGCAACAGTAGCTAGCTGTGGAAGAAACTCTCTGATTAAGAAATGTATATTGCTCGTATGGTGGGTGGTGAAATATTAACGGCACGATAAAAGACCGGCTAAGTGCGAGTCAGGTTTCGTATCGCTAACCATAAAAAATCACATTTATTGTAAGAAAAAAAACCTAAACAGTATAATAAACCTAAACTATCTCTGTACTTGGTATACACATAGTAAGCATGAGCGGTTTCTCCTAATTTTCCGCGCAAATATTTTCAGCTTTAAAGGGAGACCTACTTCGGACACAAACGGCTCGCAATAACCGCGCGTAATAGCAATAGCTTTTCAACATTTTCCTCATTTCTATTGAGGGCCATTGAAATAAAATAGCGAGTCAGCGAATTATTTATTTTGAAGGCTCAGGAAATAAATCGGAGTTATCACTGTCACACATGGGGACATATTTTTTATCACTAAGTGCAGCCATTCACCAAATTATGGCCAATTATTTTTATTGTTACCGTGAGTTCCAATCTAACACGCTACATTATTTTTATCATGCAATGTGATACAGCAATTACGGATTTCTGCATTATTATGATTAGCATCGAATTAGGTAGCATGCAATCGGAAAGGCTTATTTTAATTCGACCTCATTGCCAGTTTGACAGTACAAATTTCCAATTTGTGCATAAAGTGTGAAAAAACGAACTTTTAAGAGCCTAATTTTAAGGGCTCGTTCAGACACAGCGGGAACCGCGCGATTTCCATGCGATTCTGGAATCGCGCGGGCCTAATTTGTATGGGTTATTAAGTAATCGTTCAGACATGATCGCGCGGTTACCGCCAGAAAAACGCGCGGTTCCCGCATGTCTGAACTAGGGCTAAGGCATTGCAAAGACTTTAGATTCTACAAGAATCTAACAAGAAATGGGTGTATGTCTGGCTCTTATTTTAGCAGGAGAAGGTGTCAGGCTTTCACTGACTAAAACCCATATTTGTTCCTTCTCTCTTTCGAATAATCCCCCAGGTGTATTTCTGTCTAACATCAAAATATTACTATTTTTATCCTCTGCAAACTTCTTCTTAGGCAAAATAAAATTTGAATACCATACAGTTTCTTCTTAGGTATTGCTAAATTTGAATAACATTCAGTCCCTTTCAGTACGGAATGGCAAACTTAAAGTACAAGCTATGATGTCATCATCATCAAAGTCGTTCCCACATAGATTGGGGATCGTGATCATCATTAATCCCTGTCCGCATGAGTTGGTTGGGTCAAGATAATTTCCTTCAGATGCTCCTAGTTAAAGTATAATGTAGTTAGAAGCTATTGTAAATAAACAAACCTGTAAATCAAAGAAATGCTCGTCCTTGCTGCTAACAGTTTCACAGTTGAGGCAGCGAGTCTCACTGGTGAGTGTGCCCTGGAATATCTCGTGCACCCACGTGGGCTCCGCGCTTTGCGGCGCAGTTCCGTTGCACGTGACGCTCTCGCCAGACGCATTCTTTTGTACTTTTAAGGTGCTTTGATTGCGTTCAGCTGAAATTTAAGTATATTTTATTGAAAAACTTTTAAAAGAAATTATTGGGTTTCTTACATATTCTGAATTATATGTGCAGTTTGTCCTAAGTGGACATCAAAGAGTAAAATCCAAAGTCGAAAATTAATAGTAATCATGAAAAAATTCATGATACTGTAATGACTTTAGGATGGGTTGAGAGTACTTAAATATTGTGAAAATATTACTTTCTTTGGCCTGACAGCTATTATGTAAGTAATATGACTTACCTAAAATAATTTCATTTATATGATTGATTAGAAAGTTGAGAAATTCATGGGCATCTTGTTGCATATAATTATCAAATTCCTCTGAAACAAAAATGAACATTCATTATATCACATTTACACAAAAAAATTTAAAAATAAACACTTATTTTAAATCAAATATTTTCTTACCTTTTTCTTTCCTCAATCTAGCAATAAACTTTTTAGGCGCTATGGAACCTACTTTCTTCTTTTGAGTGGCAATACTATAAAATAAGTCTGCGAGGCATGTTAAAAGGGTTTCTTTTGTTCTCTTATTCTTGGCCTTATACTCTAGCACCTTCTCTCTGAATGGTCGACAGAAATACAATGCTTGCAACACTGAGTTACTATAACATGTATTGCCAAACTGAAAAAGAAATATACACATAATTTTCATTTATCTGTTTGGTTGTATTTTATTCTTTAATTTAGTAATTTAATTTTGTATATAATAAGTAAAAAAAGTATACATATTACATATAAGGTTTGCAAATGAGTCCCAATTACAGAAATCTTTCTCATTTATTTTCCATATATAATTTAGAAAAGTTGATATGTATTTCAGATTTAGTCATTCGGGATATGTTCAATACTTTAGGAGATATTTCAATGATGTTCAAAACATAAGAGGAAAACCTTCTTCTTATCAGATAGCTACTAGAGATTTGCTTCTGAAATCAGGAAAGTGATAACATTGATAAGAATTGTTCTTATCTCACTCAAATTCATCACTTCTTATTATTTTTCGAGGCCATATTAAAATATGAGGAATTCAGGAAATTTTACAATAATAAACTGAATCCCATTGAAGGTTATCATTTGATAAGTATTATAATTTTTTTATTAATAAAAAAAATACATGGTCATAGACATTTTCTATCTTATAGGAACTCTTTAGAAATAAATATTTAAACAACTTACATTAACTAAACCAAAATAATGTTCATTCGGTGGGAACTGCTCTGACCCAATATCTCTTTCTAGTTGTGATATATTTGCGCCCTGAAATAAACACGAAACGAATATTGATATCACCAATTCAATAAAAATGCCGACATTTATCAGATGCTGTAAACCAGGGTATACTTTCTTCGTCGTATGTATTTCAAGATTATGTCTTCAATATCCAAACCTTAATCCGTTCCTTAACCTGCGATCGCAATTAACCGATTAATTAACATATAATTAAACATGCATTTCTCTCACCATTCTATGTTGGAAATTAAGGCCGAGATCCTGACATATTGACATTTGCAATTCTGTTTTAGCAACTTATACACTGAATATACGGTTGTCGCAGCCAATTATACACAATTCACAAATGCTCTGCACTTATTTCTGGAAACATAATTGGAATTTCATTTGGAAATGGGCAAAATAAGCACAACAGTTACGATTATGACATAACCACAGACAAGCGAAAACGTAGAGTAGAGTTCGTCTCTTTCTCGAGCAGAGACAATGCTAGAGTTGAGGAGTACGGAGAATGTAGCAGAGACGAAAAATAAAAAATAAAAACCGGGCGAGTTGGACTCGCGTATGAAGGGTTCCGTACCATCCTCCTACAAAACGAGCAAAAAATTACGTGAGTTTTATGGGACGGTGTACTGTAACGGTAACAGAAATACATCAACTGAGAAAATTTCAACTCAGTCAGTTGAAATTTTGCTGAGACGGAAAGCAGTCTTTAGTGGTGATAGGGTTCCGTTTTAACCTTTGGCTACAAAACCTTAAAAATCAAAAAGGGAATTAGGCATTAGCATTGTTCATTATTAAAATTCTTCCGGAATCTTGCAATTATTGAAGACACTGCACGTAAGTAGAAACATGGGATAAATGAAAATTAAGTCATCTCGTCTTTTCTCTAATTGGCAACACTGGTTCTCTGCCATTTGACATTGCCATTTGACGTTCTGTTCTGAAACTTGGTGCGATTCGACTTTCAATAAGTTTCATTTGTGTTTTTTAATTGATATTTTATTGGTGGTGTAAATGTGAAACTTAATAGAACACACGTGAATATACAAATCAAATAAACTGTAATTATTCTTTCACTTGTAATTGTTAACAGTTAATTGTAATTAGATTACTACGTAATTCAGGAAAAGAATTCTTTACAGGTTTTCGAACACACACAGCATCCTTGGTTGCATTTTGTTCTCTCCTCCCGCCCGGCCGGCTTCAGCTGCGATTCAGTTCCGATCCGATATTTCATCCCGATTGTGTTATCTTCCCGGGAACGAGGAAGTTTACGTGGTCGTGTTGACGTGGCGCTATCCAACGGGTACGTATTTTCGTACCGAATTTAGTAGGATTTTTAAGATTTAATTATTCTTTGACATAGACGAATAAATATTAGATTTTTGTTTGTTCAAGAGCGTTTTATTGCGTACGTGAGTTTTATGTTAATAGTTCTGTATCGTTTTAACAGATTACGATGCTGAGGTCATTGTTCGTTGCTTTGGCCGTTTCGGCCGTATTCGCCGGGGTGCCGACTCCTGAGGAAACAAAACGGATCATGGATCGTCTGTCGGAGGCCGAACATTTTAAGAACGAACACCATAACAAGCAGTTTGATCATGATGCCTTTTTAGGTGAAGATCAGGCAAAGACATTTGATCAGCTCCCTCCTGAAGAAAGCAAAAGGAGATTAGGGTGAGTTCATAGCTCGTAATATACTTAAATTTTGGACTTAATTTGTTCTGGAATATTGTTTTCCTCTAAAATAATTAGTTATACAGTCACAAATGTGAAAACAGACCAGTTTTTTTTTCTCAACTGAATTTGTATTTTTTTTTTGCAGTAACTAGGTATGATATAGCTAATACTTTCAGTTTAGTTTACTTTTCCGTACATTATAATAAATATCATTCTAATAAAAAACCAGCACAGTAAATGTGTTTTCAAAACTGATGAAATAGGATTTCTAATTAGAAATTAAGTTAAACATAATTAAGATTTGATATAGAAAAAAAATGCTATAAAGTTTATATACAGACAGTATTCTAGTAAGTTCCAGATAATAATTATTAGACCCAACTTCCTGCATCTTGAGATTATCTCAGTGTGTCAATGATCTCACCCACACATATGATGTGGGTTAGTTTAACTAGGAGATAACAATTCAGTACATCTGTGTTAACTGTCAGTTAATTTAAAAGCTACGAACATATTTGTGGTATAAACATATTATGATTGTCTACTGACTGACTGACTATCTCTTATGAGAGATTTACCTCATAATGCAAACAAAGCAGCATAATAAATATTCCAAAAGCCGAAGAGTTTGTTTGATTGCTTAAGAACTACTGGACCAATTTGAGAAAATCATTATAATTTTTGTGTTAGATAATCCATTTATAGAGAAGAATCCATTTATAGGTTTATTTTTTATCCGGGTGCATAGAGTAGTTCCCTATGGGATTCCGATGAAATCGTTTGCATTAGCTAGTTGATTATTATAGAACTAGCTTCTGTNTACGGAGAATGTAGCAGAGACGAAAAATAAAAAATAAAAACCGGGCGAGTTGGACTCGCGTATGAAGGGTTCCGTACCATCCTCCTACAAAACGAGCAAAAAATTACGTGAGTTTTATGGGACGGTGTACTGTAACGGTAACAGAAATACATCAACTGAGAAAATTTCAACTCAGTCAGTTGAAATTTTGCTGAGACGGAAAGCAGTCTTTAGTGGTGATAGGGTTCCGTTTTAACCTTTGGCTACAAAACCTTAAAAATCAAAAAGGGAATTAGGCATTAGCATTGTTCATTATTAAAATTCTTCCGGAATCTTGCAATTATTGAAGACACTGCACGTAAGTAGAAACATGGGATAAATGAAAATTAAGTCATCTCGTCTTTTCTCTAATTGGCAACACTGGTTCTCTGCCATTTGACATTGCCATTTGACGTTCTGTTCTGAAACTTGGTGCGATTCGACTTTCAATAAGTTTCATTTGTGTTTTTTAATTGATATTTTATTGGTGGTGTAAATGTGAAACTTAATAGAACACACGTGAATATACAAATCAAATAAACTGTAATTATTCTTTCACTTGTAATTGTTAACAGTTAATTGTAATTAGATTACTACGTAATTCAGGAAAAGAATTCTTTACAGGTTTTCGAACACACACAGCATCCTTGGTTGCATTTTGTTCTCTCCTCCCGCCCGGCCGGCTTCAGCTGCGATTCAGTTCCGATCCGATATTTCATCCCGATTGTGTTATCTTCCCGGGAACGAGGAAGTTTACGTGGTCGTGTTGACGTGGCGCTATCCAACGGGTACGTATTTTCGTACCGAATTTAGTAGGATTTTTAAGATTTAATTATTCTTTGACATAGACGAATAAATATTAGATTTTTGTTTGTTCAAGAGCGTTTTATTGCGTACGTGAGTTTTATGTTAATAGTTCTGTATCGTTTTAACAGATTACGATGCTGAGGTCATTGTTCGTTGCTTTGGCCGTTTCGGCCGTATTCGCCGGGGTGCCGACTCCTGAGGAAACAAAACGGATCATGGATCGTCTGTCGGAGGCCGAACATTTTAAGAACGAACACCATAACAAGCAGTTTGATCATGATGCCTTTTTAGGTGAAGATCAGGCAAAGACATTTGATCAGCTCCCTCCTGAAGAAAGCAAAAGGAGATTAGGGTGAGTTCATAGCTCGTAATATACTTAAATTTTGGACTTAATTTGTTCTGGAATATTGTTTTCCTCTAAAATAATTAGTTATACAGTCACAAATGTGAAAACAGACCAGTTTTTTTTTCTCAACTGAATTTGTATTTTTTTTTTGCAGTAACTAGGTATGATATAGCTAATACTTTCAGTTTAGTTTACTTTTCCGTACATTATAATAAATATCATTCTAATAAAAAACCAGCACAGTAAATGTGTTTTCAAAACTGATGAAATAGGATTTCTAATTAGAAATTAAGTTAAACATAATTAAGATTTGATATAGAAAAAAAATGCTATAAAGTTTATATACAGACAGTATTCTAGTAAGTTCCAGATAATAATTATTAGACCCAACTTCCTGCATCTTGAGATTATCTCAGTGTGTCAATGATCTCACCCACACATATGATGTGGGTTAGTTTAACTAGGAGATAACAATTCAGTACATCTGTGTTAACTGTCAGTTAATTTAAAAGCTACGAACATATTTGTGGTATAAACATATTATGATTGTCTACTGACTGACTGACTATCTCTTATGAGAGATTTACCTCATAATGCAAACAAAGCAGCATAATAAATATTCCAAAAGCCGAAGAGTTTGTTTGATTGCTTAAGAACTACTGGACCAATTTGAGAAAATCATTATAATTTTTGTGTTAGATAATCCATTTATAGAGAAGAATCCATTTATAGGTTTATTTTTTATCCGGGTGCATAGAGTAGTTCCCTATGGGATTCCGATGAAATCGTTTGCATTAGCTAGTTGATTATTATAGAACTAGCTTCTGTCAGCGGTTTCACTCGCGTCCCGTGGGAACTACTCGGCGCACCCGGATAAAAAGTAGCCTATAGCCTTCCTCGATAAATGAAAGAATTTTTCAAATCAGACCAGTAGTTCCTGAGATTTGCACGTTCAAATAAACAAACAAACTCTTCAGCTTTATAATATTAGTATAGTTTAATTAGAAGTTTTAAGAATTTATTTGTTAGTTGAAGTCAGGTTCAATTCTATCTTTTTTATTTTATATGCAGTCACAATAATAATATGATATCAAATATCTGTAGTGTCAGGTTTCTTTGCAAGCTATGACATCATAATATTGTTCCTTGTTCA
Source organism: Heliothis virescens (assembly GCA_002382865.2). Lineage (NCBI taxonomy): Eukaryota > Metazoa > Arthropoda > Insecta > Lepidoptera > Noctuidae > Heliothis > Heliothis virescens. The sequence continues at coordinate 2,495,346 of NWSH02000050.1, read as the reverse complement.
GTGTCAAATTACATTTGATATAATAATCTACACACATCTTTTATACAAAGCTAGCTTCTGCGTGGTTTCACTCACTCAGTGAAACTCCTTCCTGCACATGGACAAAAAGTAGCCTATATGTTATTCTGATATATGTATAAGCTACTAGAGTATCAAGTTTAATCTGTAAGACTGTCTGATATGACCATAGGCTTTCCAAGATAGTGGAACAATCATATAAACTTTCATATCTATAATATTTGTAAGATTCTTTCTTTATGAGGAAGTTTAAATAAGTTCATCCAAAAATATATATTGCATATTATATTCATTTGGGTGGTATTTAAACGCAAATCAAAAAATATCCTTTTTCTATGCAAAAAAAATCCGAATTCTCATCAAAATTACTGATTGCGCAGCAAAATATTCAACGCAAAATATCACAAAAACACACTACAATTTATTTTCGCAGCGTACAGCGATTTTTCCTAAAGCAAAAGCTTTTTTATTAATGCACAGCTAATAATCTTAATGCACATCATACATGTTAACTCTTTTTCTTTTAAATATAGCTTCTATTTTTATATTATTTACAGCAGATTTTCTAAATAAAACAGCATTTTATTAGTCACAGTCTTCTTATTATTTATTTATTA
>NWSH02000050.1:2480004-2490888 GCA_002382865.2 Heliothis virescens | reverse complement strand
TTTTTTTGTTACAATAATCATTTAATTTGCCGAGCATGACTTCTTGAAAATTAGGACAAATGTGATGAACAGGTTTTGTTCTACTTACTGGTTAATATGCGACTGAGATAGTTATTTTGCTTCGAAATATGGAAAATTTGCTGTGCAGTTAGTATTTCTGCTATGTATGTAGTATTTTTGTACAAAAATAAATTTAACTGTATTGCATTATGAGGAAAAAAGTAATGTCATATTGATGTATAATTTCGAATTATCTGCAGTTTGAGTTTGCTAAACATTTAGTTTATTTGTAGTGAAGTAAGTTATTTGATGTAAAAAAGAGTATAAATGATGAGTATGTATTGATAGACGATTATTTTATTTGATATGCAATTTATTATATCCCTATTCATTTTAATCTGTAAAAATTATCAAGAATGTGTACAAAAAACAGTTAATCAAAAAGTCTTGATTAATTTATAATGTGTGTATAATTGCATCATGTAATTTAATTTGAATTTATAATCGTAAAGGTTTTGTTATCAGCTGATTTTAATTTGCGATTTTTACGGTCAGTTTCACAAGTTCTAAATAAAGTTCTAGACAAGTAATCAAAACCTGTATACCTACGTATAATAAAACAGTAAAAAAGTCGTGTCTGTACATTAAATATTTTTACAAAACAAAATATGTAGGGTTAATAAGAAATGAAAAAAGACTAAGACCTCGAAAAAAAAATTTTGTATGTTTGAATGTTTGTCTGTTTGCACACGCTAATCTCGGGATCCACTATAAGTATTTTGATGAAACTTGGCAGACATATAGCTTATATGTCAGAATAACATATAGGCTACTTTTTATACGGGTACGGGAAACAGTTCCCTCGGGAAGCGGGCGAAGCCGCTGGCAGAAGCTAGTTAGAAATATTTCTATGGCATGATCTGTATGTATGGCTATTTAGAACTTTATCAGGAACCTATAGGACTACCAGTTAATAACACAAACTACAATTATAAAAAAACAATTGCAAGTTTTTGGGGGAAGGAAAAAATCTATTTTGTTACTATGTAGACTTTTCAAATTGAAATTAATTACAAATTAACATGTAACAACTTTATTCTTCTGTTATATAGCATTCAATTCAATGAGATCAGAGACATTCAAACAGTATGCACGCCATGTCTTCTATGAGCTAATTAAATATTTATAACATAGTATGATGAATTCTAGTCAACCAGTTACTCTATTAACTTACTATTATGCTTCCTCTTTAGATGAACCTATTGCAGCATTGATCAGTACCACTACCATGAGTTTAAAGCAATAGTATTTGTCGATTCTCGAAACTTTTTCACTTACGAAACTAATGAACAATGTCACTAATGGCCCCTAAGTTATAGGGATCTAAAAGGGTTTGGACGTTAGAAGACGGTTTCTTTTTCACACAGGGGTCAGAATGTCAGTGAAGGGTAAGGGGAGTTTAAGTAAAGAAGTCGGTATTGTTTTAAACTCAGGGTAGTGATACAGATGGAAAGTAGCTGTACAGACAATGCAAAAAAACCGCAACAGTTCTTATTAACTTAGATTTAAATTAAGTAAACATCTCAAGAATGTGATTAATTATTTCCTTAACGATAAAATATTAACCTACAAAGAATATCTGCCGTTGTCTCGTACATAAAAAGTTCATCAATCATAGTTCAGTGACCCCATTATCAGGCGCGTTGGTGAATAATTTGATTATGTTTTGTTCTAGAATCATCGTTGACAAGATTGACGGTGACAACGACGGGTTTGTATCGCTAGTGGAACTGAAAGATTGGATCAGGTACACTCAGAAACGGTACATCAATGAGGATGTTGAGAGGCACTGGAAGCAGCACAACCCTAACAATGAAGACGTCATTGCTTGGGAGGTGAGGAATGATACAAATAGGTTGATAAAAAAAAATCTTGTTATCTGTCTTTTATTAGTGTAGGTTTGGTACATGAAGTTTACGCTTATACTAGATGTCCAGTCTTGTTAAGACTCAATCAATGCATGATGTAGTTTTTATAGATTTTATAGACGACTAGCTGTTTTCTCGCGATTTCACCCGCGTCCCGAGGGAATATATTCTTCTTCGCGTGTCTGGATTACATATAGCCTGAGTTATTCGGGGAACGTCTAGCTTTCTAACAGTGAAATAATTTTTCAAATCGGTACTTCAGTTTCGGAGCCTTCACGGTAACAACAAACAAAAAAAAATTCTCTTTGTCATAATATGTATTAGTAAAGAAGTTTAGATTTAATTTTGTGATAGTTTATTCTGTTAAACTAGACAAAATATTTGTTATATCACCCCCACGTTGATGACAGTTTCCTTGATAATAACGGAGCATGGTTATCGTCTATCAGTCATAGCTTTTATCATTTCGCATATTTTTGAACATGCGTTCAGCTTATCTGACCGCAGGCCGTTCATTGAGTTATATATAATTATCACTCAGCTTCCCAGATTGGAAGTGATTTTAAAATTGAATATGGAACAGTCTATCATCTTTTTTTTAATGCATAAAATATTTTTTATTGTTGAGTCTCTGTATGCATTCCCAAGTCATTGAATGAAGGCATAGCATAGTCATCAACGAAACATTTGCTGATTTGAAAAAGTTTTAAAACATTTATAGGCACAGACGCCAACATGCCAACCTACCAGGACCTGTAAAATTTTACCAATCGAACATTCACCTTCCACTATTGTGATAAGGTTGAAAATCTATAAAAAAAATTAAAGATCGAGGTAGGTTGAAGTGTTGGCGTCCGTACAAAACCGCGACATCACTATCTATACTTTCATTAATATGTTTTTTTTTTGTAATACAGGCTTACAGAAAAAATGTCTACGGCTTCATGGATGAGATGGACCCCAAGGAACTCAAGCAGCCCAACAGTGAAGGATATACCTACACCAATCTGTTGAAGAGGGACCGCAGGAGGTGGACTTACGCTGGTGAGTAATATTTGACCTTGGACGAAAATACTGCAACCAACACGTATGTCCAGCGAGCTGAGTATGGGAAAATCCCCGTATCCTGGGGGAGGCAGCAGTCCAGTTCAGTAGTGGACGTTTTCAGGTAGTGACAAGATTTAATAAGATTTTTTGCAGATTATGTAAAGTTTTGTAGGTCTCTTAAGGTACACAGAAATATGTATATGCAATTTAAATTTTATTATCTATACTAATATAATAAAGCTGAAGAGTTTGTTAGTTTGAACACGCTAATCTCTGGAACTACTGGTCCGATTTGAAAAATTCTTTCAGTGTTAGATAGCCCATTTATCGAGAAAGGCTATAAGCTTTATCCGGGTGCGCGCAGTAGTTCTCACGGGAAAGCGGGTGAAACCGCTGGCGGAAGCTAGTAAAGAATATGATAAATGACTAAAACTAGTGGGTGGGCAAGAAGTTCTTTGTTAAAACAGCTAGCTGTTTCACAAGGTTTCACCCGCGTCCCGAGGAAAATACTACGCACACTCGGATAACAACTAGCCTATAGCCTTCCTCGATAAATAGCCTTTCCAACACTGAAAGGATTTTTCACATCTGACTAGTAGTTCCTGAGAGTTACCGCGTTCAAGTAAACAAACATACCAACGAACTCTTTAGTTTATTCCCCAAAGACTCTAGCCTAACCTACATAACACTGTTTACTATTACTACTCGTTACGTAAAGAGGTAAGCATAGCCAGTATATGAGCTACTTATTGTTCTATTGGAAGTTGTAAGTCAATTGAAGGAAATGGGTCAGTGTTGTGTATGGAGGCGGGAAAATGAGAATCGCGATCGTATGAACGTAGTATAAAAGTATCTTGTGATATCAACTGTAGTGTTCAGATTGGTTAAAGTAAATCTAGATATACGGAAGTAGCATGAAATAAAGTACCTACTGTTTCTTTGGCCAGTTCATAATGCAGTTGTGAACAGAGAACTGAAATTTGAACCATACGAAAAAATATCAACAATATTTCGCATCCATACCTTCCTCTATGGCCTTATGCACACCACCTTTTGTTTTATTGTTATTATTTTTTAAAGCTGCAAAAGGCGCGTTGGCGATTTCTAAAATACATTATACATAGGCTTTAACACATCAAGAGATAACTATTTCAATCATCTGAAAAAAACAATCGAATCCTATTTTTTAACCTATTTTCATGTAAAGCACAAGTCTTGTAAAATCAAAATAAAATAAGCTACTTTCTCATTACTACCACCGATAACTTAAATGCTTATGTCAATACAATATTAACATAATACTTGAATATAAATTCCAGACGCTGATGAAAACGACGCGCTGAACCGCACGGAGTTCGCGGCGTTCCTGCACCCGGAGGACCACTCGGAGATGAGGGACGTCGTCGTGCTCGAAACTATGGAAGACATCGATAAAGATCATGTTAGTATTGCATAGTTTACGCCAAACTTTTTGTCGGCAAGGAATGGCCACATACGCTCGGTATTTTGGTGTGGGCCGCTTATTGACTTTTGCGAAAACTGTATCTAAAGTATCTTCATCTTTTTGCTATCCGAAAAGTCCGCTAAAGATGGTCTGTCATAATGTGATAGCAACTATTATAAATCTATAGGAACATCGTGTATGGCCCGTTAAGAAAAATTTAATGTTATTTGCAGCTTGTATGATGACGAAACACAATATGTTTCGAAAGTATTTGTCGCAAGGTTTTAGATATAGTTGTATTGCCAAAAGTCTTACATCTGGAATGCATCAAAGAATTTGTCACGACAATACTAGCTTACGTGTCTACAACTATGTCTCTAATCTTTAATCTTCGCCCGCTAGTGTAACTCTTGTATTACCTAGCACCCAAAATACATTTTACTATAGCGTTTAGTACAAAAATGTAGTAGTCTTGCATGACGTCAGATATAGAGGTATGGAAAAACACATGCTGCTTTTCAATAATTAGTAGAGATAAGGGCAGAAGAATGATGATGTTCAGTATAATAATAGAATAATTTTACATTACAGGACGGCAAAGTGTCTATAGACGAGTACATCGGCGATATGTACAAGCCTGAAGACGGTGAGGATGAAGAAGAACCAGACTGGGTTAAGCAAGAGAGGGAACAGTTCCATGGATACAGGTCAGTTAGGACAAATGTTATTTTTGAATGTAGAACGCTTGATTAAAATGGCGATTTTTAACTGACTTCCAAACAGAAGGAAATTCTTAACTCTGATGTTTATATATTTTTTTAATGCCGGTTTCTGTGTATAGAAGGCTCAAATAATTTATTGTGATAATATAAACCAGTCTATCAGAAATCCAAATAAATAGCAAATTAGACGAATTCCATAATGAAAGATTACATAAGATTTTGTCTTTATATGTTAAATTCGTTAATAAAATAATATTGCCTAAAATAAATATGTTTACGATATATGTATGACATCACGCAAACGAGACGTATTCCTACTACATTCAGTTCATTGTACTTTCGCAACAATTTAGTCAGAGTCACTGATTCACAAATCATTTCAATTACTAGGCGAGAGATACCACAATAATACCAATTTAGCTCCATTGAATGTATTGACACGGAACGATTGGACCGGCTAGTTAATATCATGCAATTTTGTTGCTCTATTTAAAAATATATTGAAGAGGTCTATGGTTTGGGCTCATAAAGGGAGTGTGGAGGTATGAGAGCAGGGAGTATAGCTCATCATACCTCGAAGGTTAAGGGGGGATCCTCCGACCGGACGGGTGTTGTGTCCGGTGGGCTCGCTCGACAGTTGTTGTCGGGGTGTTCTATATACATCCAAGTTGCGCGCGAACACTGATTGCGCGATGCAGGATAGTTCTTCTATGTAATACGTAGATGGCAGTGTAGGTGGTCGTACCGCTACAGGAGCATAGGAATTTGAACGCGACTTTTTGGAGTATCAATCAACAGTCCCACTGCTGGGCACAGGCCTCCTCTCACACAGAGAAAGGATTGAGTGTAAATCACCACATCAATCCTCGCATATTACTATTTCAGCCTGTGAAATTTTAAAACAAAAACGAATTATTTATTAAATTGAGCATTTTAATGAACAGGGTTATTATCGGAGAAATGAATAGGTATCAGTAATTTTTTTGTGATATTAATTTGCTTAGCTTAGCTTGTTTATAGTGTAGGCAACAAATACCTAATTGATTGTTCAAGTCACATTTAACGGCTGAGTGCGCCTGCTTGATAAGAATTGAGATTACACTGGATTTTGTTGCATTAAAGTATTTTTGTGTGTTATTGAAATAATACTGACCAAGTACATAATGAGTTTTATTATTCATCTGAATGTTGTATAGCATAATAAAAAATCCTTACAAAAACTGTTCCTAAATTACAGAGACACAGACAAAGATGGCTTCATGGATGAACACGAAGTCAAAGACTGGATTGCCCCTCCCGAATTCGACCACGCCGAGGCTGAAGCTAGGCATTTAGTTTTCGAAGCTGACACGGACGCTGACGAAAAACTCACCAAAACAGAGATCTTAGACAAATACGACCTCTTTGTTGGCTCCCAAGCCACCGACTTCGGCGAAGCACTGGCACGCCACGATGAATTTTAAATTTAGAAGCAAAAAAAAGTTGTTTGAAATAAGAAGATTCTATTGAAACAATCTCAAACTAGTTTTAGAATACGTCTTCCATTCATGTTGACCGTCATTCATTTCATACATTGCGATGTTAATTTTTATGAAGTAATTTTATAAATTGGCAACTTAGCAATAAGCAGCTAGCCACTTAGCAAATGTTTCTGAGTAAATCAAAAAGTGATAAAATTATTTTGAGGCTGGTTATACTGAATTAAATTATTTTGAATAAGCAAACAGTCTATTTTGTAAATTGAAATAACTTTCAGCCATATAATTCTAGAATCTCTGCGTGGCATTAAAACTTTTATGTAATAACTTAGATTTTAAGTATTAGTTTCTAACAACAAAGCCAAAGTTATGTTCCAGTGAGGATTGATACAATATTTTCGAAATTTAAATTTAAAATGTTTTTCTCTTTATTTACGTATATGTGCATTTATTAAACGTCAAGTTTTTATTATAAGTATTTATGGGAGAGATGTAGTATGTCTTAAAGGCTGCGTTAATTTTCCATATCGTTATAAAAATATTTAACTATCTAACATTCCTTTTTAATATGTTCCATGACTTTTTCCGTATACTACATTTCTTCTACTCTTATTATAAGCGATCGGTACTTACTAAACTTTAAAGAGTTAATAGCTAGGCATAAAGCAATAAATTCTATATTATGTATTTTAATAATATTGTGTTCATAATTTGTAAAATAGATCTGCCAAGTACAATAATGTATTAACTATGTAACGACAGCTTACCCCTATATTCATATGAAATAAATATTTTTTTCGACTACATTTTTATTTTTATTTTAAACTTGACACATGCTTTTTACCCAAAATTCGATATTGAATATCGAATTTTGGGTAAAAAGCATGTGTCAAAAGCTTAGACCTTTTTGGCCATTATTACACCATTTGAAAACCTTCTGACTAATCCTCTCAAGCTTACGCACTTTTGCTGCCTCATAGAACAACTTAACGATGTCGAAATCTAACAGTATTGGATTTTGTGGCGTCGATTTTATACATGGACGATTTGGTTATGGGCGCAAATGAGTAAGACTCTTACAAAACAAAAATTGCGAAAATCTCGGAAACCACTGAACTTTGCTCAGAGGTAAGAGTGGCTTGATTTGTTGCTCTTGGGCCCTTCTATTACCTCCTTCCGGATATACGTCGAGTTACAAGTAACCCTGTATATTAGGTATCTACCATTAGCCACTAGATAGACGATCTGGCCAAGATCGCTGGGAAGCAGTGGATGAAGGTTGCTGAAGATCGAGCAAATTGGTGAAGTTTGGGGGAGGCCTCTGTCCAGCAGTGGACATCTTTCGGCTGAAACAACGTTATGGAGTACCTACACCACACGATGTACACAGCGATAGTTCAAAGCAGAGCTTTTTGGTGAGTCGATGGTTTTACAATATTTCACCACGGCACGCGCTGCAGCATCAGGTGTTGGGGCACAATGGCCCATTGTCTGTGGTGTGGCACCGGACAAGCAACCTTTATCGTCAATGTAGCCCTGGATAGTGCTTTTAGTCAGGCAGAGGGAAAATAAACATGTATCAAACTCGCTTACAAGCATACAAAGTATACAGTACTCCAGCAAACCTTTTAAAATCAGGTACATTTCCAATCATCATTTTCATATGTTTTTTTTACCGTTGAACGGTTACCACATTTTCATACATTACCAAAGTTCTAAAATACAGGCTCCATACTCGTGCGTAGGTACCTGAATTATGTTTAAAGTCGTTGAGTATTTTATCAAGCGTGCGTGCTGCCGTGAGCTAATTAATTGATCAGGAATTCATCATGGCGGAAGCTCCCATGCGCATAGTCGATGTTATTTTAATTTTTTAGTGCGAAATTTAAGTATTTGCGGTCCTGATTACTTTAGCAAGGGATTGGGTACCTACCTACTTAGTTATTCGACAACTAAATCCAATAGTTTCTAATTAAAGAAGGTACTTAATTTAGCTATGAAAAATCGGTACCGGCCTAAAAATTACTTTCTTACCCCTCTTATGGCGGTTTACACTACCGGATTTTCCACGCGTTTTCCGCGCATCGAATGTGTCGGTCATAGAAGAGCCGAGCTCCTTTTGTCCCACGTAATACCTACGATTACGTGGAACAAAAGCAGCTAGTGTGAACACGCTGTAAGAAGACGAATAGAATAAATGGTTATCCAAAATGTGGCTATGTGTAGTCACCTATGTCGGCAAATAAAGATTAGGAAGATAAAGTCCAATCTAATGCGATCAAGCAGGCGTTACGAATACTCACTTACATATCTATTTCTTCGGTGCTCGAGTTCCGTGCTATCCACCGCTATTTAATTTACTATTTTGTTTCATAATAAAGCTTGCCACTCGTAACGTTTGCCGTGCTCACCGGGCCGGCAGCTATCGATGTTTTCTGCTCATTTCCCTCACTCCACGTGAAGTCGACTGCGCCACCTCACTCGACCTCATCGCTTATTCGGTGCACAGTTGCATACTCCTGTAAACTTTGGCTATTAGAATAAGGATAAGGGTACTCTAGCTTCATTAACTTTTAGGTCCCATTTATATTTTGTTGGAGTACATTTTTTTGAAGAGCTTTGTGAATATGTACGAAACTGCCACTTTGCCGTTAGTGTTATTCTATGCGGAATGGTTTTAAGCTTGTTGAGATTTTTTTTTCAGCTCGCTTACTACATTAATAACACCACAGAGTAGTGCTACTTTAGTGGAAGCTTACCAATAATTTTCTGTTAGGTTTCCACGCATACTTAAATATGACCTAATATAAGTATCTTTTTTAAGCCTACACAATCTTCAAAGTGATAAGAAATCACAGTATTTATATAAGCAACGCTTTGCCTACTTAAGCAGACAGTATTCAAATCCCTTCAAACAAACTCGACGCTTGTAAAGACACAAAAAAAGTAATGCCCAATTTCCATACATCAGGGCGCGTTCGCGACAAACGTCACAAAGCCCAAGAGACATCGAAGTCGCAACAACGACGCTCCACAATTATTTATTTTACAGATGCAAATTACAAGTGCTGAAAATTTACGCGTACGAATACGTAGCCAATATTCAGCCGCGTATTTTCGCCGCACCGTAAAAGCAACCGCGTTCTCCTTACATATTTTTGCATACTTATATTGTGACAGTAATACCTCGGTTCATATAAGATGGCGAATTTGTATGATAATTTTCATTTTGCATTCACTCCGGTTATTCTTCTTCGCGGTATGTTGTGGATAGCGCTCCAGGGAAATTCAGCGGTTTTGTCGTGTCCCACAGATATATGGCTGCTAGAAAGGTCTGCTATTAATGTCGTTTACTTTATTTAATAGCCGATGCGGTAAGCTAAACTGCTATTTTCGCACGCAAATTAGTGTTTGGTTCAAACCTCTAAATAACTTTTTCGCACCCAAAAACCGTTTCGCGCCAACAAGGGTGATTTAGAGTCGACCTACTTTTAATCTACCATCTAGTTTAGTGTGTTAGTTTAACAGATTCTACAAAATACAGTTCGCATCTGTTATAAGTAGATACTTCTTATCTACAATGCAGGCATGTAACTACTTTAGACCATAAATTGAAAAAGACAGGTGGGTAAACTGAAAAATTATTTTCCGAAAGTACCTACCTATCGAAAGTTTAAGTAGGTATAATCCTTTATTATTTTTTAAAGGTCACATCCAGTAAGATTCGACAGTTCTATCCAGCGAAGTAATTGCCGTCTTGGCGGGTAGTTCCCAGTATCAATATCAGTAAATATGCGAGGCTTAACTAGACAAGCCTGTCGAAGATGCGCTGTGGGGTACGTGGGGATACGTTCCCGTAAAGTATTATTTGTACTAGGATCTACGGCATTTCGGCACAGTATCTCGTCGCCGTACAAAACAGCGCTGTTCGTATATTGTTTGCGCAGTTCAGTAACATCATTCGTTTCGTTCACCTTCCCCTCGTGAACGCTGATCGCATCGTAAAAAACGAACGAGCCAAATAAGGGTTTATCTAGACGTTTTATGGCCCTACTGCTTTATTAAGAACCTCAGAACTTCAAGTTGGGTGCGGTTTTTCATTAAAATTGATTGATTAACGGAGTTTAACAACTTCATTAGGAAGTTAGTTTGTATTTTCCCAAGTTTACTACTTAATAATCATATATGGAGCACCATTTATTAACCGACTTCAACAAAAAGGAGGAGGTTCTCAATTCGGCCGGTATATATTTTTTTTTTTTTTT
>NWSH02000050.1:2458168-2468842 GCA_002382865.2 Heliothis virescens | reverse complement strand
AGGCAGTCGCTCCATGTAAAACACTGGTTCTTAGCTGCATCTGGTTAGACTAGAAGCCGACCCCAACGTAGTCGGGAAAAGGCTAGTCAGATGATGATTGAGATGTTAACAGTTTCTTTTCCTATATTACCTGCCTGACCATCCTCAGATACGCATGACAAGTCTATTACTAAATAACTAAGTATATATCTTGCTAAACAAAATAACAATAATCACAGATCTTGTCCTATTTAGCAAACATTATCACCATAACCAACAAAACATTTACGAAGCTCACCAAGTCCTCACATTCGGGAGATATGCCAAATAACATACAACATTATGCTGTAATGGCCGCCAACTATCGCCAGTAATACCCCTCAAGTATGTCCTTAATACGTATTAATAGGGCCAATGATTATTATGAAGCTATAGAGTACAGAAAGTTAGGAATCCAATCTACTGGATGATCTTTGGGCTTGGTCATATAGCTTAGATTTATTCGTTTGTTTGATCAATCATAATTATTTTAATAAGCAATCTTTGCATGTAACAAAGACACAAATGTGCTAGTTGCAATGTCTCAGAAAGGCTGCCGACATCGCAGTATTTTATAGGTAATGCACCAATTGCATTTTTTGAGAAAAAAAAATGCAGCGAAGATGGTCATTACTTAAGTAAGATTTAAAGCAAAAACAAAGAACAGTACAAAAAGTATAGATTCTAAGTATACATCTTTTGTTTTTAATGAGTTCAACAACTGTTGGTATGAACCTAGACTTAAAAACCTATTCAACTATATCTAGTATATTGCTGGATACTAAACTAGACCTTTCATCTCATCATACTAAACTAGACCTTTGATATGTAAAATTATATTAATACAATATCAATATTTGTAAAGGGTTTTTGCTAATAATTTCCAAATGATTGCTTTTAATAAAAGTAAAAAAGATAAAAGTTTGTAATAATAAAAAGAAGGCTTCATCTTTGAGACGTAAGATCACGTATTTTGAACTGAAGGTTTTTCAAATAAGCTCACTCAAAGGGATAGGTACCGAATGTATATTAAATGTGAAATCAACTGGCAAAATTACTTGTATCTAGAGGACTAATAAAATATAAATATTTTAGTAAATAACTGACCTGGTAAATTAAATGTGTGATGAATTAAATTTTATCGTCGAATATTAAAAAGAAACCTATTAAAGTTGTAAAAACCTTTCCAGTTTCTCTCTAATTAAAGTAAAACAAAACTTAAACTTTCAAAGCATTTCGACATTGTTTTAATACGCATACAAAAAGTCCTCACACACTCATCAGTTGTCCTCGATTGAATTTTTCTTTACAAAAAAATATTTCTTTTTATTCTTCTTTACGACACTAACGTCACCAAAATCACAAAGCTTATGTACGGAACCATTTTATAATGTAGGTCGTGGGTGCACATACACATAAATTTCTAAAACTGCTGTTTCGTCATCTGTGACTGACATAACACGGAGAATACGTATATTTTTGTCCAAAATATTCAATTTATGTACTGTCACATGTTTTTTACGACTTTTTGTATGTAAAGTTGTAAAATAATGCTCTGTGTGCCGAAATCCTAATATCTATGCTAAATATCAATTCAGTTGGGAGCAAAAACAAATAATATCACAGAAATTTTAATGGAAATACTTTGGATTTCAGTTTTATATTGGCTATACGAATTCGTGACCTTACGTTGGGAAGCAATCAAATACTAATTTCGCTCAAACAATGACGGAAAATTAGAAATGTATTCGTGCGTTAAATGTCAACCATTTTGAATGAGTTTCGGGAACGATCGATGGTAATAAAACTAAATGGTTTGATAATCGCTTGCGGGGCCAAGGGGAAAGATTTTTCGCGACGTTTTATCTCTTCGATTTGGCTTTTGATATAAAATCGACATTGCTGAGTTTCAGGAAAGCTATTTCGACTTGTGATTGGGTATTGCCGCGATTGGGTTTTGGCGTAACAAGAAACGAGTATCCAGCCGAATAATGTGTAAATCAAATTACGTATTGGTGGTTTTGGACAATCTATTTATCGACTATTTGGTCTGTTATTGATACCATGGATTTTCTCATGTCATTTTATTCCATAATTTAATCCTCGATAAACACATCGTGAAAAGACGACTTTTAAGGGCAGTTAAGTTCTGCTTTAACAATACATAAATCAACCGGGGTAACCAGTGTTTTGTTCGGCGAAAAATATTTAATTCAATAAATAAATATTTATAAACAATTATAAAATAACCGGGAATTTTTAAGGCCCTAAGTTTAGGCTAACTATTAGGCGCACCTGTTTATAAAGTAGCCTATAATCTTCGTCGATAAATGGGCTATCTAACACTGAAAAACTATTTTTTTTCAAATCGAACCAGTAGTTCCTGAGATTAGCGCGTCCAAACAGACAAACTCTTCAGCTTTATAATATTAGTATACCTAGATTTACATACATCGATAGTAAGGATTGAGTATACAAGACTCAGGATATTCATTGGATGACTGATGATGTTTGTCATGCCTATCGACCGGACTAGGCTTTTGTTGAGCAGCTAGACCCACGTTCACTGTCTTTGTGAATGGCTAATATGTTAGGCGTAGTTTGTGTTCCTACTGCCTACACTTGGCTATTGTTTTTGGTATTAGTTTCGAATAGAATCATAGTGTAATCGGTATCAGTAGGTGAGTTGTGGAGAATATTGTAAGGTGCGGGACATTTTGTAATTTTTAAAATTTGTCAGAAGTGGAAAACATTTGATGGCCGATTACCTATCTGTAGTTTTTTGATTAGAGATTAAAATTTGATTGAATTTGTCAATATTCAATCTCTATTCGAAAATCAACGGATAGACAGAAGGGTTATAGAAATCCAGTATAAGAGAATCACCTTTACTGAAATAAGAGTTTCGTTCTATTAAAGCATGTCTCAGCTTCTTTCTTCACTATTTATACTCATTAGTTACTCACTTATATGTACCAAAATATACGTTCATATCTGGCATACGTATTGAATAATTCCTCCCTAGCTACGTTTCCTTAATAAGTTCCTGTGTAACATAATGAACCCAACACATAGACTCTCTGCCAGCTAAATTTAGAATATTAGCGCCCATAATAGCATTTTCAGGGAATTATGCAGACTCGTTATGCCAAAGGAGCATAAATGTATTTACCTACGTCACTAACAATGAAGGTGTAAGGTTGAACGTAAGTTACATTTGCTTGTCGAGCCTGATTAAACTTTATTGAGCAACGTTCTACCGGTGACAACCCTTTGTTCTAATTCCGGATATCAGCACCAAGTTTACATTTGCAACCACAACCACCTTTATAACATGAACATAGAGTTCCAAATCGTTTGTCGGAGCTGTACATACTCGTGGGTAACAAGCGTACGTTCGCTTCAAACAATTACGGGGCACGCTCTAATTTTACTATCTGTCGCCCTGCCGAGTCCAATCTAAAAAATTTGCTCTTGGAAAAAACTGTAATTCGATTTGGAGAAATGACCCTTTTCGAATTTGGCTTTGTTACTTATGACACGCGGTGTCAGCATGTGACACTGACTTTTTTGACACGTAAACTAACAACATACTAGTTTAATACTGCTGGTTTAACTGTAACTTCTGTGTTTGTATTTGCGTTGTTCGCTTTGAATTCAGTCAATTGCCGTAACAATGAAAGCTAACGAAATAATTATGTATACGCTTGCTGAAATGGTTTAAAATTACATGCCTCCTATTTTTCTGCAGTATATAATTGGGACACTTATTTATTAATACTTACTTTTTTGCTTTTTGACATACTAGTACACATTAGTATCAAAACTTATAAGTCTGTAAGTTGGTTGTTAGTAAGTAAGAAGCCCACAAAAGGCTCTTTGACTACGTTGAATGCTGGATTCCTGACTTACTTTCATCTATCTTTATCTGATGAGACTAGAGCATTGACCTAGTTCATCTAAAAAACCGGATCGTGAGACCCTGTGATTACATAAAATAGCGGCGTCTTAAAGCATACAAGGAAACAATACAAAATACAAGTAAGCAAGCTTTTATCTTATATTTTATGTTAGCTGAAACAAGTGTAGTGCCCGTGCCTCTGCAACTACTTATGCACCATTTCTTTTTAGTCTAAAAGTTTAGTTGTTCCAACTTTTAAGCGGCACTTTACATCCTAGCTTACAAACCCATTTCGAAAATGTCTTTTCTATTTTAAACAAGTTGAGAATTTTCAGTATGCACGTTACTTTATGTTCGTGTAATATTAAACAGATATTATCTTTATGTTTAATGTAAATAAGAGTGCGCGAGGAAAGTAGTTCGCACATAACTGTAGGGAGTAATTTGGTCGTTGTTTAGTTAGACACTTGGAGTGTAAGAGTCAGAAGGTCCACTTTGTACAGGTCTGTTACATAAACTTGGGCCAAAGACCATTTGGTTTCATTGATCTATCCATCTAGTGCAACAAGCTTGATGTTTCAAAAGAGCTTTTAAAAGCCTATTTGAAGTATAAAAAAAATTGTTTGACTTCATGTGATATGAATTCATTGGATTCAGCATTATGTTAAGTTATATTTATGGGCTTCCATAAAATGAAGCTGAATGTTACCATACGAAGCCTGAAAGAACCCTTTCAATATAAGTTTTCAATAAACCTTCTGTGTTATATTCTCTTAGTAAAGATCCCGGTTTCCCCAGATGGCAAGTTACATCTTCCCCGTCACATAAGTATTGCGTAATAGGCTGTATCTTAACTCCCTAGATAAAAACGTTCCCTCCAAAGTCTTTGTGTAATCTGTTCCCTTATTATATGCGAACTTTGTGTGTGCCCCTTTATTTTGCTTGCAAGTGTAATAAGGGTCTTACATGATTGTTATTAGGTTTAATTATGATTAAAATAAAACATTGTATTTTGGGAAATAGCTTGAAAGTACAGACACCTGCCCATCAACTTACCACAATCTGTCCAATTTCTTCAATAGATGTTCAACCTTATTACAATACTAGCTTCCGCCAGCGGTTTCACCCGATTTCCCGTGGGAACTACTGCGCGCACCCGGAAAAAAAATAGCCTATAACCTTCCTCGATAAATGGGCTATTTATCGCTGAAAGAATTTTTCGAATCGGACCAGTAGTTCCTGAGACTAGCGCGTTCAAACAAACAAACTCTTCAGCTTTATAATATTAGTATAGATTAGAAGGTTAATATTCGATTGGTAAATTTTTACAAATTCGTGTAAGTTGATCTGCTGTCGTCTTTCCCTCAATATTTTCCAAGAGAATTAAAAAACAAATGTCATGTCATCTAATTAAATTTATTTTTATATGACTATTTAATTACAAAGTCCCAGTTGTTTATGAAAGCCGGTTACTGCATTAAATTTAAATTCTTCTAGTACAGATGACAGCAGGTCAACGTATACCAATCTGTCAAATTTTACCAATCGAACATTAACCTTCCACTATTGTGATAGGGTTGAAAATCCATCGCAGAAATTTGACAGATTGTGGTAACTTGGTGTGCTGTCGTCTGTACATTTTTATTCTCGCTCATTACGTTGAAATTGAAGAATATCAGATATCTGGAGGAGTAAGAACTTTATAAGTCATATAAGGTTTCTGTCTGAAGAGTTTATTAATTTGTGGAATATTGCTCTCTGGCGGGTTTTATTTCAAAGTAATTTTCATGAAGAAAAATAAAAATAAAGTGGTTTAGTTTGCTGAACTTATGACCGTTGTATATAGGTCAATAGTAGGGCTTGTTGTTATCAATGTATGTTATTGTATAAAGTGGATATAATATACTACTAATATAACAGATGCGAAGGTACACAGTTAGTCCACTCTAGAGTTCGAGAGAGGACCTGGCTACTTGACCTGGCTTTTATCCGTGTGCAAAGCAGGTTCCTCTGAAGGCGGGTGGAACCGCTAAGAATATTAAATAAAAAAGAATAGTTAGTGTGATTATATAACCGATCACGTCTAAGATTCGAAATCCGGCAGTTCCATAAATAACAAAATGGAATTCGGACTACACTACTAAAAGGTTCAGTATTGAAGTTATATTTCGCAAAATAATCTTAATGTATTTCATTTACAAATGAAATAAAATCAAACCAATACCATAGTTCAATTCAAACATCGAATTCAAAGAAAAACAACAAACAGCCAATAAATTCCCAATACCGAACAATTACAGCACTACAATCGCGAAAAAGACAGTTTGATAGTCCAAAGCTTTACAAAGTTTTCCCATACTTTAATAACATCTTCACAATGGCATTTGTTCAATTAGTTCACGGGACGATAGGACATTCCACTGGATAAACTTCTCACGAATCCCCATTATAAAGTCCTTAAGAATCGGGGCGCGATAAAATTAAATTTCAATATCTTATCTGACGTTGTAGATTTACTTGGATTGGATGTGAGATGATGCAAATTGTGGATTAATGCGCCCCATCAGACTCGTATAACGAAGGCATGTTTTTTAAATATTCTAGGAAGAATTTTGAGACGAAGTAATAATATTTTCTAGTATTATTGTTCGTGATTAGGTTCGTCTTTTATAGGAGAATAATTTTAGTTTTTTGATAAACTAAAGACGTGATTAGCTCCTAAAGCACATATTACAGAATCAAGATCAACCATTCAATTAAAATCAATTTTAAACATTCTTCAGTTTCCACAGGTTTACAGAAGCTGTCCGAGGCTTCCATCCATCATACCCCATTAAAAACTCCCGAAAACATCAACAAGAAACTGAAAAGAATAAACAAGCCGCGATGCAAGACGCCAGGGATTGAAATTATCAAGTAATTTAATAAAACTGAGCGATAAGTCGACGCGGGCCCACGTCGGCCACTCGCAGATAAAAGGGAATAAGTTTAAACGAGAAAAGTTGGTAAGATAGCGCTGTGGACAGCCGGGCCCTTGGCGCCCGCGCCGTCGCAATATCATTCTGACAATTGTCGCGGTTTTTACTGACGGCCCGATGATTGTTCTGTTTGTAAGTTTGATCTTTTTGGCTGATGGTGTTATGAAATTGTGTTCGTTTGTTTGGCTAATTAAGGGAGGACTGTCAAAATTCTTGGAAATGTGCAAAAAATCGAGTAACATAACATCACTTTAGAAAGAAGAAAATGGGTAAACGAAACTGAAAAAATTTACGGTGCCCCTTGGGTTAGCTGAAAGAATTGATCGCTAAAATAAATATTTTTTTAAGTTCAATTAATAAAGAAAAATATACTTAATTTAGACGAAGAAACTATAGAGACTTTACGATATTAAATTAGAATTCAGTTTCAAAAAAATTAAATAACTTTACCAAAAAAAACGTCTCGTCCAAAAAAGTGCGAATTGGGACGATGAGTTGAAAAAAGTTTTACTTCGGGTCTAGATAAGAAAATTTTATAAATATTCCCAAATCTACGTCTTGAAACAGCTTTAATTTTATTCTAGACTAAATTGCCTATATTCCCTGCATAGGATTAAGAATTGAGTCGAAAGTTACGTGTCTGTATTGGAATATTAGTTTTGATATCAGAAATAGTTTTGTGAAAATTTGGAAATATTATTTTCAGCTATATTTTTGCAGTCTAGTATTATCTCTTCAACTTCTAAAGTCATTGCAGATACATAGTATGTCATCCGCAACGATATGGCGTTATGGCGTCTACAAGTTGGGCATATGTTTAAATAAGACCACTTATCCATTAGCAGATCTATACAGCATAGCTAAGTCAAAATACTCATATAATTTTAGTATTATCAAAGCACACGATTATAAAATTATCGGCAAAACCTTATCGAACCCTAACACATACAAAACCACTCTTGCTGCAAACTCGATCAAGTATTTACACTCTTAACCCTCAAACTCGATACTTCGAACAAGTTAAAACATCACGAAAATTATGAACTTACACCACTTAATAAGTACAGTACGACCAGTAATTAAGTGTGTCTAAGTTGGCGAGCGATCGACGGGACGCCTTCAGACGGCTGCCTCTAGGGAGCTAAGTTGAATACTTGCTAACTTAACGCGAACTTGTTGATGAGTGACGCGAGGGTAAGCCGATGGGGTAAAGAAAAAATTGCTGAAACAAGGGTAATCAAGTGGGAAATTAGTAGTAATAGATTGAGTACTTTTGATATAGAAATATGTATAACGTTTTGTTCGCTTGAAGTATGTTAAAGGAAAGATTAGGACAACAAAAAACTTCTTTGTTTAAAACTAGAGCGATAGACTGTTAATAGGAATATTTAGAAACATCATAAGCCTTCCAATCTTTTGCAGCAACATTGTATCACAATCTGAAATCGTTTCATAAATCGATACATACATAGCGATGCAATTCCGAGCATTCGATTTTTCCCAGCAATCCAATTCACGATGTTGCGGACGATAGATTGGAAGGCGTTTAGTGGGATTTAGCAGCTTTTATCTTACCTACCACTGAATTACTAGACGATAGACCTAACAGATGACAACTTGTATATACAGAAGTCAGTATTAGTGCGAAATAAAATTTCTAAGTAGGAAATAAGTTTAGGTAAGTAGTTGAAGGAAAACAACCTATTTAACTACTGAGGCAAACAAACACCCAGCCCCGTTTCACGCCACATTGTACAATTTGAATGCACAAAAACAATCCTCTTTATTTATCTCAAGTTGATTCGTTCCCACCTCGTCTATTTGTTCAGTTCCCGAGTTTTCTTTGACAAATCTCATGCGATGGCTCAGTAAATACGCTCGAAAGGGTTCCTCGCGCACTTTGGAAGTTTGTTCAATGAACGACTTGGACCTTTCTAGCTTAGTGCGTGTCGAAACTGGCTCAACATCGCGAGCGCCTAATGGAACAAAGCAATTCTTTATTATTTAGCTTTCGAAATTATGTTTGCTTATTCAACTTTGTAACCGTTTTGCGCAATTTTAGGCTTTGTTGCGTGTTGATAAGGATGGTTTTTCAGTACTGTGGGTTTGTTTTTCTATAGGGTGGTTGGTTGGCTGCTATTTTGGAGTCAGTTGAAAGATGGAAAGTAACTAATTTTGAGGCGAGCTAATAACGTTTATTTGTTTTTTTTTTTTTACATTCCAGACACATTTAAGTATGTATGTATATAGTAGACAGATGCTTAAGTTCTAAATGCAGTACTACATCGCAATCTCTTGAAAATACCTCACAGTAAATTCGTGTTCACGTACAATTACCAAAAGCGTACACACATATGCAATTAGCTAAACACGGCTAATAAAATCTCTTCGGCTACATACACAAAACAATAATAGCTTCGTAATTAGAGAATCGCGTACAAATGCGATTATCGTTATTACATGCGAGCTGTTTGCCAAACATATTCACGTAACTTCTATTTAATTTGCGTAGCTATTTAAGAGGAATTCAAGCTGAGAATAATGTAGGTTATTGTTCTGGAAATAGATGATTTTTAAAGCTGACTCTGCTAATGTATTGTTTTTTTTAAATCCGACTCTGCTAATGTACAGACGACAGCAGGTCAACGTATACGAATCTGTCGAATTTTACCAATCGAACATTAACCTACCTCCATTGTGATAAGGTTGAAAATCAATTGCAGAAATTTGACAGATTGTGGTAACTTGATGTGCTGTCGTCTGTAGGTACCTATTGTTTTTTTTCAGGACATCACGAATTATGTTTAATCTTTAGATCTTTAAAGTGAGTTAATTTTTTTACGTATTTTAACGTATTTCTGTCATTCAGTGATATGATTTTTTTAATTGTTAGGTATTCCGCTTTAGTAGTAAGGTGCTAATTTTATTTTTTTTTATTTTATTTATCCATTTATTTCAGGCATCAAGGCCCATATTAATAAATACAATACTATATTTATATAAAACTTAAACATACTATAAATACATATTAAACATAAACATTAAAACTAATGTACACGAAGTGTCGGCGTCGTGTTTCGCTGACTGGTGTCACGTAGCTGGCCACGAAACCGGCGGTACATAACACCCATCGGCCAGAAATCTTCCTTGAGGAACTTTTCCAGAGAATGTGTTGGAACACGCACCACGAACGACTTAACGTTCGTTTTGTGACTCGGCTCCAACCTCTCCACCCTCAAGGTCCAGCTGGTCTTGACGCGCAGATACTCCACGACCTCCTCAACCTTCGTGGAGTGGTGCAGTCTGGACACGTACAGCAGCGTCGTCGGAGTTGCTGGACGCAGCAGCATGTTGGGTCCTGCCAGCGCAGTACCACACTGGTTCCGACAAGGAGGCTTCTTCTTCTTCCTCTTCTCCACCTTAATGAAGCCATCCTTGTCGCACGTGTCTTCCTTTGGACCCTGCCTTGTCAAAACCTGGTTTGGTTTCGACCGGCTACGCTTACCCCCTTTTGTTTTTCCCGCGATTCTAGCCTGCGAGTTTTGTGGCTCAACAGGCTTTTTAGCGGCTACAATCGCTGCGTAGGCTCGTTTGGGGGTCGCCGAACCTATGCAAGTCATCGTCTCCACCGGTGTCGAGACGGGGACGGCGGCGGCACACGTTGCAGCGCATGCATTCTCGGCAGTTGGTGACGCATTCGAGCCCGCCGACTCGAAACTGCAGATTGAGGCGTTTTGCGCCCCGCGACGCGTGTTCACATTTGCGACGTCGCTGGCG
>NWSH02000050.1:2434164-2446959 GCA_002382865.2 Heliothis virescens | reverse complement strand
AAAAAAAAAGTTTCTTTGGGAAAGTTGTTTGTAATCATGGGTAGAATCACGTGTTCAAGTATCGGTCACTAATTACCAGTCACCCTATATGAGTGTATAATTTAAAAATTGACGTAAACTTTATGTTGTATTACCAAGTCGTATAAATAATTACTTCGTGTGAAATACATGGTATTAATATTATGTTTA
This sequence comes from Heliothis virescens, assembly GCA_002382865.2. NCBI lineage: Eukaryota > Metazoa > Arthropoda > Insecta > Lepidoptera > Noctuidae > Heliothis > Heliothis virescens. The sequence goes on along the minus strand of NWSH02000050.1, from coordinate 2,446,770 downwards.
AAATGGTCGTGTATTTAATTAAAATTCTCAGAATGTTTGCAAAATGAAACCTCAATATGTAAACTCATATTTATAAGTTTTATAACCATCAATATTTAACAAAATGTTTTGAACTACTAACAGTGTTTGTAACAAGTAAATTAAGTTGTTACAAGTTTCACTTTACTTAACACTTTGCAGACGTTAAAGTCTTAGTTAAGTTTAAGTAAAGATCTGGTGTAAAATCCCTGCAGTACATCTTTAAAGTTACAATTTTATTCAAACAAATTTTAAATTAAAATTCTTAGCGAAGAGTTCTGATTGGTTCGCACTTATTAAATGGGCACTTTTTTATTTAAAAATCTTATTTTTGTCATGCAATAGCACTATCAGCTACTATCTATACTATACTGCTACTATCAGCCTACACTCACTGTGTAGTCTTGTTGGCCTTTTAAAGAAATGAGTAAGTCAGATTCAAATTCATTATTTGTTATTATTATAGCGGCAAATATCTGTGAAAATGTCAACTCGCTAGCTATCACGAGTCTTATGATACAGCCTGGTGACAGACGGAGGGACGGACAGCGAAGTCTTACAATAGGTTCCCGTATTAACCTTTGTGTACGGAACCTTAAAATCGTATATCGTGTAGCAAAATAGTAAACCGCATCGATTTCTCAAACAGCCTAATGGATATCAAGTATACAGCTGTTTGTAATTCATAAAGGTAGTTGCACACCTGCGTTCCACAAATTAGCTGATCAATTAGTCGCCGCGCGTCGTACGGTGTGCAGATTCTATTTGCTTGAGGTAACGAGCAGTTAGTTAATACTATTTAGTTATATGTATTATGTAATCTGTATAGAGATCTATCTTGAAGTCTTCGTAAGAAAGTTTTAGGGATAGTAACAGAAATGTTGATCGAAAATAATGGATAGCAGACCTATACATGTAAGGTCAGTTTACCTACACTTTACTTAAACTCTTTTAGAAAACTTAGTCGATATATAATAGTACACTTAAGTTTTTAGCAATAAGCATAGTTGTTAGTACTACTATGTACTTACTGCAAACCTCTCTAGCCTCTTTATGCTGTGCCCTACTGGGTCCATATTGTTTCTAATATATTGTTTTAACTCTATAAGATACCACCTGTATAACATATGGAATGCCAATAAAGAATTGAGTATTGAGTACATGGTTGAAACGCCTAAAGCGATAGCTTGAATTTGGGAAACGACACACCACTTTTGACCGAGTGCATAAATATATTGAAAGGTTGCAGGAAATACTGAGAGACATGAAATGTGTTAAAATACATACATAACTTGTAAAACTATTTTTTTAAGACTATAGACATAAAAGTAGGTTCATCAGCACATTTACATAGAATTAGCATGGCATAGAATTTACATGGAATAAAGCAAGGCTACTGAACAAATATCTCAATAAAGAGAAACAATGTAATTGGCCATTGAATGCGACAGTAAACCTGTGTCATTAAATCGATTTATACGATGAGTTTATTGCATTCAACAGGCAACTACCTACAAATCTATTGTAATGTACAGACGCCAGCAGGTAAACTACCCGAATCTGTATTTTTTTTTACTAACCCAACTATATCCTTCCACTGTTGTGATAAGGTTGAAAATCTATTGAAGAAATTTAACAGGTTGAGGCAGGTTGATGTACTGGCGTCTGTATTACAAAAGCTTCGCGATCTTCAAGTTAATTAAAGATTTTTGAACTAATTCTTTCAGTGGTATGAACATATGAACAGGCTGTTCTCACATAAGGAGATCAGCCAGCTGCGCAGGACATATAATAGTGCACAAGCATTTGGGCAGACACAGGTGCAATCCCTATACATAGCCCGATAGGACTACACGGGTGAGTTTTGACTATATCTATTACGAATATACATAAAAAACAATTATTTTTTCTCCAGATTTTACCTCATTCCAACTTTATTAATTGAAACAAGTAAAAAATCAACTACAAATAACAATTCAATTATCAGTGTGAAGCAAAAGCGCAGTTTTAATTAAAATACGTCACACATCCTAGTCATAAAACAACATTGTTGCTTTAGTTAAAACTGTTTGAATCGCGCTTGATCTCCTGTTTCAATGCACTGTTTGTTTGCCTAACAATGTGTATAGAAATATACTAATAAACTACTGAATATAAACTGTATTTACTATATTCATATTTATTTATTGCTTATTTTTCACGGGTAAGCGTAGCATGAATTCTGCTGTAAATGCAGTGGAGTGGAGAACTTCAATAGAGTCTTATGAGTGGAGAACTGGCTGGGATCACCATGTACGGTAGGCGAAATGAAACGAGTGACTGCTGAGAATATACTGCGTTTTATTAATTAAATATAATTAATTTATAGACTACTAGCTTCTGCCAGCGGCTTCGCCCGCGCTATACTTGAAATCCCGTTTTTTCCCGTTCCCGTGGGAATTTCGGGAAATCCTTTCTTAGCGGATGCCTACGTCATAACATCTGCCTGCGTCCCAAATTTCAGCCCGATCCATCCAGTGGTTTCGGCTGTGCGTTGATAGATCACTATGTCAGTCAGTCAGTCACCTTTGAGTTTTATATATTTAGATTAGGATTACTAACCATATTTCCATTTTTTATTGCTTATTTTTCACGTAAGTGTAGCATATTCTGCAGTAAATGCAGTGGAGAACTTCAATAGTCTTATGAGTGAGAAATGTACGGTAAATGAAATGAAACGAGTGACTGCTTATAATAAACTGCGTTTTATTATTGAAATATAATTAACTTCTACACTATTAGGATTACAAAGATTATGATTTAGATTGATATTAACCAGTTAATTCAGAACGTATGATTATAACTATTCCATTTTTTGAGCCCAAAACCAATAAATTTTTCGTCTCAAGATGCATTTGCTACTTAACCTGAAACCTATAAAGTTTCTCAAAGTTAAGTCAGAAATAATTGAAATACTGTCCACTTAAATAACCTTGTTTATATTTACGACATCTTAATTAGCAGTTGTAACAAAGCACTTGAAGTTTGAGGTCAGTGTATCGTCCGTTTGTCCTCAAGAACGACCTCAAAACCAACATTGTAAACTTAACTTGTAAACAGTGTACTTAATTACAATTTATTGTTAGATAAACAAAAACAGTGACAGCGTTCGGTGTGTAGCTGTGTCTAGCAAACTAAGTGTCAGTGTCCAAGTTTTTATTGTTTGCTACTGCAATAAAATTGTGTGCGATCATTAATTATTACTAAGACGCTTTTTTCTTGTTAGTCAGACTATAAAGTATAGATAATATCTGTCTATTCATGAGTTTACTTTTGTAATCATTGACTTTAGTTTGTGTTTTGTGGTTATAAAGATTGCTCCGAACTCCGACTTTGTTGTGAAGTCGTGAAATAATAGACTGGATATATGAAATTAGAGGTCAATTTATCCATCTAAATAAATGTTTATTTATGTTCAAAATTATCGAGTTATTTTACAAAACAACATGTTTTCATCTACAACGGTATAGCTTCAAGCAGCACCCTTCTAAACAAAATGCAATGTTCTTACTAAATAAAGTACAACATTTATCTAATTCGTGACATAAAAACTTACCGTAGCGAGGACCAGACACTTGTACAGTCGCACTCAGCTGCCACTGGCGACACTAATTACTTTAAAACGTTTTCTCTCCGCCTTAATTCTGTCACTTTGTCTGAAGAAGTGCATCTACAGCATCTGTCTTCAACTGATGAAGCTGGCACCAGAAAGTTAAGAGTGCATATCACTTAGCGAGCGTGCAGCGAGAATTCGGAACTAAGTTTCGAGTTGAGTAAAGTGCGAGTTTATTTATACTTGGAAGTTTTGATGCCTTTGTTTGTTTTGTTTTAGCTTTTCCGTGTGTTGGGTTTAATATTTTATGGGCGTTCTAAGTGGCGAATATGTTTTGTCTGGTAAAAGATGATGAATTAGATGATGATGAAAATAAAGCATATATGTGAGGTTTTCAAAATGACAACTTGCAATGTTGCCTATTTACATCAATACAAAGCTTAGGAATAATGTTGCTTTCATAAATTCTAGGCTCGAACCAGTATATCCAGAGATTGCTCATTACCGTTTTACTCAGATACAATCTTAGCAAAATCGACCCAATTTATATCCAAGACACCTAACATTATTTCTTTATTAATCTAAGTCGCACCTAAAATTGTTTATAAGACGACACCGGCTTTATTATAAGCTATAAGTCATATCTAGATTCTGACCATTCATTTGGGCGAAGGGCCGAGGCCAATAACAGTTTATCATGGCGTTCGTGGCGCCCTCTTGCGGTCACTAGCGCAGTTGTATCTTAGGGGAAAGGTGGTGTATATCAACCCTACGGCCGTTCGGTGAATCATTGTTGATGACTGTACATTTATTGTTGGGTTAGGTTGCTATGAATGTTGTTTTAACGGTTGATAGTTGGGTTTGTTGGCTGGTTTTGGTATGTTTTATGGTGTGTTCTTGAGTTGTGGAGGTTGGAGTAAAGTATTTGTAAAGATGAGTTGGTTTTGCCGCTGCTGAGTTGAAGGATGGAAGGACTTTTTCCTGAAAATATGAAGTACTGTCTGCTGGCTGTAGAAAAATAGTGAAATAATTAACTCTAGGAATGTTGCCAGTATTATTTAAGTTGGTGTGTATTTTACTACATTTTTGAATCATCCTGTCTTTATGTTCCATTCAAGTATAAATATTATTCCAATTCAAAATTCGAAGTCGAAAACATGATCACCCATCTAGTTTTAGGCCGCGGCGTGAGGTTTATCGATCGTGCGGTTCGTGTATAACCACGAACAGCATAATAAATGAGTAGCTGTTGAAACATTGCATATTTATTTACTTTAATCAAACTCATGTAGGTTAATTGGCAGTGCTCCAATTATTTCATTACTTTTAAAAGCTAGTAATTATGAATATCTGATAAGGGCAAAATCAACGTTGATAAGCGTACCGTAGTTATACACACGAAACCATTGTGTTAGTGTTTTTGTTTTTTAAATAAAAGCTCAGAATTCTTATAACTATGAGTTTTATTTAGGATTTGCGAAATTACACTTTAAACATGATTTTTTAATGTAACTTTCATTATTTTGTTGCATGTTATAAAAAAAATCTATCAACAAAGATGTCGCATTCACCCTTACATTTCTACGAAAGGGTGACAGAACCGATCCTGTGTTTGTAACCTAAAGCATAATGTATTTGTCTATCCATACTATTCGACTTAAGAGGCCTTCTCGGACGGAACCTACACCACTTCAATTCGTGTAACCTTTGAGCTATGCCGTAGCCGGCCTCTACGCCGTAGTCAAGCACTACGTAGAGGCGTAGATAACATGAAGCTATTGGATAGCTTGTTGGAATCTATCTGAAAGTGTAATTACAGTAGGTGTAAATAGGCGTCGTATTTCAGATAGAATGCCTTATGTTCTAGAATGTTCTAAGACCTTATCAGTAAAAAAAAATATTGAAGCAGGTATATTAAAACGTTAGAATTTGAGGAAAGAAGTTCCTTTTGAGGGTTATATTATTTTAATTATTGCAAAATTCTCATTGATTTATATTTCAATACCAAGACAAATCAAAGAGATTCTTATTTAGGGTACTACACTCGAACACATCAGGCTAACTGGTCCTGTGGTGGTCAATCACCGTTATTTTAAAAAGTATTTACTTCACAACACATTCGCAGTCCTTATGTACGGAAAAATCGGGTCCTTTCACAATCGCGATACATGATCGTGAAACAGTAGTAAGGCCAGCAACACACGCTGAGTCATCACTTTAAATATGTGCTGGCACTGTGTAAAAATAAATTCAACGCGTGAAGTGAGCCCCGGCCTTTATTACTAGGAATCATGCGACGCTATTTAATGTTGAGTTTTGAACAAGCTGTATTTAACGTACATAGTACATACATGGCAAATAAATTACATATTTGGGTTAGGGTTGTATAGTGCCTAAAGGTAAATCAGGTAATGCTAATCCCACCAAAAACTTTAAATGTAAAAAAAGCCAAGTCTCTCTACGCAATTCTTCTATCGTAAAAAGTTTAGAGATTACATAGAAGCCAAGTTCTCTTCAACTTAATTTATAATAATAAATCAATACTTTGTGACAATAATTTTGTTTACATTATAATAACAGTGACTTACAAAATATACAAAATAATTTAAATACTTAAGAAAATTAGCTATTTAGCAAGTTAAAGTTAAGATCTGACGTAACAAATTATTTATTAAACACATTGTCTAGTTGGATTATATGAAAATGCAACTGTTAGTTTAAGTACCTTGAAACCCATAAGATAAAAAAAAAGTATTTTCTTTTACAGCGTGTTGCGTAAAAATAAAAATAAATTAATCTCTCACCTGCCTGTAGTCCACTAAAAACAACGCTGTAACATGATATGCCAACATATACGTGCGTTACATAAAATTTTAATTGAATACGAAGAACGTTTGGGGGTTTTTAATTTTTTTAGCGATGCGAAATATTCTGGTCTCGTGTTCATGACGTGTTCCGAGATACGCGTTGTACGCCAATTTTGTGCGTTATGACATTTTTGCCTAAATGACATTTTTGTCTTTTGTTTTTTTGGGAATTAATTAAATTTTCTTTAGTAGATTACGTCCAGGGTGTGAGTGTTAATAGAGAGATTGTGTACAGTTTTTGGGAGAAGTATTTTTGGTCAATAATTTATTTTAATAAGTTTGCTCTATGTCCATTTTTTAAAAGAAGAAGTATGTCTAAAGGAGGTCAAGGCTGTGTTTTGAAAATTATAAACATCACCAGCCTTTATCCCAATTTTGATATGAGGTCGGTGCAGCATATTTTCTTCTTCCATATTCTTCTATTTGCTGTTATTTTGCCGTTCTTTAACAAAATAGTATGCATATTTGTAATTATATTTAACAACCAAGTAATAAGTCATCAACAGCACACTTCATTAACAAACAACACTAGAGTTTCATACTAAAACAGTGTCGAGTCCTCTACCCACGTGTACGTATGCAGTAAAACAATTTGTAAAGCGAACGAGGGCCCGGGGACTAATACCGAGTGAAAAGTTTCCACTAATAAAGATTACACTGTATGACTCGCTCACTAGAGATGTAATTTTACGTGATTTATGTATGTTCTGCAGTTTGTCTGTTGATGTTACGGTTGGTAGTAAATAATTGTGAAATATTCGATGTGTTTATTGGACTTGTTAGTGTTTGTGTAATGGTGTTATTTACCTTTTTTTAGGGCTCCGTACTCAACGGGTAAAACGGAACCCTAATTTTGAGACTTCGCTGTCCGTCCGTCTGTTACTAGGCTACATCTCAAGACCCGTGATAGCTAGATAGTTGATTTTTATACAGAAGATGTATTATTGTTGCCGCTATAATAACAAATATGAAAACTATAGTAAACGACGTAGGTATGTGCGAGAGCTCGTGCAGAATCCTTCGTGCGCGAGTTCGATCTCCTGTCTTGACATACTACCTATAACATCGGTATACTGTAACATGAACAAAAATATGCAGAAATACATCAACATTACCTCACCCTCCTTTCCATTCAGTTACATTTGCCATGAAAAATTAATATTTTAAATACACGTCCCTACAAAAAACAGTAATTAATTCGCTATTAAAACAGTCCAGCAAACACCGGCTTCCCATACACATCATATCAGTGTCATTCGTAGTTAATAAACGCGGTGATGACGTCACTAGGAAACTCGGACAACGTTTCGGACATTGTTGGCGCGACTGTGAAGTGACGGCATGCATATTTCATTGCAGCGACGTTATAATGGAAAACTTTTCAATGATTTTATGCATGTTTTAATTTGTGATGTAAGTTGTTTGGTTGGGAATTTTGTTTTATTAATAATAATGTATTTATTTCCAGACCATAAATCCATGAAACGAAACACAAAATATTTCGGTTTATAAGATTATAATTTTGTACACAAAACATACATATAAACACTACATTATTGTTTGTTATTTATTAATCATTGTATTGGTCTACTCTGAACGTTTTTACAGATTTCCAAATAAAAGGGTTTTATTTTCTATCGAGGCTTGTTTATTTATCGATCCATCGATTTCTTCGTCATTTATCAACAAATTATTTTTGCTATAAATTTTTTTGTGACATTTTGGGCGCTACAACTTTTAGATAGAGGAAAGCGACATCTATCAAAAATAAATAAAATACCTATGATTATTTAGCAGACTATAGTATTGAGTGTGAAACATGACCTAAACAGATAAATTACGAAAAAGCAGTACTAATCTTCCTTGGCAAACTTTTTAGTCTTTCCTGAATTGAATCTACATGAAGACATAAATCTTTTATTTGAAACAACTTTAGCGCTGGATTCAAAGCCAAAATTCAAATATAGAATGCTAATTCAGCCATTGCGCATTGCTAACCGTACATAACTTAAATAAGCACTAGATGAGAGCAAAATATATTGTGACGGAAATAAATGACAAATTCGATGAATCAGCTAATGTAGAAAGAAAAGAAAAAGAAAGAAAATACATTTTATTGTGTAATTGAAGATGCATACATACATAACATTATAAAGAATATATATACTTACTAGCTTCTGCCAGCGGTTTCACCCGCGTCCCGTAGGAACTTCTCAACGCATCCGGATAAAAGTAGCCTATAGCCTTCCTCGATAAATGGGCTATTTAACACTGAAATAATTTTTCAAAGCGGTCCAGTAGTTCCTGAGATTAGCGCGTTCAAGAAAACAAACTCTTCAGCTTTTATCATATTAGTATAGATTGGACGCATACCTACTTATTAAAAAGGATAGAACCGAACTAAATTGATAAAAAAAAATCCTAATGGCTATCTGGGTTCAAAAATAGTTATTTAACATCAGATTCCTAACTATGCGAATGATACAGACCCGAATATGTCAAATTTTACTAATCGAACATTAACCTTCTACTATTGCGATAAGGTTGAAAATCTATTGAAGAAATTTGACAGATTGAAGTAGGTTGATGTGCTGATGTCTGTACATGATGTATTTTTGTAAGGAATTCACTGTACCTTAAAAAAAACAATATTATTTTCAATTCAGTATAAAATCTATGTTGTCTAATTACATTCTCTTCAAATGGTGCATCAAATATATTTGAAGATAGCAAATCACAAATCCCTCTTTCATCTTAATTCAAATAAGTTTTAATATTCGCCGCACTCGCGTGAGCTATAATTTGAAGTAATTAATTGTTATAAAGTTTACACAGAATACACGCCGTTGTTGGAGAAGAGCAGTAAGATAACTTTATACAAGTTATTTTTCCTTCTATTTACCTTGGTTATTTTATGGTGAACTTGTTGTTCCCTGCAGTTTTAAGGAGAATTTTTTACAGCAACCGAATAAAAATACCCTACATGCCCTGTGGCCATTTATATATGCGATATCATTAAATTACTCTTCCTGCTATTTGTGCAGTGGGAAGGAGTGTCAGAGCTTTACTTAAACGCACCACGTTCCTTTTCGCCCTTTGTGTGCCAGGGCCGCGGTAACTCTTTCGAACAATCCCACAACCAGTAAGCATCGAGCCTTAGAGACCCAGATGGCAAGACCACACTGAAACTGAAAAAATGTGTACACGTCCGTAGTTAGCGTATGTTCGCGCACAAAAGTTGCAATTTTACGAACATGTCCTAAAATGTCCACACACAATTTGTGACTGTTTGCTAGAGCGAGTAGATCAGAAGAATCATTTGTGTGCGTCACAGTACCGACCGTACAATGAAAATTTTGCCTTTGGATGCTAATCTAAAAAAATATATCTTCTTCTTTCTTTCTATCTTCTTCCTTTTTAGGGTTCCGTACCCAAAGGGTAAAACGGGACCCTATTACGGACTTCGTTGTCTGTCTGTCTGTCCGTCTGTCTGTCTGTCTCCACGCTGTATCTCACTAACCGTGATAGCTAGAAAACTGAAATTACAAATGATGTATTTCTGTTGCGGCTATAACAACAAATAATAAAAATGAAAAAAAAAAATAAGGGGATGGGGTACAGAACCCTTTATGCGCGAGTCAAACTCGCACTTGGCCGGTTTTTTTTAAGTCAGTTAATAAAACAACACAGTAATAACGATTCAGCATATTATCCAGCCATTATTTTACAAATGTAGACAAAATAGTTCTAAGTTGTCTCTTGCACTCACATCCAAGCTTCATTTCAAATGCCCTTCAATGTGATTGCGTTTGCGTAGTTCTCTGTTTCAATCGTAATCCTTTCAGTGATTTTATAGATCCCTTTGTCTGTTTAGAATACTGCAACATGCAATGTTGTACGAATGTCAAGTATTTTTGTTTCTTTGTTCTCTTTTGTAAGTGCATTTTGATCAATAGTGATAGCAATGTTCAATTTAGAAAAAAATATTTTTATTTTGTAATGTGTGTTCTTGAAGTGTCTGGTCATTCACATGATACAATTTTTATAAAGCACATATTAGTTTTCTACTAAAGTCGAAACCAAATTGATATATTATCCATAAATTTTTGTTCTATACTACAAATTGGTAGTTCTTTATTTACATAATATTTACAACATTCTGATTAAAAAAAACTTAAACTAAAAACTAAAACTAAAAAGCGTCAAAAAATTCTTCCCCATCGCTGTCGACCGGGAGCGTGCCCAAAAGGCTGGCAGCATTGCCACACTGGATGGCAATGCTTAGTCTTTGACCAAGGTAATAGCCAGCCCTTTGGTCACGGGTAGCGTCAACCAGCCGCCTAGAAAGTTCTTTAAAAATAGAGTGTGCATTCGGACCCCACGACCCGAGGGTTTCAACCCCAAACGGTTCGAAAATATTTTTTTTTATTGTGTAACATACATACATAAAAGTCACTGCTTATAAAACCTAATCTTCGCCACCTAAAATTCAAAATAATTGCTACTATATTTTTTTCTTTTACAGATGTTAGATACTCAGTCATACTTCTGTAAAATGCCTTCACAGTGGCCATTCCCCTAAGTGCAACGAGTAATATCACATTACTGCAGACACAAGTTAGTTACATAAATTAATTAATAGAACGTGCGGTTGCATAATTAAACCTAACTGTATTTATTTTGCATCGTATATTGTATTTATCTTGCGAGAGAACTTTACGATTAGTGTTATTGCGCTGTTTCTCGGATTAGTGCTTCATCTTACGTTCATTTAAATCATAATTTTAGTTAGCAAGATAATGTTATATTCATAAATCTTAATAAATAAATCTTGTATAAAATAAATATGTGAAGCGTACCGACATGGGATGGCGTCGTTCAAAGTAGAGTGACGTCATAATACGTCATGTCATTTGACGTCACGTCATGCGAGCCGTGTTATAAGAGTTGCCTTTGACTTTGAACAAAACTGTAGTCAAAATAACGGAAATATAGCCATATTTTACAAAAATACTATAGTTACAAAATCAATCTAAATTACTGCAAATGTTTTTTTTTTATAAAAACATCGCTTAAAATGCACGTTTACCAGAATTTAGACAAATATTCCCTAATTTATATTAAAACGCACCACTGTATTTATTAAAACCAAATCACTGGAAACTAAAACAAAACAAACTTAGTGAACCAGAAAAACATTCGTGTTCACACAAAACGTTCTGATAATATTTTACTAAAATTCTCATAATTAATAGAGCATATTTCATTGCCTAACTAACAAAACTTTGAACATGATACAGCATTCGGCATTCACTTTATTTAGTACACTAGTACACATTTAGCTTTAGTAGAACTTTGTAGCCATTTGTTTTATACGAATGCAAAGTGAATTGGCTAAAAACACTGCAGTAGTTGTGTGCAGTTTAAAATTTTGTTCCGTACCGTCCCACTGGGTCTTGTTCCTTGTTATTTACAAAAATTAGCGTACTGTACAGCTATATGGACATGTTTTGTGTTTGCGTTTTATTCGACTTTATTGCCTATACTGCTGCAATTTTTGCGTGGTATGTTACGTAATATGGCGCTTGTTATCTTGAATGGCTCGGCAGAGAAGCACCAATAGCGTGCCTATGTGATCTGAGTCTTATTCTTAAGGGTTTATATTTTGCAAATGAGCTGATGGATCGCCTGATGGTGTGAGAATTTAAATGAACAAGGGAACTTGTAACCACATAGACGTCACTAGTGCGTTGCAGGGCTTTATTTTAACGATGATACGAGTTCAAGATATTTAAGAGATATAGACGTTATAGACGACAACTTCCTGGAATCAAATCCAAAACCTCATTATCAGCCTTCAGTTTATTATTCTGTGCTTCAGTGTGAGACAGACTAACAAATCCTTTAGGTGCACCTACAAATACGTAAAGTATAAGACACAATACAAAAACTTTTTACAAAAAAAACAAAACCGACTTCACAAAAAAACACTGAAAGGGATAAAAAAATAAAACTTTTCACATGGCTCTAGAAGTCGGTGTCTGCAGGTCTGTTGAATGTGTTTATTTTGCCACCGACTTCTAGAGCCATGTGAAAAGTTTTATTTTTTTATCCCTTTCAGTGTTTTTT
>NWSH02000050.1:2404754-2426545 GCA_002382865.2 Heliothis virescens | reverse complement strand
AAAAAAAAAAAAAAAAAAAAAAACGAAAGATACGGTCGAATTGAGAACCTCCTCCTTTTTGGGAAGTCGGTTAAAAATTTATACAATTATGTCAACGGTCTTCCTAAAATTAATTAACTGATTGTTCTAATAAAATGAACAGTGGAATTGTTCCTAGTGCTTTATGAGCTACTCGGGTCTCTGTATTTTCCTAGTGTGGTGATTGTGACAACATTTACTTAGGTTAGTTCATTGGAGCAGTCAATAAGCCAATAGAAGTCCCCGTTGTTCAACAATGGAGTCCTTACTTAATGGGAATTCAGGAGTTAATGATAGATTGTATTTTGGATACTAAAGTAGGATTGAAAAGGTTAAGTTAATAGTACATTTTTTGCGTGTTTTTGGAAGACAAATCTCAGTACTTGGGCTTATTTCTATTAATTTCATTACGTACACTCAGTTGCCAATAAAATAAATAGCCTTTACACGTTGACAGCTAATCTCTAGTTCAAAATTTCCTTGTCAATCTAGAGTTTAAGCACTAAATAAATTTCACTCTAGTACAGTGATGAGAGCAGTGCTTAGTTATCCTACAAATAGAGAACATAACTCCTGTTCTAATCCATCCATTGACGAGCAGCTGACACAATATTCCGCTCCACGCCTCTCATTTCAGACACTAACAATAATCTTACAACACGAAGCATATATTAATACATACGATCGCATTATCTACAGACGACAGGACATCAATCCACCCAAATCTGTCAAATTTTATCAATCGATATCAAACCTTCCACTATAGTGATAAGGTTGAAAATTCATTGAAGAAATTTGACAGATTGTGGTAGGTTGATGTGTTAGTCTGTACACGATTGAGCCGAACGGCATAACCCTGCGACTGCCATGTCCGTACGTCAGAGTAATCTGTATTTAGTATCGCGCCACTAATCCACTCGTATCGAATTATCTCTTATCTCTGTCCGTAGTAAGCGTGCCATGAGGATACACACGTAAGCTTGCGAGGGTTAATGTCAAGCGCAGTATCTTACGTGCGTATGTGTGGGTGAAAGAATTGTGGCGGGAGCTCTATCAATGGGTAACGAGATAATGGATGCTCTTGCTCACTTCTGTGATTTCTTTGCCAGAGGGATTGTTGAGCGGTTGTTTATGGGGTTAGTGGGTAAATTAATGGAGTGAACCTCATTTACTGTTGCATTTTTTCAGTGACTGAATTAGTCTTTCACTCCTCATCTAGTGCTTTTATTTTTTTTCTTACTGACAGAATTTCTTACAGCCTTGCTCAAGCAAGGCACAACAATAACGGTACAAAATATACTAAAAATAAATAAACAGCAGTCGAATGCTGAGGGCGAAGGCTTAGCCACAGTTTTAGGCTGTTCTACCTTCTAATAAACAATATCTACCTCGTTATTATAACCAACAAGAAAATGGTAAACAAAAACATTGACATACTTAGGTTACACGTCTGCACTACCAATGCTGAAATCCTCAATGCCGTAATTTATATGACAGCCGAGATAGCTTCAGCTTGTCTCGGAAGGGTCGATATGTTATTTTAATTTCGACGAATTCGAGGGTCCTGGCAGCGTCGGTGCGCAATAAAAGTAAATATGCCGAGTACCGTGGGATACTATAACGGTGATCGTAAAAGTGAACAGTGTACCGCGTGCTGGTATTCCGAATGCGTAAATATAAACGTAGAGTTTTATTGTCGTGGCGTAACGTAAGGCTGTTGAAAAAATGAGATTTGGATTTGTGACGTGGCTCAGGATTTTTGTTTTAGGACTTGCGATTAAGAATTCTATTAAACAAAGATACTTTATTGCTAATATAGAATTGTATGAAAATAGTACTTTCCCAATTGTGTTTTAAGGTTAATATCACGGATTAAGGATATATTGTTCACAAAAACACGTACTTATGTAAACAAGTTGTTTTTATTATTCCAACACGATTTTATTTCAATAAACATGACATCTGCAAAGTTTCATCATTCCATTCCAAGTTACGCTGGGTAATATGCTCCACTTGAAGTAATCTCAACAGTAAATTCGGCGCGCGAGTTCACAGCAACTCTTCGAGTCACGTAGATTGCGTGGTTTAATAAAGTTATAGACGCAAACATGCTCTACTTGATAATTTTGCGTGAAACTCCCTCGTATTTTGAGTATATTGATATATCCTTACCTCTTATTGATATATTTAAGTCGGAATATCTGGAATTACTCCGATAGTTACTTAGTTTTCATGGATAAATATGTTTGATAAATATGCTTATTTTTGGTTTATCTTCATACGGAAAAATCAATGTTGATAGATATGAAGATAAAACTGATTGCGGAACTTTTAAAAGGAGAACACCAACCCATATTTTACTTAAGTGCCTATCCTATAAACCAAAATATCTGCCATAAAATTTAAATTCTACTCTAATCAATATCACGAAACGATCGTCAAACGTCGCGAATGTTCGCCAAATAATCCCGCGTTCCATCGTTAGCGATGCTCATGTAATGCGATGTAATTCCCTTAAAACCTAACGTTTGGTACCAGGCGGTACTCGGCTCAAGGCGTCAACGGTTTATAGCGTCTGTTTATGCTAATAGTCCAGTAGAATACTTCCCATGAAATATATTACGACATATTAATCGTCGCGTGAGCTGGTTTCGAGTCTTTTTTTAAACATGTAATTTGATGTAATAAAATCTGGGTCTAATTGTTGTGTGTGGTTTGTTTTATATTTATTTTAGATGAAATTATAGGTATAGTAAGTTTATTTAGGAATTATAGGTTTTTGAGAACTCTTGAATGTTCCAAATTATAATCAAACTTTTCATCGTCCCACTGTTGAGTATCCGACTATTCCTTGTCTTAAATCCTGAAAATGGTAGTTGAAAGCTCTGACTGAGGGAAATATTACACTGATAGCACCACGGCCTCCTGAAGAAAATATATAGACACGAGATGTCAAAGAAAAGAAAGAGCATACAGACCATGGAGATCGTAGATTATTTTTCTTTACTACTATTGCTAAATATTGACTTTGAATGAATTATTATACAGCGTATTAGCTTTATTTCCTCGCCATTGATCAGGGGTGCCTCACATTGTAGGTGGTCGTGACACGGGTGCTATTAATAACACACAACCCTAAAAATTAAGCACCACCCACTTCAGAATTTNCGGGAGCTCTATCAATGGGTAACGAGATAATGGATGCTCTTGCTCACTTCTGTGATTTCTTTGCCAGAGGGATTGTTGAGCGGTTGTTTATGGGGTTAGTGGGTAAATTAATGGAGTGAACCTCATTTACTGTTGCATTTTTTCAGTGACTGAATTAGTCTTTCACTCCTCATCTAGTGCTTTTATTTTTTTTCTTACTGACAGAATTTCTTACAGCCTTGCTCAAGCAAGGCACAACAATAACGGTACAAAATATACTAAAAATAAATAAACAGCAGTCGAATGCTGAGGGCGAAGGCTTAGCCACAGTTTTAGGCTGTTCTACCTTCTAATAAACAATATCTACCTCGTTATTATAACCAACAAGAAAATGGTAAACAAAAACATTGACATACTTAGGTTACACGTCTGCACTACCAATGCTGAAATCCTCAATGCCGTAATTTATATGACAGCCGAGATAGCTTCAGCTTGTCTCGGAAGGGTCGATATGTTATTTTAATTTCGACGAATTCGAGGGTCCTGGCAGCGTCGGTGCGCAATAAAAGTAAATATGCCGAGTACCGTGGGATACTATAACGGTGATCGTAAAAGTGAACAGTGTACCGCGTGCTGGTATTCCGAATGCGTAAATATAAACGTAGAGTTTTATTGTCGTGGCGTAACGTAAGGCTGTTGAAAAAATGAGATTTGGATTTGTGACGTGGCTCAGGATTTTTGTTTTAGGACTTGCGATTAAGAATTCTATTAAACAAAGATACTTTATTGCTAATATAGAATTGTATGAAAATAGTACTTTCCCAATTGTGTTTTAAGGTTAATATCACGGATTAAGGATATATTGTTCACAAAAACACGTACTTATGTAAACAAGTTGTTTTTATTATTCCAACACGATTTTATTTCAATAAACATGACATCTGCAAAGTTTCATCATTCCATTCCAAGTTACGCTGGGTAATATGCTCCACTTGAAGTAATCTCAACAGTAAATTCGGCGCGCGAGTTCACAGCAACTCTTCGAGTCACGTAGATTGCGTGGTTTAATAAAGTTATAGACGCAAACATGCTCTACTTGATAATTTTGCGTGAAACTCCCTCGTATTTTGAGTATATTGATATATCCTTACCTCTTATTGATATATTTAAGTCGGAATATCTGGAATTACTCCGATAGTTACTTAGTTTTCATGGATAAATATGTTTGATAAATATGCTTATTTTTGGTTTATCTTCATACGGAAAAATCAATGTTGATAGATATGAAGATAAAACTGATTGCGGAACTTTTAAAAGGAGAACACCAACCCATATTTTACTTAAGTGCCTATCCTATAAACCAAAATATCTGCCATAAAATTTAAATTCTACTCTAATCAATATCACGAAACGATCGTCAAACGTCGCGAATGTTCGCCAAATAATCCCGCGTTCCATCGTTAGCGATGCTCATGTAATGCGATGTAATTCCCTTAAAACCTAACGTTTGGTACCAGGCGGTACTCGGCTCAAGGCGTCAACGGTTTATAGCGTCTGTTTATGCTAATAGTCCAGTAGAATACTTCCCATGAAATATATTACGACATATTAATCGTCGCGTGAGCTGGTTTCGAGTCTTTTTTTAAACATGTAATTTGATGTAATAAAATCTGGGTCTAATTGTTGTGTGTGGTTTGTTTTATATTTATTTTAGATGAAATTATAGGTATAGTAAGTTTATTTAGGAATTATAGGTTTTTGAGAACTCTTGAATGTTCCAAATTATAATCAAACTTTTCATCGTCCCACTGTTGAGTATCCGACTATTCCTTGTCTTAAATCCTGAAAATGGTAGTTGAAAGCTCTGACTGAGGGAAATATTACACTGATAGCACCACGGCCTCCTGAAGAAAATATATAGACACGAGATGTCAAAGAAAAGAAAGAGCATACAGACCATGGAGATCGTAGATTATTTTTCTTTACTACTATTGCTAAATATTGACTTTGAATGAATTATTATACAGCGTATTAGCTTTATTTCCTCGCCATTGATCAGGGGTGCCTCACATTGTAGGTGGTCGTGACACGGGTGCTATTAATAACACACAACCCTAAAAATTAAGCACCACCCACTTCAGAATTTGATGGTTTGAATTTTTAAGTTGACGGAGTCTTCCGCGTTTGAGGTACTTAACTATTTTTTTTTTAACCAAACAAGCAAGAATCCTTGTTATTTAACACTTTTTAGCATAATAAACTGTATCCAAAAATACTGTGTAACACAAAAATATTTTTGTCCAAACCTCAGTCAGCGACAGCAAAATTATTTATGACTTTCCGAATTTTCCATTATTACCAGAATTTATGGGAAATGTATCACGAACTGTCAAATTTGAACATTTTCCTTTGCGTTTTCTTGCATTACTGGCAATGGAATTTGAACCTTATGTCATTGTTATAAGGTGGTTAGAAATTTCGTGGTGTGAAAATTGTTCGATGAAATGAAATCGGTTGTGGAGTAAACTTGAAACAATAGCATCAAGTTTGGGAGCAACAGATGTTAAGAGACTAATGAAACAGCGAAAGATCTTTCTGACCTTATCGTTACGAACTAGCTTTTGAATACAATAATGAAGGAGATTTTCCGCTGAAAATCATTGCTCGAACATTTTGTAGGCACGAATTTTGTGTGTGAAAATTTGTATTGTGTTGAATTAGTTTTGTTGATATAAAATGAAAATAGTCAAAATATAACTGTTTAAAGCTTAAAAGTAGAGATAGATATGAGAGGTTTTCATGACAAAGATGGGCTTGATAAAGAAAATACTAAAACTACACTGAAGTTTCCTTTACAGCTTTACACAGGCAGTCCTTTCAAATATTTCAGTGACAAAGAATTTTAGTTAATCATTTTCAGTCTCAACCTAGAAAGCCACCCATTTCCAACTAAAAGAGCGTATAGAACCATATTTTGTATAAACCAAACAAAAAGATTGTATCTTCGAAAAGCCCAAACTTGTTCTGTTGTACCCGCTTGTAAATTCGGGTCGTCTAAAGCTAAAACCTATCTACCTAAGTCACAAAGCGTTCAAAAGTGACCTCTATTTTTTGTTGCATAAGGTGGTTGTGTACTGTATGTGAAACGTTGCAGTTATCTAAGCAAACATTCAGTGTAGCCCCAAATTGTTGCGGTTTCCGACGCTCCGTTCGTGTGTTTGTTTGTATAGAGTAAACATAACACACAATTGTCGTTGATTTGTTTGTTCCTCGATAGTTGTGGTAATTGTTTTGACCCTACAATAGACTGCCAATATTATATGATAAAATAACATTCTGTGTAACGAATGGAGTAGCTGAATAATAGTCGTGAAATATCGATACTCTGAGCAGGTTTTCCAGTCGATTCAGCCTTTTTGTCGTCCCACTGCAGATATTGTTTTCTTCTTGTTGAGAAGAAATGAGCGTTAATCACAGTGCTTGCTGAAGCCGCATTGACGATTTCAGACTTTAAAATCCAGGTTTCTTCGAAATATTTTCCTTCACCTTTACTCAGTCATTGGTTTCCAAAATATACAAAAGTACATGTACGCAACATAGAAAACTTATTTTATGATTTTCCTGACCAAGGATTAACAACAAGGCTACCATTACCTAGTTTTTTTCGGTCGACAATTCCTCGTGAACTAAAACCTCTTTAGTTCTGCAATCCACAAAACTAGTCCCACCAAAGTACCTGTGTGTCACATCCCATCCTTTAAAGTACTTGGTCGTTTGATTACCTCTACAGCCTAGTTAATCCCGCCCCACAAGTAGTCCATTCGATCTACACCTAACATGTCAAGTGGGGAGGGAGGTCCGATACTATTGAGAATGCTTGTTTGACATCTATCAGGCCCTTGATGGTATAGAGCCTGTAGGACTCACATTGACACTTGGACGAATAGACTGTCTTGGGTAATTTGTTCTTTGTGCTGTAGTAGCAAATATACATGTAAACATTGATCACATAAAGATCAAATCAGAGGTACAGACTTCAGCAGGTCGACCTATCCAAATCTGTAAAATATCAATCGAAAATTAACATTCCGCTATTGTAATATGGTTGAAAATCTATTGAAGAAGGTTGGCCTGTTGTTGTATGTACCTCAAGAAGGTCAATTAATACAGGCAACAAGAAGATGCTTGTTTGGTCAATAAAGATATATTTTGGTCATAAAATATCCATATTCTATCATATTCTCGTAATCGTCTTTTAAGTTCAGTTAAATCTGACCTGAATTTAACAAGCTATGTTGGTATTTTCGTCCAATCTCTTTACAGGAGAATTGGCCAGTAAAGACATTTCAGCTCAGCACACACTGCAAACTTTTAAATCGGTTTACCCTTCATGAATTTTAAATGCACAAATTGGGACATAATTGACGCGGTTTACCGTTCCGCCATATTAGTAACGTTTAACGCTACCGAGACCACAACATTGTTGTGTGTTTGAAATCGCTTCAATTCCATGTTTAAATATTTTGGAGCAGTCACTTGTTTTTGTTTATATCTGTGGCTGCGGTAAGTGGCTAAAATGGTCGAATTATTTTAGCTAAAATATTACAAAAATATCGTCAATTGAAAAAGATTGAATTATAATTATATTTGAGTTGCATTAATTTATGGCAGGAAGAACTAAACTCTGTTCATAAGTTTTAAGCTTAGCCGTAAGAGTCTTACTTTTTAATAAACTTGCGACATTTAATATTATCCAGCCCCATTCAAATCGAAATCAAATTAATCCACCATGTCATATAAACTAATCAAATATACGAGTACTTCCTCACTGTACACGTCTCGATTAAAAGGTGGGATATACCCAGGTACAGACAGGCACTAAAGGTGAGTTTATTCAATATACGCAGCCCGTCCCATTGGTCGGATCCTTAATACCTACTCGACGGTAATTAAACGCTTTTCCTGTGCCCGAGGCTACCGACAAATCAATTTTCAGACACCCCATAAACGCCATGTTAACGTAGACACAGTGTAAAAAAATACTCATGTTTTTTTGCGTCTTACGACAGTCTTTCAATATTTTTTGGTCGTATTTTTTAGTCTACATTATCGTAGGTAGGGTGACCAAACTAGATAAGGCGCAGCCCAGGGTGTAACATCCATAAAATTACATATAGGAGGGGTTGGACGCGACGGGCCAGTTATCGAATCACTTCGGAATGCATAGGATATTTTGCGCTTGTGTAACGTTGTGATGGCTTAATCAATTTCATGGTAACTGCCTCCGGACATTCAGAATGAATACAACTTGCACTTCAAAAACATAACGAAGATTTAATTAAAGTTTTTATACCCATAACTAAACGGTTACGGAATTTAAACGAGTGAAATAAAAACTTGGAAACTCTTTCGCGTCCATCCGTCACACCTTTTTATTTCAGACATCGTCTGACGTAGATTTACCATAGTTTTTTATCCCCATCAACAACCATTGTTTTGCTGGCACGTACAAAAAGCAAGCAAGACAACAGTTCACTAGTATAAACAAAATAAAGAAGAAAATACTCGTTAAGCATAATGCTTTTAAACCCCTTCGAGTCGTCCATTTGCACGGAGAACTGAGTTTACAAATAAAGTGAAATCAAAATGAATAGTTTATGCAAATCCTATGAGCAGTTCTTGAGTGAACAACGATAAAGACAAATGTGTTTTTGTTGAGAAAACCAATATACTTCTAGAAACTGCACGGCTTAACCGCCAGGATTGCAACGGGAAGATTGCATTCAATGAACAATGGTGGTTCTATAAGTAATTATTTCAGCAAAATTTTGCTTCTGGCACAGTCTACACTATTCGCGTATTTTAGATTCTAGGGACTGCCTGCTGAAGAATATTTCTTTTTCTATGTAGAATTTTTCTGTTCTCGGTAGCTTCTCGAAATCTGAATTTGTGCTCTGTATGCTACGAATAGTACTTTGTATGGAATGATTATTTTACTTGGAACCTGCAACCCCAGTTAACCCCAGCTAACTTCGGAATGTCTGTAGTTTAATAAATAAAAAGTAAGAGGTTAGTTTTCTTTGTGCGAGCAGAGGCTGCTGCTCTTTTTGACACATTTAAAAATATTCTGCTTGTAAATCTGCGTTTTATTTATTCGAATTCTTTCTCGTCTTTAAATCGATAACGCATTAAAGAATATGATAACATTTTTAAATCCAGAAAAGAACTCTAGAACGTAAAACTTCATGCATTAAATATTTCTAATGGTATCATCCAATCTATTCCAATGGCTATATAGTTGCACAAGAGAACGCTGCGATAAAATTAATTTGTTTTTATTCAACGAAAGTGGCAAATTACATTTTATGTTTAACACTTTTCTAGATGTAATTTAAAGATAAGAATGTCTTTTTAAACAAATGCTATCTTAGGACTGAAGAATCGGGCACGATGAAAAAAAAGTAATAAAATAAAACATCTAAAAACGTATGTGTTTTATTTCGTATCACAAAGCAAAACACATTGTATTTCTTATTTCATCGTCTTACATACGGGTACAATGAAAGAATCTCAAGAATTTCCACAGCAACGCTTATTTTTAACAGTAAATAGATCTCATTGTAAAATATTTCACAAATGTCAAAAACCTTGCAGTTGTGCAAATATCAAAATGCAATGAACAACACGATAATATCGGACATAGGTAGGGAGGGGGGAACTACCTAATTGACGTCATCATCATCATCATTAGCCATATGTGTGAAAAATCAGTTATCTTCAATAAGCGATCTCTTTTCCCCGTAGTCATCATAGCGCAATCATCAATGACCCCCTCTATCATTTTCTTTGTCTCAAAATTTTGTTTTCAAAGACTAAGGTTCTTGTGTTTCACCAGGTCTGGAAGGCTCTTTCTTCCTATTTGGCAGAGTGAGACATATCAAGCCGTCAACTGTAATAAAAATAATTATTTCAGTACGGGAAAAGACACTTATTGGTATCAGAGGACATGATCATTTTCATTGGCCTATTTATTGTACCACGCTCACTTCTCAAGAGTATTTAAAGAGATTGTGAAACTTACCAACAAGAAGAATTCCAAAAAGATAAAAGCCAGCTCCGCAATTGATGTCCAAGAATAAGCCAATGAGGTTGGACCCAACCATGGAGCCAGTACGTCCTAACATCATTGACAGGCACACCGCCATAGCCCTGGGAGCAAATATAATAATATAGGTTAAACAGGAGCTTAATTTATTACTCAAGTCTTAGTTGATTAATATGTAAGTTCTAGTCATTAAGAAACTAAGTTGGTGTCCTCTCAAAATGCTTTCACATCAACGGATTTTTCACTCACAGACGTTTTTTACAAAGAAAGTGATTCGGCTTATTACACATAAACAAAAAGGAATCATTAAGGACAACATACCTATACTTAGTAGGAAAAATCTCCACAGCAACAGCATTCATGAGACCAATACAGGCGCCGGACATTTGGAAGATGGCAAACAGCACCACAGCTATATGCTGGTTGTAAGCCAGGTTAGCTCCAACACCACACATGCCTGTGATAGTTAAGGTGACTACTAGGATGGGTTTCTTCCCTACATAGTCTACTAGGACCCCTACAATGATGTACATGGAGCAGAAGACCAGGCCAACGTAGATGGAACGCTCGAAGGTGGAAGTGTAGATTGTATCGTCGCATATTGTCTGGAAATAAATTATGTGTGGTCATGAAACTGCATGAAAACCTTGATAATTAATTGGCAATAGCTATAATATTTATCATCAAGGTTATCATTGGATAATTTATAGTCCATTAACATGGATAGACTTGGACTTATATGCTCAGTGAGTTGTTCCTGGATTTGTGTTAAACAAGTTGGAACATTACTTCCTAATGTTTGAAAGAAATGTAAGTGTTAAGATATCTTCTAATTTGAATTTAAATGAAGTGATATTTACCGATGTGCTATTTAAAGCTTCAGCAGCGGCCTTGCTGCGTGTCATATCAATGACGTCACAAATCCTCATGTGTATACTGTCCTGGCTAGCCAAAGAGTTCAGAATCGTTGGGAACCAGATATAGAAGCCATTTGTCCTGAAACGGCGAGGCAGAAATAAATAAAGGCTCACACAAATACTTATGTAAAGAAACCAAACACTTATTGCATTTGCATGCAAACGGCAATAAAGATAGCTTGCATCTTAAATTGAAAAGCCATAGCAATAGGTCATAAGACGTGTTGATAATCGAAACTGTGTCCAAATTACGTCATACTTCGTCACTCACTCCATAGATATGGATAACCATATCTATAATGGGTCAATAGGTCCTACTATTGTTTTGACTTTTGAAGATATGATTATAAAAGTCATACACATATGTCTATTATAGACATATATCTGTGAAAGATTCCTTCATGGAGTTAGTGACGAAAGTATAACGAGAATATATAGACATAGTTTTGAATCATTCAATGCATACTACAGTCAATCAATAAGCATCAATTGAAAAGTCAATTGAAGACGAAGGACTGTCTACGTGGATTTAAATATTGAATCATTTCTGTGAATACATACGCAGCAAATATTCCGAATTGTACAAAGCAGGTAAGACAAATCCACGGTAACAGTGGAAGTCTGAAGATTGGTAAAGTTTGTTCCTTCATGGAAGCAAGGATAGCAGTTATGCCTTTGCCGTTGTTCAAGTTTGTAATTTGACTTTCCACAATCAGCGATTTCACCTGCAATTGAAAAGCCATTTTTGATTGTTTGCTAGAATGAAGTGCATTCAGTTAAAAAAGTAATAGGGGTTTCAACATTTCATAGCCAAGATATTAAAAATATGTAAGATTTTTACATTTTATTATATTACTCATTTTTAGAAGATATTTTTATTAAGATTATTTTGATTTTTTCATGTTTCTATTTATACAAATTCTCCCCAATAAATTGTAATTTTTTCTCGCAAACCTTTATATCATATTTGGTCATCAGAGTTACAAATTAGTATTATTAGTTCTAAAATACTTACTGAAAAGCTATCCTTAGGCATTTTACTATTGAGAGCATAGACTAATTTCACAACTTCCAAAGCCTCGTCTTGGCGGCCATTAGCATATAAGAATTTTGGACTTTCTGGTGCAAAGAACAGGAGCACCGAAGCTATGGTAAATGGTATGGTGCAAGCCACTATGAGTAAACGCCACGGACGGTAGGAGATGTCCAAAAAGGAGATATTGTAGGAGAATTCTAGAGGCAGAATCAGCCAGGAGAGACCTGAAAGACAAAAAAAAAAAACTAGTTTATATTTGAGGTCGAGAAATAAATTATGAATAGCTTTCGTTTCAATGTTCACTGGATCTACACAGTAATCAGGATTAAATAGTGATTTATCGACGCCTTATAGTGAAAACCTCGTAAGTGTAAGAGACATGACTTTTCAGGAGGTAGATCTAAAATATTCTGTGGGAAGTTATCATCCTAGAAACGCAATAGGAAATATTGAGGAAAAAAATGTATTTCCGAGATTTTCACTCTAAGACGACGTTATGCATTATATTTTTTGGGTGAAAACATATCAATGCATATAAATATTTCTACTCACAAGGTAGGACAACTGTCCCAATCCCAATGAAAGATGATCCGAATGTGACCATCTTGTCCCTGTGACGTAGATTGTTGAACTCACCAAGATACGTATACACTACGGCTGAGGGTCCTGTCATACTATAAAGAAAATACATTCAATTAAGTTATTTTTAAATATCAAAGACGGTTAACTAGGCACTGTCTGCTATTTTTTAGTAAATACTCATTATAGATGTTGTACCTATCTCACGAAAGTGAAAGCCAAACTTTTAAGCGTAAATGTATTATTGCACGTTGTATGAGAAAGCTCAGGACCGCTCTATCAGGTGGCCGAGTCACAGATTCAGAAAAAGATAGTGTGCAATTAGGCACATCAATCAATCTGTCAAATTCCTGCAATAGATTTTCAACCTTATCACAATAGTGGAAGGTTAATGTTCGATTGGTAAAATTTGACAGATTCGGGTACCGTGATGTGCTGTCGTCTGTACTTACAGTACAGTAAACATTAACATCACGTTAATGTTTACTGGTAAAATTTGACAGATTCGTATACGTTGACCTGGTGTCGTCTGTACATTACATTTACGCTCACAAGTATGACTCCCGCTTTCATGATATAAAACACTCACAACATAGCGTAAAACCAAGATAGTCACTTATTTTAGTTATTCGATATTGAAACGTCATAATAAAAAAAACAAAAGAACTTACAAAATAGCAGAAATGAATTGTAGAACGGCCAAAGCTATTAGATTTGGCGAAAAGCTGGATAGCACCGATATAATAGTAGATGTTATCATAGCAACCAGCATGGTTGGCCTTCTGCCTCTTGTGTCAGCCAGCCATCCCCAGAAGTATGATGTCAG
This sequence comes from Heliothis virescens, assembly GCA_002382865.2. Taxonomy (NCBI): domain Eukaryota; kingdom Metazoa; phylum Arthropoda; class Insecta; order Lepidoptera; family Noctuidae; genus Heliothis; species Heliothis virescens. The sequence continues at coordinate 2,412,917 of NWSH02000050.1, read as the reverse complement.
TATTATAGCTGGAACAAAATGTGGTGTAAATATACTAGACTAGCCTTGACCCGTGGTTTCGCCTGCGTCTTGACTCTTGACTTTCCGTGTATGAGAATAAAAAATATACTATGTCCACCTCTTGGTTCTGACCTAGTTCCCTAGAAATTTTCTTATTAAATTTTATTCAATATTGTAGCGCGCGACTTTTTGAATGTCGAGTATCCCCGCGCGCCCGTCGTTCGAACACCTTCGGCAGCCTCCGCTAGCCGCGCGACCGAACGTATCCGAGGAGCGCCGATGACGCGCGATTCGCTCCAGTCCGCCACAGGCCGCGACGCACGCGCCCACGTTTTTATTATTGTTTGTTTATAGCCAGTTTTTGAGTGAAATATTGTATTGCAAGTAGATTTATATCACAAAGCAGTATATTTGTGCGCCCAAGTTTTGTTTCCCATAACTGTTTTCGTGAGAATATAGAGTTTGTGTACTGAACTTCGTGGCTTCATTGAATCCCATATTTTCCGCCCTGAGATCTGCCCCTGGAAGGATTTGTTCCCCTACAAGTGACGCCCAACTCGAGGGCCACGGACTATAGTGCACAATATAACAAACAATTTGATAAAAACCGATTTAAAATACCTACAAACAGTGGGCGAATCTATTCGCAAATTCGTGCGTCGCGGGCGAGTCCATTATTCGCGCGCCATTACGCCGCCGACTCGGGCGACTCAAAACCGCTGATTACGATAGGCTACGATGCCGCCGAAAAAGAAGATCGCGAGGGATGACACCCAGGGGTCAGACTCGGACACAGATGAGACCATGGTGGCGTCCACGCCGAACGTCACCATGACTGAAGAGATGCTGCATAGCCTGGTCTCCAACATTACCAGGAGTCAGGCAGAAGCGAACAGAATTCTCATCGAAAGCATCATAGCCGGCAATCAGCAACATACTTCCTCACTACGGTCTGAAACGCCAAGTCAAATGTCTACGCGTCCCGGTAATTTTACGAAATGTTCCGCACGATTCGACGGCAAGTCAAAGAGCGCCGACGAACTGGAAGCGTTCATCGACACTATACAGGTGTTCCGCGAGTGCGCTAACATCAGCTGCGAGCACGCTCTGCGCGGCCTACCCATGCTGCTGGTCGGCGAGGCCGCCGTCTGGTGGCAGGGTGTGAAGTCATCGGTCACGTCGTGGGACGACGCGCTCGCGCGACTACGGGGCATGTTCGGAGTGCCGCGACCCGCGTATAAAATATTCCGCGACGTATTCGCCAAAGAACAGTGCGATGAAAGATGTGACGTGTTTATAAGTAAAGTGCGCGCTTTATTATCAAAATTACCTTACGGCGTCCCCGAGGAAATGAGTGTCGATATTGTTTACGGACTGCTAAGTCGTAAGATAAGAAAGCGTGTGCCTCGCGACTCCGTGGACGGGCTGGACAAACTTATAACTAAGGCCAGGTTAGTGGAGGAATCGCTGGCGGAGGTAAGTGCTATTAATAATAAAGATAACCCTTCCGCCGCGCACGGTCGTTCGGGGAAGACTTCGAGTATTAACCCGCGCGTGCCGAATGTTAATAGTTCCGATACCAATAGTGAGGGACAAAAGCGCGTTCGCCCCAAATGCACTTTTTGTAAACTATTTGGACATACGGTAGATGAATGCCGCAATAAAGTAAATAATTTGAATAAAACAAATAGTAAAGTAGATAGTAGTACAGTAGAGAAGAACGCGACTACCCAACTACGCTGTTATGGGTGTGGTCAGCTGGGGGTCGTGCGCTCTAAGTGTGATAAATGTAAACCCGCGGGCAACTCTAATAAATCGGATTTTTGCTCGGCCCACGATGCGGATAGCGACGATACGCGTCCGATTATCGAGATAGAGGTTGTATCCCGTAAAGGGGTCGCTATTCTTGACACTGGTGCTACGCACTCAATGGCGGGTCAGATGCTCTACGATTTAATGGTGGACGCTGGTGTGAAATTCAACCGGTCAGCGCGCAACTTAACCCTGGCTGATGGGTCACATCGGGTCTGCGAAATTCTCGAGTGCCAAGTGACGGTTACGTTACACAATCGTGAAATACTTACGAACTTCATGGTGTTGCCTGACGAGCACACCAGGACACTGCTCGGCAGAGATTTTATCAACAGTGCTGGACTCCTGTTAGACCTGCCGCAGTGCAGCTGGCGATTCAACGACGAGCCATTGAAATGGTATCCGTTCATCACCAGTTTTACGTTACCATCCAGTGAGAAAATGGAGCTTATGAAGGTGGATGCTGCTGGTCTGGTACTTAGGGATGATGAGGGGACGAGGTTGACCCCCCCTCAAAGGTCACAACTGAACGCGTTCCTGTTAAGAAGAGCTGACCGGTTCGCTGAAGAGGGCCCCCCCACAGACTTCGCTACTCACCGACTGAAGGTCGATCCCCACCAGGAGCCCATTGCTTCACCGCCGTACAGGATGGCGCCTGGAAAAAAGGCTTTATTGGAAAAGGAGTTGCAGAAGCTTCTGGACGCGGACGTTATAGAGGAATGCGACTCTCCGTGGGCAGCAAACGTGGTGCTCGTGACCAAGAAGGACGGAGGAGTTCGGCTTTGTATTGATTATAGGAAGCTGAATGCCGTCACCGAACCTGATCGCTACCCACTCCCGCGGATCGAAGATGTCCTCCACGCGGCCAAGAACAGCAACTACATGACCACCTGCGACCTCCGATCTGGATATTTTCAGTTGAGCGTCGAACCTGACGACCGAGACAAGACTGCGTTCGTCACCCCGCTAGGTTGTTTTCGTTTCAAAAGGATGCCCATGGGTTTGCGAAACTCTGGAGCGACTTTTCAGAGACTTATGGACCGGTTTAAGTCTGGCAGGGATCTGGCGGAAGTCCAGCTTTTTACATACCTGGATGACGTCATCGTCCTGTCAGAATCGTTCTCAAAACACCTGGAAGACCTGAACACGGTATTTGATAGACTTACCATGTATAATTTACGTGTGAACCGCGAGAAGAGTTGCTTCGCTCGCGAGTCGGTTAAATTCTTAGGCCACGTGATCGTACCGGGTGGGGTAAAGGTTGATCCCGATAAGACTACGGCTATCGCCAACATGCCGCCTCCGATGAACATAAGACACGTGAAGACCTTCCTGCAGACGTCCAGCTGGTTCCGGCGATTTATACCAAATTACGCTGAAGTTGCCAGGCCCTTGACGGAACTCCTGAAAAAGGATAGCAAGTGGATATGGACCTCTAGACAGCAAACCGCGTTTGACAGCATCAAGCAGTTGCTGGTGTCTGCCCCGATACTGCGTCAAGCCGACGAAACGCTGCCATTCACGTTGAGAACTGACAGTAGCGGTTACTGCCTCGGAGCAGTGCTGATGCAGGGGGAGGGCCCAGAGGAACGCCCTGTCGAGTACGCGAGCCGCTTGCTGAACAGCGCTGAAAGAAATTACAACACCACGGAAAGAGAAGCCTTAGCGGTGGTGTGGGCCGTTTCTAAATTCCGCGGATACATCGAAGGATCAGAGGTTGTGATAAAAAGTGACCACCAACCCCTGCGATGGCTTATGACCGTGAAGTCACCAAGCGGACGCTTGGCTCGATGGGCCCTCACTCTGCAAGAGTATAACCTGCGCATCGAATATACGCCAGGAAAGGCGAATGTCGTGGCTGATACGTTATCTCGGCCGCCCTGCGCCGATGAACCGGACTGTGACTTGGCTTATGCTCAGGTGGATTTTCCATCAAGAAGCCCCAAGGATGCTCGTGAGAACCAGCTTAAGGACCCAGAGCTGCGTAAAATCGTAGAGGACCTGGAGTCAGCCGACGATCCCTTCAGGGGGAGGAGTTGGTCCGACAAGGGATATGTCATGTCCGACGGCGTGTTGTACAGGTATGGACCTGATGACGCTGACGAGGAGTCAGCGTGCCTAGTTGTACCGGAACACGAACGGGAGAAGGTTCTGGAGGACTATCATAGTGCGCCGACTGCTGGCCACTTCGGAGTGGAGCGGACGCTGGATCGGTTGAAGTCTAAGTACTATTGGCCCGGAATGCGCCAGACCATCGGCGCATACCTCAAGAAGTGTGTGGAATGCCAAAGGTATAAGGCCGACAATAGGAAACCAGCCGGATTGCTGCAGACACCCGCAACAAATCGCCGCTTCGAAGTTGTCGCAATAGACCTGTTCGGCCCACTACCAGAAACCGTTAACAAGAACAAATGGATCCTAATTCTAGAAGATACGTGTACTAGATGGGTGGAGTTGTTCGCGTTACAAAATGCAACCAGCTCTGACTGCGCGAAGACCCTTATTGCAGAGGTGTTCCTCAGATATGGTGTGCCCAGACGCATCTTGAGTGACAACGGCGTCCAATTTATCAGCGAGGTAATGCAGCAGGTATGCCACGTGTTTGGCATTACGCAGTCGCTGACGCCGGTGTACCATCCTCAAGCCAATCCGGTAGAGAGGAAAAACCGTGACCTCAAGCCTCAACTTTCCATCCTAGTTGGGAAGGACCACGACGCGTGGGATATACATTTACCCGCAATACGATTTGCGATGAACTCGGCCGTAACCAGTAGCACCGGATACTCACCTGCGTACCTGACGTTTGGACGGGAGATCCGCGCTCCAGCTGACGTGGTGGCTGACATGCGTGCTATCGTGGAGAGCGACAATGTCGTCACAAGCTTAACTCCGTACCTGCAGCGCATGTCGTCCGTGTTGCACGACGCTCGAGATGTGCACGAGAGAGTGCAAGCCCAGCAGAAACGCTGCGCCGACGAGGGTCGTCGCCCTGCACCCGAGTATAGTCCGGGAGACCTCGTGCTTTTGAAGACGCAAGGCAGCAACGACGCAACCCCTGGCCAGACACCCAAATTCATACCGCGTCGCGACGGACCTTACCGTATTAAGGAAGCGGCTAGTTCGACCACATACGTGTTGGAGAGGCTCAGCGATGGACAGACTTTAGGAAGGTATCACGTCTCTCAGCTGACCCCATTTATAGGCGATATAGCTCCGGCACCGGTCAACGAGAAACGCAAGCGCGGTAGGCCTAAGCGTTTTCTCGACTAACCTAGAAGCGAGGGCGCTATTTCTAGGTTAGAGGGGGAGGGTGTAGCGCGCGACTTTTTGAATGTCGAGTATCCCCGCGCGCCCGTCGTTCGAACACCTTCGGCAGCCTCCGCCAGCCGCGCGACCGAACGTATCCGAGGAGCGCCGATGACGCGCGATTCGCTCCAGTCCGCCACAGGCCGCGACGCACGCGCCCACGTTTTTATTATTGTTTGTTTATAGCCAGTTTTTGAGTGAAATATTGTATTGCAAGTACATAGATTTATATCACAAAGCAGTATATTTGTGCGCCCAAGTTTTGTTTCCCATAACTGTTTTCGTGAGAATATAGAGTTTGTGTACTGAACTTCGTGGCTTCATTGAATCCCATATTTTCCGCCCTGAGATCTGCCCCTGGAAGGATTTGTTCCCCTACAATATGAATTTATTTTATTGACGTAGACCCATTGATATATTTACGTCAATACCCAAGACTCAAAAAATAAACAACAATCATGACATAAAAATTCCCAGAAAACATTACCCTCACCCACTGTAGTCATTTAAAAACCGGCCAAGTGCGAGTTGGACTCGCGCATGAAGGGTTCCGTACCCCTCGTATCCCTCTTAATTTTTTTTCATTTATGGTATTTGCTGTTATAGCGGCAACGGAAATACATCATTTGTAAATATTTCAGCTTTCTAGCTATCACGGTTAGAAAGATACAACGTGTNAGAACAAATGGATCCTAATTCTAGAAGATACGTGTACTAGATGGGTGGAGTTGTTCGCGTTACAGAATGCAACCAGCTCTGACTGCGCGAAGACCCTTATTGCAGAGGTGTTCCTCAGATATGGTGTGCCCAGACGCATCTTGAGTGACAACGGTGTCCAATTTATCAGCGAGGTAATGCAGCAGGTATGCCACGTGTTCNTTCATTTATGGTATTTGCTGTTATAGCGGCAACGGAAATACATCATTTGTAAATATTTCAGCTTTCTAGCTATCACGGTTAGAAAGATACAACGTGTAGACAGAGAGACAGACAGACAACGAAGTCTTAGTAATAGGGTCCCGTTTTACCCTTTGGGTACGGAACCCTAAAAAAGGAAATTAAAAGAGTATGGTTTTGTGCATGCGCATAATATCTTCGATTTATTTTAAGAATACCTTATTAATGGTTTCCATTTTTAAAAAGGTACGTTAACAAAAAATAAATATGACGCAAATTCATTCCAATAATATTTGAGTTGCACATTGGTCACACTGCGATAAATTCCTGTCGCATTAAATCATATTAAGCTTCACGTGTATTTTAGATAAGTGTTTAAAGCGACCAATGAGGACAATACTAAATGAAAATTATAATAAAATGTATAAAAATAATAATAACCTGTAAACGGCAAAGCAGAAAGCCACCCCTTCTGCTTTGTAGTGAGTTCTAAGTCACACTGTGCAGCTGGTATCACATAGCCTAGTACGAGGCACTGCATGATCATACCCATTAGCATCAGACCAGACATCAGCATGTGAAATATGTTGTAGACACCGAACCCTGAATACAAAAAAAAAATGTCAAAAGCAGAAAGAAATATTGTAGGTGAATAGGCGCAGGACCTTCTCCGGGCTTCTTTGTGAAAGTTTCTAAAACCCGGGTATCGATCCCGAGAACTCGTGCACAGCAGTCGGCTATGCGACAACTAGACTTTTATTTATAAAAATCAATCTTTTCAAAATGAATTCAATATTCGAAGATTTTTTTAATAAAAAAAAAACGCATTTAACAAAAAAACTTTTTATACTTGAGGCAAAAGGGTCTCGTTATGACATGTTTATTTATGAGCATGATACTTTATGAATAGTAAAAACTGGTAAGTCAGCTTATTAATAACTAGCCGTTTTCCCGCGGTTTCACTCGCATCCCGTGGGAATTACTGCCCGTACCCGGATAAAATATAGCCTATATCACTCGTGATAATGTAGCTTTCGAATGGTGAAGAATTTTAAAAATCGGTCCAGTAGTTTTTGAGCCTATTCATTACAATCAAACAAACAAACAAACAAACAAAGTTTTCCTCTTTAATAATATTAGTATATAGATAGTATAGATTAATTATGACTAAGTACTTGATTTCGCATTATTTACCTGATAACAGCATAGCTTCGTCGAGTGTTGCTATTACGTTATCCTTTTATCGCCATTTCTATCCAATGAAGTTTTTAGCGGCCATGTTTTATAACTGAAAATATAAAAATAAATTACTATTGTTACCGAAACCGAAAAATATCAAATGTGATTATTTTTGTTGATATTTAAAGCATAAAAATTGTAAGTATTCTAAACTTTGTGTTAAAGTTTTATCAGGAAATTGTTGTATCATCCATATTTTGTACCTTTATTTGAAAGCTAAATAATTGAACAGCAAATTGAAATCCTACATAGAATAATAGGTATTCATGCTCTTTACTTACTCGCTACAAAATAGAGAATTGTCAAAACTGTTACATTATTTATCTCTAGGTATTGTAGTTCGGTTAAGTATTATGCATAAATTTTGGAACTTTTTGAATTTAATATCCCAACTAACTTCCGGCAGCGGTTTCACCGCTTACCGAGGGAACTAATTCCCGAACACGGATAAAAAGAGCCTATATGTTATTCTGATATATACTATTAAGCTATATTACTGGCAAGTTTCATCAAATTTGCCCAGTAGTTTTTGCCTGGGAGAATAACAAACATACATACTTCCATACATTCATCCTCATCAACTTTCGCATTTAAAATATTAGTAGGACAGTAGGACTAGCTGATTCCCACGATTTCACCCTTTTCGAAGAAATTCTTTCCGTGCCCGGATAAAGTCAGAAACTCACAATTCTCGAACTTAATCTCTTTATAGTATTAGCGTAGCTTATTTTTTTTTGTTTAAGACAAATCTATTACTAAGTAATATTATAAAAGCTGAAGAGTTTGTTTGTTAGAACGCGCTATCTCAGGACTACTGGTCCGATTTTGAAAAAATCTTTCTGTCTTAGATAGCCCATTTATCGACGAAGGCTATAGGCTACTTTTTATTCTTTTATCACGGGACGTCAG
>NWSH02000050.1:2368148-2378277 GCA_002382865.2 Heliothis virescens | reverse complement strand
AAATCACATAAGAAAATCGTCCATGAAAAAATATCCTTAAATTTTTGTGAGTAGTGTATTAACATTGTAGATCATCGTATCGCAGCTCTGCTTTCAGTGCTAATTCGTCTTGCGGTGATTTGGAATTGATCAATACTGAATTATTTATTACAAATGAGGCAAATGCTCAACATTAAACCGTATTAATTTCTTTGAATGATATCAATTTGCATGAGATTCTAAACACACATGTACGATAAGCGTCTCACCAGGTCTCATCTCTATCTCTTTGTATTAACCCATGAAGCAGTAATGACGCCTTTTCATTGCCCAGCAACGAAGTTTTCCCATTTAAAGTTGCCAGTCTTTTTATCTCCCAGTCCCGAGTTAAAAATAAAATTATTTAACGGTTAGACAGTCGTTATAATGCGGGTATATTATACCTTCGGCGATAATGGACGTTTCGTGTTACGGCCGCGAATTTAATCGTGCCGCAACAGAATTTTTTGCCAATATCCATGGTTATTGTGGAGAGCGGTTAATTGGGGAACTTTGTTCGCACAATTGACGACTGATACTGTTTCGGAAATAGGCCTTCGGTTTTGGGTGGCTCTGTTAAATTTAATTTTCATTACGCATTAAATGGTTATTGCAAAGATGGCTGCCAGCCGGTTATTTTGCTGGACATTTTAATTTTGAAAGCGTAAATTCAAAATAAATATTGTGCAGAATATAAGCGAACAAAATGAAATGAATTAATTACTTAAGTATAATGCATGATGAATTTTCGGCACTTAAGTGAACGAGACTTAAATTAGGTACCTAAAGAACACAACACAAACATATTACGAGTGCTTGTGCGCAAGAACGATTTACCTAAAACATAATACAAACATATTACAAGATTTAAACGCAAAATCAACATCCATAAAAACAGACCCTAAAAACGCCCTCAAACTTTATCCTAAACCTGTACCAGTCAGAATAGAGACCCAATCAGATACCGTACCTTATGGCCAAGAAAATATTGAAAGAAGTATTTTCGGTAGAATTAGAAGTATTACCGTCAGTCGATCCCTCTTATCGGCTCCTGGGATCCCTACCTAAGGAAAAATGGAGTTTGGAGGATGGAGGAAAATTCGGGGTAAGTGATTTGTCCAGATACCTTTAGAACTTTTGTACTTACTGCCATCGATTTTACGTCATTTAGTGTAGGCTTGGTATGTCAAGTGTTATCGTGGGTGTTTGTTATGACAAGCTTATTTTAGAAATATTGGGGTCTTGGTGGATTCTCTAGAAATAACATCTTAAAATAGTCGAAAATTTATTCATTGGATAGTAAAAATTTATTCATAAGTTTATTTTTAATTTTAACATAACATAATGTATCTGCTAAATTAATGTGGACCTACTCGCAAAGTAACTATCACGCATTTTTTGTGTGTAAGTAACCAGTACGCGTAGGCATGCTATGGTACTAGGACTATTTTAGAGTCCCTAGATTAGTATATAATTCCGCCTGTCTATCCTTTCCTATCCATCCTATATAACAGCGGTCGGCAACCTTTTGGGAGGTAAGGGCCACTAGGTAGCAAAAAAATCTAACGGCGGGCCGCACTTGTGATACAACCCCAGAAGCCGAATGTTACTGTTGTTTTGGCCCCAAATTAACTTATTATAAGGTATGTGCTTCCCATTTACGGAAGTACACCAACCTTTTGGACAATATTGATAAAATAATCCGACATTCATTCTCATCCATCTTAAATGTGGCCTTTTCTTTGGTGTCGGATTGGAGAATCCTCTGTTGACCTTTCGCTCTCGGGGAAGAGCGAAGGGGACTGTCAGACTCTTACTTACTAAAAACTAACCCGTGTTCCTCATGTACCCATGTGTTGGAGTACCCTTGTGGAGGTATCACCGAAGCATTCGTTCTACCCCCGACGGGTATTAGCCCACCAGATTGTCAGGCGGGCCCCGTCTCCCACTGCGGCCGTCACCCCGGCCGCAGGACTCCACTATGAGGCGCGCGTGAAACACTACGCCGCCGCGTCGCCTCGCGGCCTGCTGCTGGTCGGACGACAAGACGCCAAGTCTGTTGTCCGCATGCCGCGCCCTACGATGGCCAAAAGTCGGCCACCCTACGACGCCCAGTGCGTCTGTTACGAGAGGGGAGAGAAGAAGTAACCTCTCTCTCCCTTTCCGCCGCCTCCTTTGTGAGCATGGTCTCGCAAAAGGCGGCTACGATCTTAAATGTGGCCTTGGACAACTGAGCTTGGACTCAAGCTACGCTTTCCATTCGCATGGGAGGTCTCGGCGTCCGCAAAATGTCCAGTATTAATTTACCGGCTTTTATTTCCTCCGTCCATGCGGTCCATGGCAAGTGTAATATTTTCAATTTTGAGGTCAAGTCTGGTCAATTTTGAGGTGCCATGCATGGTTGACGCTATAAATGCCAGGAAAGTCGCATGCCCGATTACCGATCTGCCCGTCAACCCCTCATCCCAAAGACAGTGGGATGCGCCGCTCTGCAGAGTAATGTGTAAAAGTTTGATTGATACATCAATTACTTCTGCGGAGCGAGCGTGCATACTGGCTGTGGGTAAGTGGGAGTCGGGTCTTTGGCTCTTCGCACTGCCGTCGTCAAACATAGGCACCATATTTGATGACATCACTTTCAACCTCGCTGTTTGCCTCCGTCTGGGTGCTCCATGCTGCTCTCCTCATCGCTGCCGCTGCAACGGCACACGGCATGCGAATATCTACGACGTGATCCGTCGCGCTCTTATTACCGTCGGCGTTCCAGCCGTACTTGAACCAAACGGGTTGGCACGTGACCATGGCAAGAGACCAGTCGCTATTTCCGTGGTAGTTAGTTAGGACTTTAGTGTGGGACGCGGCCTGCGTCGAAACTGTTGCTCTGCCGCTGCATANTTACGACGTGATCCGTCGCGCTCTTATTACGGCGTTCCAGCCGTACTTGAACCAAACGGGTTAGCACGTGACCATGGCAAGAGACCAGTCGCTATTTCCGTGGTAGTTAGTTAGGACTTTAGTGTGGGACGCGGCCTGCGTCGAAACTGTTGCTCTGCCGCTGCATAAGCAGAAAACCTCAATCGGCGCAAATATAGTAATCTTAACGGCAACTATATGTTTGAGCCGTTTGGGGTTGAAACTCTCGGACCCTGGTGTCCGAGCGCTCACCTTCTGGTCGCTTCCCATGACCAAAGGGCTGGTTTTCATTTCGCACAGCGGTAAAGCATTGCCATTCAACGTGGTATGCTGCCAGCCTTTTGGTTACATTACCGAGTGACAGCGACAAGGACCAATTGTTTGATGCGATATATTAGATGTAAGCTGTGTATATAAGAATAGTTTTAGCTAAAGTAAGCATATAAAAACTCTGATGTATGCACATTTCATCGAAGCGCGTTACCTTTACACTATTGACCATACGGTTGCTTGCAGTTTTTTATGCATTTATTTTGATATTATTAGGACATTATTTACAAAACATTCTCGGGCCGCAAGTAAGAGGGGCGCGGGCCGCATGAGGCCCGCGGGCCGCGCGTTGCCGACCGCTGCTATATAACCTAAAAGCAAGAAGCTCAATAACACAGCAACAAAACGGTTCATCCATCACGGACGCGATTCATCTTGAGCAACTATCACGCTCATGAATTAACCCAGCCTGGAATATTAAGTGAGATACGTTATTTATCCGCATAATATACTCGTGTTTAGTATGCGATAACGGACATCGGTGTATTGGTTGTATAAGCATGTATGTGTCTATGAGACCGTGATTTGTTTTAACGGTAATATGGCGAGAATTTTTCTACAAGGTTTTGTTTTAATTGGCTTCCCAAAAAGTCGGAGGTTGTCAATACGGATGTTTGTATGTTTTTATGTTGGTTAGGGCTCTTGAATAACCGATTTGATTAATTGTTATAGTTATTTTTTTCACGTAATTTAATTGTTTATTAAGTAGGTAGGATTTTTTTAACAAATCTATTTTTATTCTAATAAAATAACACCGATTTTCTATAAAATAATTCTTAAAATTACCGCGCTTATTACTGTCTCCGATAGCATTCAACTTCTGCATTGCCTCACTATGAGAATGCTTGTATTCCGTAATTGTCATTTAACTACGAACAAAACGAGAAGATATTCTGAAAGACTGTCACTTGCAAAGGTTTTATTCACTAAATCCTGTAAGGCTTTGCGCAAACGTAGACACTTTTGTTATCGCTTCGGGTACTGCCAATTGGATATAACAACTCAATGTTTGGAAGAAAAAATAATTTAAAGTATTTTAACAGTTATTTTCCACATAATTTGGAACTAAAAATGTATCTTTTTATTTTTTTGGATGCTAAATATAACATAAAAAGAAAAAAAGCTTTTAAAAAAAATCATCTTTACATGAAAAAACTACTTAAACAAAATTAAATACATCTCAAAGGAAATTACTCCTATTTTACAGCGAACATATCCAACTCAAAAGTGACTATGTTTGCACAGTGCCTAAGGGGAAATGAATAAAACAGTTCTAAAAGATTGAAATGTGTGTCCATAGAATTACATCTAGCTAAGCGTAAAACTCGGATTTGTCTAACATCCCTCGGGAACTATTTGCACATTTCATTTTAGAAAAATCTGCGTTTAAAATTCCTGTTAAACCCATTAATTCTTTTTAAAAATGTGACAGCTACGTGTTTGTTCTTTTGTTCACAATTTAATTTAAATTTATATAAAGGACGTGTTATTGTTTAACTTCATTTGTTTAATTAAATTACGGCCAGTTTCAAATGTAGTCAAATTTAAAACACAACTTTTGCATCTGTGAGATAGTTATCTATAACTTTGCCCCTTAAAAATGTTAATTAACCAATCGGATTTTATTATATGTTTTTTTTATTGTAATATTATTTAATGTTTCAAGATTGGAAGTAAAATTACTTTAAAGATATTTTCTTCTTTGCTCGTTACATTAACACATAAACATTCACTTCAATTACTATCTTACATCCAATTACTAAGTAGGTATATGCCGTTTCTATATTCAGATTTCAATTTAAACTTTCCTAACTGTAGTTGAAATGTTACAAATCAATTATAATCTACGTAGTAATATCATGCTTTTCCCAGTAGAGCGACAGTAACTAACACCCACATTCAACTAGTTATTAATATACTTTGTAATTTGCCTATGGCTCTTTCAAATTCCACGGCCGTACAATTACGTGGTGATATCGTGATTCGAAATGTAATTTCTATAATATACAAACTCTAAAAATATCTACCACGGCTTCAATGGAAGACAGTTTTGTATATATAAATAGATTAGTGAAGAAATTGTGTACATCGAAGTAATCTAATTAATTATTTGAGATAGTATACTTTACTATCTCAAATAATTATTATTAACTTAATTTAAATTTACTCGATTCTGCATAACGTGGTTCATAAACAAAGAATAACAGTGCTTGACTTTAAAATTCGGTGCCGTTGCGGGTCTCGTGCAAAACAATTCAAAATTATACGCACGTTTTACCCTATGAAAAAAATTATTGCATATTCTCAATTAGTCATCCCATTGCAGCCATGGCAGTTATTTGTATGGCACCTTATACAATGTCACTTTTATGAGTGAAAAAAGTGTTACTTGCCACTTACAGGTTAAGTCTCATACAGCCACTGTATTAATAAACAAATGAAGAATACAACAACATACATCTAGGTTATTCCCCTTAAAGCCTGCACTTGTGAGTGTGGCACCGCGGTCGTACATACATGCAAATATGTCATTAGCATCCATATGTAACTTCGCAAAGTTCTCACATGACAGTTTGTTGTGACAGTCATTTGTTTTAAATTTATAAATCGAATAGTACCAGAAAAACAACATAGTTCGTTCTTGAATGATGAATTTGTTGGACTCTTGACAAGTTTTCGCTAATAAGTAATTAAGTGAATGTTTGAATAATTTGTCAATCTTTGATGAAATATTCTTCTATTTAAAAGGTTTTTTACATTATCATAACAGCTTATAACTGAACACTGCTAAACGTAGGCCTTCCCCGGTGATCGCCATTCATTCCGGTTTTAGTGTGCACACTCAATCAAATGCTCATATTGTTGAAAAGATATTTAAGTGGATAAAAAAAAACCTTAGCATTCAAACTACAAGCTACTTCTTTTTTTTACCGACTTCTCTGAAGTAAGCTTTCTCCAAACCGCTTGCCTGAAACTAACCTTCACTCTGGGCTTGCATCTATCATTGCTTTATAGTGAAAGCATAACAAACACAAATTCGCGTTTATGATATTCCACTCCGTCAGTTACTCCATATAATCCCATAGAGTTAGAACCCATCCATCACACCACATGCATAATAGTAATTACATAACGTTTGATCATTGAGCTGTCATCAACTGCTATCCAATTACAGATCAGCTTCTATGCAGGACACTGTCCTTTGATTTAGACTCGTAATTATCTTCCTAGAAACTAAGGAACAGATCTAGATGAATAAAGAGATTGTGTAATATGCAAACATCTTTGCCTTGAAAAAAATCAATACTTTATGAAGGGACTGTTATGGTGATTAGAGAATGATTGGGTAGTTTGAATCAGAAAAATGGTCAAAAGATTGTTTTTTAATCTATACTAAATTAATCATTTAAGCTGAAGAGTCTGTTTAAACGCGTCAATTTTGGGAACTACTTGTTCGATTTAAGATTTTTGTCCAGTGTTGGATAGGCAATTTATCGAGGAAGACTATAGGCTACTTTTTATCTGGGTACGCGGAGTAGTTCCCACGGAACGCAGGTGAAATCGTTGGCAAAAACTAGAATGAAATAATGTAAAAGAACGAGTAATGACAGCCCTCATGTAACTGGAAAACAATGCTTGAATATGTAAATAAAAAACACAGTAATAAACTTCAAAACTCAATCACTTACCTTTTTTTTCTTAGTAAACTTCACAAGAAAATCTTATAGTTTGTGTTCTCAATCCGTTCGAACATGAAGTCATTTCGCACGAACATTCCCATTTCCGCTTAGATTATAGAAAATTTTCAACGGTATGAAGTTCTTGAGCTCACCACTCGATTTCCCGATTTATCAGCGAATCGAAAAAAAATGTCACCCGAGTTTAGCTGGAAATGGATTACANAAAGTAATTTCGCACGAACATTCCCATTTCCGCTTAGATTATAGAAAATTTTCAACTGTATGAAGTTCTTGAGCTCACCACTCGATTTCCCGATTTATCAGCGAATCGAAAAAAAATGTCACCCGAGTTTAGCTGGAAATGGATTACATGGGATGAGGATGATAACTTTTTTTCGTTTTTCGGAGTAGGTACAGTTCTCAAGGGATGCAAAGAACGCCATTACTTACAACATGTCTACATAGGTGTGTGTTTAGAACAGAGGTACCAGAGTAGAAACAAGACTTAATCTATTTGAAAAAAAAATTAACATATTAAAAATATAATTTACTACCCCAAATAAAATGTATGTATACACACGTTAATTTAATTCAGCGATTAACATAGAGTATTATAAAATTATCAATAAACGTTAATCCAACAGATTATAGCTTTCCAAAATTCACAACAGCCTGCCGAAAATCAGAGAACAAAACACTGTAAACAAACAAGCAAATCCATAACATAGGGATAGCAAACAAAACACAAACGCATAACCCATCAACCCTCCTTACTGTATGCGTTCGCATAATTACCCTCATCACGACACTCTTTATACCCTCCAGCTTACAAACAACAAACATATTAATTTCATGTTGCAAGCAAAACTCAAGATGTAAGTGTAAATATCAAAGGCAAAGTAACGGCGAAGTAAGCCAACACACGTCGCCTGTCTGTTTAAACTAAATACACGCCCGCGTGAAGCAAATTTCATGCATAAAATTATTGAAGCCGCCTGCACCAGACGTACCTGTCGAACTTGGACTACCTTAAATGATGAGAGGACGCGATTTTTAAAGTGAGCTCTTGTTACATGCAGTTCATATTCTTGTAACTTTACCTAGAATAGTAAGTCTTAATCTGGAACTTGTTTGGGTGTCTAGACGGTAAACGATAGATACAGTATCTTAAACCCAAAACAGTAGAGTGAAGGACATGAAAAGTATGATAACATAAGACAGCAACCAAAGAAACATCTATACAGTATATGTAACTCATATAACATGTCAATTTATTTAAAATTCCTCCGTATTATCCTATGACGATGAATCATGTGATACCATGTCGTAGTAGATAGTCGAAGGCTATCAGCTCGATTTATTTTGCCACATTCACGTCCTCCAAAATCTTAGAACAAGTATCCTGTCACATGTCACCTTCTGCAAAGCTCCTAACTTGAGCTACATTATAAAGTCAAGACCCGGCCGCGACCGTGCGCACCCATTCAACTGTTCGGCTTCACTTGTTAATATTGATATATGTAGCTCAAATTAATATGTATGGGGGGACACGATACAATCGCTACCACCGTTTGTACTAAGTTGCTGATGTACACCCTAACGGCAGGAACGAATGCTAATGTAGATTTTGTGTTCTGTTTTAACATGTTCTAGTTTTAGGTGAATACTGTGGTTCTTAAGGCGAGATTCCATCGGTGTGACGAATGCAAATGTTGCTTCTGCTCTACTCGCTCTAGCAAACAGTAAAAAATTGTATGCGAACATTTGTGAACTAAAATGTCCACCAAACTGCAACTTTTACGCACTCACTCACACTCATGTTTTGTTCGCGAACAAAAGTGCGTGAACAATTTTGGTGGAATCCATTAGAATTTGTATATTTCAAGTGTCTTGCTAACCAGGCGATGTATTTTCCAAGACGTTGCAAAAGCTCTTAAAGTATGGCCATATTAATAAACTAATCACAAGTTTCAAATTAATCGATCCGTTACTTAACCATGCCCTTCTGTTATCGACAAAGAAGGAATTATTTCACACAAACTGCACGGTCACCTCTTTAAGTTAGATGACTTGCCAATTTCTCCCATCCTTGATCCAGTTGATTAGGACTGGCTAATTAAGAAAACTTGATTCGGTGTCAATTCAGAACTTGAGCTTGTAATCTTGGATTTGGTTTCAGAGGAAACATTTAGGAAAGTAGTAAAATGGGCGAAATTCGTTTAAAATTCTACTATTGTAATTTTAATAAATTATTTTAAGAAAACTATTAATTAAATCTTACTAGAATAGGGGAAAGAGAACTCCAGAATATTTCGCAAAAAATTCAAAGCGACCAAAAAAATTACAGAACCTGCATTTTGTCTAAAAATGAAATCTACCGAACGAAAAAAGGCAAATTTTTTAAATGTTACCATAGCCATAAACAAACATTAGACACCCCAAACACATTATTCCAGTCATTTCCCACTGTCTGATCACTTATTACATGTATCAACTAACTTAAACTCCGAAATTTGATTTCCATTCCTTCAAAAGTCTGTCACTCCTCAATATCCGGGAATGAATCGAATCCCCTGTCGAATATGACGTGCATCTGGACTGGGCAGACGGGCTTTTTTGCATGTACACACAAAAATATAGGAGTGATAAGAATAAATGAAATGTTGAAAAAGTTGTGGCAATATTTTTTGTGGAAACTGGTCGAGTGCACAATAAGACTTCCGTACAATACGTGCAAAATTAATCCTCTATCTAAAACATATACTGTACTGAGTATCACGTTGGAAAACTGTCTTCCATATATCGATGTTGGATGTGATTAGTTCAGTAACGGCAAGTAATTTGCAAATCGTAAAAAAAAATATAATGAAATATGTGGAGATGTAATAAAAAATTCAATTTCGAAGAGTATTGCTTCTCACCTAATTCCGCATTTCTAAGGATTGGGAACGAGACAATGCAATCTTTACATACGTTCGTATTATTTTAATATATGTTACAAACTCCTTTTTACAAATTATCATATTTTTATTGCTGCCAATGAAAAGTAGTAAACTGCAACCAACTGGTTCCAGGCTACTGACTTACAAGGGCCATTGCCAGCAATAGTATGCATTATTGAACGGTATTTTGTTAGTATTTCCCGACATTATACATAACGATAGTTGGTATTGCTTCATCAATTTTTA
>NWSH02000050.1:2325690-2341640 GCA_002382865.2 Heliothis virescens | reverse complement strand
GTCTCCACATTAGCATACATGCCCGGCCTCACAGGCACATGGTCACATGAGAAGCTGGTGTCAGGAACGCTGTGGTATATCGGGAAGTCAACTCCTGGCGTGCCGGGGACGTTCCTCAGGTCCTGGGGCTTCTCGTGCTCTCTGACGGGTTTGGGACGAATCACTGCCTGCTCGTAGTGGTGCTCATATGGGTCGTACTGCTGGAAGAAAAGTTGTTTTTTTAGATCTTTGTATATGATAATGGGCCTAGAGTCACACAATCTTTACTAATACGAATGCAAAAGTAACTTTATAGCTGTCTGTTTGTCCTCTGGCTTTCTCGCCAAAACTACAAAACCGATTTAGGTACAAAGAAAGTCTAGAGCCTGAGAAAGAATATATAGGTAAGCTACCCGGCAGCAGAAAGTCTCTCTACGAGACGCGGGTGGAACCACGGGTAATAGCTGGTAAATGAATACAATTAATCAGTTTAATCTATTTAAACCACTTATACATAAAATTACATTAAATAAACAGAGAAAATCGTCATGACCCTTATGGACCCTCGGGTTCATAAGGCCCCATCGGGCCTTACCATACCTAGAAATTATACATACAAGTATCCCTAAGAACTACACCAATGACGCAACCATTTGAACCATTATTAAAATTAATCACTGCCAAACAATTCAGGTCTAGCATAACTTTCTAAAAGTCAGCAAGATTAATTGATAAGCCCGTAAGTCACATTACATAAGCAGAGTCAAGAGCCACATCAATGGCCGGCCATGACACCGATACGATTTTTTACACGCACGTTACGACATTCACCTCGTATGTAAGTGTATCGTTGTATCTTACATAAGGAACAACGGCAATTATAAAGCGTTCAGTTCTACATTATCTGGTGTAATTGAGGCCGATATAAAAGTTGTTTTGTGAATGGTTATGTGTTGAATTTTGTATGTGATAAAAATATTTTTGGAAACAATTTTCGTGTTGCGTGATAATATTTATAGATCAAATTGTCTAAGTTGGTTGGCTAAGCATATCGGTTTATTTTATACCCAATACCTATACTCCGGTTCAATAACAATAAAAATATTTTCTAATATTTGTTAACTCTTAATCTTTATTATTTCTCTGGCTCACAACTTCTATACCACAACTATAATCATAGTGTCATTTAATTAATCCTAACAACTATTAAAGACACACTAAATAAAACATGATTTATGTACCTTCTAATAACCTCAACATCCATAAATTACTATAATTACTAAGAACAGGAACAAAATAAATAAATAATCTAAATACTGCACGCGACAATTTCGCCATATTTCCGCGCTCGGTGAGAGGGGATCGCACGCATGCGCATGGGCCTTGTCACGGCCGCCCGGCGTTGCGCAGTAGCACCGAAAGTGCAACCAACTTGCTCGAATGATCTAGCTAGCTGCTAGGTGAATTGGTATTTAACTATAGTTGATATTTCAGTTCATGTTATAGGTAAAAAAGATTATTTTTTCAAACCGTATGTAAGAGAAAACTTTATTTTCATACCTACATAAGGTAATTTAACTTTTTTTGAAAGTAATTGACTTAAATAATAATCTACTACATGTATGTGTTCATAAAACCACGATGGACCTTCTGAATCACGGAAAATATATTCAGTCTTTTTGATAACAACAATTGTATAAAAATATGCATTTTTCACATGCATATCCTGATCGAATTTACATACAAACGTTGACTAGAACAATACAATATACAAAGTATGAGAGGTTTCCAATTCATTGAAAAGCTATCGCAACAAGTTTTCACACGGACGTTACTACTTACATACTAAGATTTTTGATATAGAGGTCATTGTTTGATATTTTATTACAATGTACACTTAAGAAATGTCTAACAATTATCTATTTTTGATCTACATTTCGTACTAAATGAGTTGCATGTTGGTCACTTTGTCAACTAAATTAAATAAAAATGTACGCGTACCTTGACTTTAATAAACCTCTGCCTAACCTCTTCAGTAACTGTAATCTCAGTTTTACAATATCCTAAAAGTAAGTGACGAACAGGTATCTTGCCAAAACATTTCAACATAGCAGAGACCCGACATTTCCTAGGTAACAAATTCAGGTATTAACCAGAAATTACTTCTCGATTGCATAATTCTCGCTGGAGTCACTCGGTTTTAGAATGAAGCTCTAGTACAGACGACAGCAGGTCAACGTATACGAATCTATCAAATTTCCAAATTTACCAATCAAACATTAACCTACCCTCATTGCGATTAGGTTGAAAATCGATTGCAGAAATTGGACAGATTGTGGTAACCTAAATTTATTTAGTTTTGGCGCTAATTACTTTGGTTGGGTTCGATGAGTAGGTACCTACTTAATTTTAACGTAATCTATCAACAATATAAAAACCTTATATAAACTAAATAGGTACTCATGACTGTTAGCATTATTTCAATTATCAACCTATAAAATACTCTTACCACAGGGTAATGCCACCAAAAGACCAGACATATACATACGTACAATAGAGTACTTAAGGTACCTAATAACATGCTTAAGTTCATAAACAAACTGACGTTAAAACGAAATATAGGTTCAGCAAAGCTGTATTAAAAAGTATAATGAAAGAAATGAAACGAGTAGAAAAGAAAAAAAATCTAACAATTATAAAAGTGATTTCATTCTCTGACGGGCCCCGAGTCCCCTAAGAGTTACTCGAGTACTTTTGCTATTTTTTATGACTTATTCAGATATTTTAAAACGTGCTCTCCATCCAACGTTTAATTTCAAACTTGTGAGACTAAGAACTTTCATCTTAAAGATTTTATTACTATAAATTCTAATATCAAACTTCAATCCGAGTTTTAGGGTACCGTAAAGTTTTTATAGTTTTTGGTAGTTGTCTATTTTGATATTTTTGCAGACTTACAAGCGTGACATATATTAGTAAGAAGATGTAAAAATACTAAGTCGAAATGTCATCATAATCGATTAATTATATCTCTTTGCCTATTTAATTTTTCTACGGAACCCTTTTGTGATCTAAATTGTACAACGTCTTTGACCTCAAGCAAGACTAATTTCTTACCAAATATTGCTTCAAAGTTTAAGGTAAACAAAATTTACGATTTTTCCTAAAATTACTTTAATTAAAGTCAGAAAACTAATTTAGTTTCAACACCTACACAGAGCGCTATTCTGTTTTACCTTATTCAATTTTGTAGGACGGTGCCTGTTGGTAGTCTCTTTGACAACCTTTTAAACGTAATAATATCCTTAATTACTTAATTTAAACATAATAAACCTATTCATCTGCCTAGCCTTTTTCCAACTATGTAGTGATCAGCTTCCAGACTCACTGGGA
Source organism: Heliothis virescens (assembly GCA_002382865.2). Taxonomy (NCBI): domain Eukaryota; kingdom Metazoa; phylum Arthropoda; class Insecta; order Lepidoptera; family Noctuidae; genus Heliothis; species Heliothis virescens. The sequence goes on along the minus strand of NWSH02000050.1, from coordinate 2,338,268 downwards.
AATCATACGATGGGAAATCATCAGTATGACCCCTCCCGCTGTGGGTGACGCGTGAGGGAGTGTCAGAGTTTTACTGACTAAAACCCACCGTGTTTCTTCGGGAGTCCTTTGTGCGCCAGGGCAGCGGTAACTCTTTCGAACAAACCGCAGCCCCGATTACTTAACCTCTCATACATGAATAAAGAATTACTTTCATCGATACAATATCGAATATTCTATTCTACTTCAGCAGTACCAAAAGGTGCGAATTTGCAAAATTACTCCTGAATACCAATTCTTAGGCTGAAGTAAGTTACAAACAATTTCCACTTTGAGGAGCTTGATCAAACAAATAAAACTAAAAAACAGGCCTTCCTTAGACTTGCCGACGAAAATGAGAGTAAATTTAACCAACAGTAATTCTCCTTTGAAGGCCTCCTGGGAACTCAGTTGAAAGGAAAATTGCAAAAGTTAGCGTTCCCTTATGAGGGGTCGAGTTATAGCAACTAGATATTGTAAGGTCGCGAGTGGTCCACCCTTTTATTGTAATATCTGTACTTTAAACATTTGTAACGAAGTTCGCCTTTGAACTATGCACCTATTTGGAAGTTTGCAACGATATTACCTTCCCATTTGCATGTTAATATGAAATATTGTTAATGGTGTTCAAATTTAATTTGTTAAGCTCCTGTCGTCTGCCGACTTGGCTTTTGACGCGATAATATAGTAAAATCGTAAATGGTATTCTCTTAGCAAAATGCTAAGAGATTCAGTGAGCTTTAAGAGTTTAATGAATGAATAATTTAGTATGGTTTTGTAACAAGCTAATTCTCATAAAGAGCTTGGTGCTTAGTACTTAGAAAAAGTTCAAGAATATGTAAAAATGATTTATTGATTTTTTTAAATCTACCTTTTGGAACTTTGGAAAATCTACCTTTGGAGAGTAACCATACTCTACGAATTCCAATATGAAAGAGTGAAGTGTGCTTCTTTGTTATTGTATGCAACAACAATTGTCTTAATTTACTTGATACTACAATACCATTACAGGGCGTATTAACTAAGCTGATAGCATTTCTACCAAAAGGTACATCTCCTCTACGTAAACACTTCCATAGAGGGAATATGTAACTTCTGTTTAAATAAAAAAAACGTATGCTCGTTCCATCTACATTACGCCAATAAATCTTTTGCAGAGACTAACGTAAAATTACTCTGTGTCTTTTGCCTGTACATTACATTTGATAGGGAAATACTGTGAAAAAACTCATATTTTAGCCTTACTTCTTTATTCTTTGATCTAAATCCACAAAGACAAGGAAAATATGTTCCAGAGTCATGTACCCCTAAAACAAAACACAGTAGCCATAGCGATTACTTCGCGCGGCCTACAAACAAATATTGTTAGCAAACATCTGTCTGTCTGTCCGAGTCAATAATTCTGTTTACTAAGGCCCTACTGTTACGATTCTATTTGTTTTCGTCCATCTCGTATTTTTAGTCATTTTCTGTTATTTTTTTGAGAACAAAGTGTTTTTGTTGTTGACCCATATTTTTGCTATTTACTTCTTTAAATACAAATCCTAAAAAGTTCCTATTTTGAAGAGTACACAGAAACGTACGCATATTTTACCTCATTTATGTTCAATTTACAAATACGTGTGTGTCTTTAGTAAAGTTCAACGATTTTATGATTATACCTAGACGTAAGACCTTCGGGAACTAGCTTTTTAGCTAAGTTAAAATTGCATATGAGTGTTAAATGTATGTGTGTACAAAAAATAACTAAACCTACAGCCCAGTGACTCAGATTTATTAGTACTGTTAACAGGTTTTTAGTATTATTAAAATATGCCTGCCACGAAATTAAAAAACAATATTTTACTGAATACAAATGGAACCGCTTTTGTTACTACAACTATAGGTACCTGCAACAAAATCCGCAAAATTTTCAACAGAAGATACTTCCATACTACCCGCGCAGCAACAAAACCGCATCTCTAAACAGGCCACCACAAACAAGGTCGTTCACAATAAAAAAAGAAAACATTCCCACGCTCATTATCCTCACAATACAATGAAAGGTCTGAAGTGTTACACTTACTTGCAAGTACGCAGCATCAGACACGAGGCCGCACAAGAGGGCGCCGGTGAGCGCCCTCAACACCGCTTTGCCCATTTCCCCACACATTTTGTCAAACTTTAAAATGAACGAACTGTTCGCAAGTGTAGCTATAACTAAATGAAGTGAGGTGCATAGGTGGGCGCCCCACTAAAAAGCAACAGTCCGTGGTAGGGTGGAAGTTTATGAAACAGTTGAACGGCCAAAGACCTGTCGAATTAACTTGTATTGCGAATATGGTTACTGTATGTTGTGTTTACATTATGTTTGCTTCTGTATGCTTTTTGGTTGAAAGTGCCACGTGTCACTTTCCAGCTGACCCATGCAGACCTGAATGCATTCTCATTCACGAAATAGCAAGGTCATAATGTATGCTTCGGAACAGCCTCTTAATGGAGGTCAACCAAACAGAGTAGTCACATATGTGTGTCTTATGTAATGTGGAACACATTTCGCTTTTTAAATAAATTAAATATTTTTACGATGGTTTTAATAACTTATAATTTTCACATATATAAACATTACACTCTACAAGAGAGTTAAATACATTTTTTAAAATAAGGATGGCTAATTGGTTCTATGAAGCAATAGGAGATTTGCTGTCAGATACAAATCACCACTTTTAGTTCAAAATATAATGTGGACAAGTATTTAGCATTATTAATCCACTGGATTGTTATCACTTCACACACCAAAATTTACAAATAGGGTATAGCTGATGCTGNTAACTAAATGAAGTGAGGTGCATAGGTGGGCGCCCCACTAAAAAGCAACAGTCCGTGGTAGGGTGGAAGTTTATGAAACAGTTGAACGGCCAAAGACCTGTCGAATTAACTTGTATTGCGAATATGGTTACTGTATGTTGTGTTTACAATATGTTTACTTCTGTATGCTTTTTGGTTGAAAGTGCCACGTTTCTCCTTCCAGCTCACCTATGCAGACCTGAATGCAATCTCATTCACGAAACAGCAAGGTTATAATGTATGCTTCGGAACAGCCTCTTAATGGGGGTCTACCAAACAGAGTAGTCGCATTTGTGAGCCTTATGTAATGTGGAACACATTTCGCTTTTTAAATTAAATAATTTTTACGGCGGTTTTAATAACTTATAATTTTCACATAATTATACTTATAAATATTACACTCTACAAGAGAGTTAAATACATATTTTAAAATAAGGATGGCTAATTGGTTCTATGAAGCAATAGGGGATTTGCTGTCAGCCAGATACAAATCACCACTTTTAGTTCAAAATATAATGTGGACAAGTATTTAGCATTATTAATCCACTGGATTGTTATCACTTCACACACCAAAATTTACAAATAGGGTATAGCTGATGCTGACCGTTCACAACCATAAATACATTTTATATAGAAACAATATTTCCAAATTAAAGTAACTTATTCCAAAATCTTAACTGACCAGTCATTAATTAAGCGACAAAAGGACTGTCCATTGACCTGTCATAAAATAACGTTCGCGATTTAATATCGTCAGTGCTTCACTCGATATTCGAAACACATCAACGGAATTACGCTGTCGATAAAAGCATTTTTTCTCTCTGACGTTCGCTAAAAACTCGTGTCGTTAAACCTAGTTGGTACTTGGAACATGATACAGACAGGACACGTTATTATTGCCCTACCTTATCGTCTGCTTAAGGTATGATAGTACCGATCATATGCATAACATGGCTGTTTCAAATTTATGCTTGTGTTTGACATTATTTTTTGTAATTAAATTAGTAATGATGTGATCGAAAGTTCCCGGGTGAGCTATCGCCATTGGTACCTCGCTCTCTGTGCTTAAATTAGTAGATTTTTTGAATGGAGATTTCTGCTCATGGTACCTCCAGTTGGTTCAGAGCTCTAAAATTTGGTATGACCATACCGCCACTTTGTGATTGACTTTTTTGTACACAAAAACTTTCATTGGATTAAGACAAATTGTTTATTCTATCTGTGAAAGCCATCAATATGAATGGAGCTTTGGTTTTTGGCAAATCTAATTCGGAACCATGTGTGAAAAACAGATTGGTGCCGTTTCAATTTTCAGTAGGTCGCTGAATAAAGGGCTACTGGGCTGTATGTCAAATATTTTTTTGGTAGATACATAAAAATCACAACCCTCCTTTTCGCTTCGTCCTAGTCGAGTAAAAAGATGTTATAACTTTTGTAAATTTTACGTTGAATTAACAACAGTTGATAATTAAAGTTTGTTTATATCAAAAAATAATCTTGTAAAAAATGTTATAAATAATTTCCATGAAGTTTTGTGACGTAAATTGTAGTATCTATCTATATTAAGTTGATTTTACATCTCCGATGCAGATTTGCATTGAAATGGAATAACTTTAGAATAATAAATTGTATCTATTATTTATCTTGCTTATGAATACAATTAAAATAATTTGCAGTAGATACTGACTTTTTATAGTGAACATTTATTCAAAACTTGTTTACGTATATTAATGTGAGAAACTTAGATTACGATGTATTTAATTTCTTAGGAAATAAATGAATTAATCACTTGAATTTAAATTATATAGCATCTAAACATTACTTTGTCAAACTTTGTTACCTATAAACCACAAGTCACCAGTAAATGCGTATTTAAGTACAGACGACAGCAGGTCAACCTACCCGAATATTTCAAATTTTACCAACCGAACATTAACCTTCCGCTATTGTGATAAGGTTGAAAATCTACTGAAGAAATTTGACAGATTGTGGTAACTTGATGTGCTGTCGTCTGTACATAACAGTTAGAAAATAGGTATTTATCAGAAGGCTATCAATAACCTTTGTGCAAGCGCCGATCGAACATAATTCTCAATAAATTACACAACATCCCGACAAATAATCGATGTTTTACTGATTACTAGAAAATGTGCACTTTAAGTACATAAAATAAACTGTAAAAGTATACTTGAAACATTGTTGCAATCTCAACCAAAGGTGTGGCACGATGTTCAAGTAAGGGCAAAATTATTTAGAGTTTCCCAATGTATATAAAAGTATATAAATTATTAAGAAATTCCTCTCTATTAGTCGTCATTTTCCACTCCATTCTTAAACAATCTGTCATTCAATTCATATAATAACTAACTAATAATTAACACTTAAACGAACAAGAGCTGATGAATTCCAATAAGCATATACCACACCTAACAAATCTTAGATAATTAAACTTTTGTATGCCTGATGGTGCGTCGAAGGCCGAATTAACGCGGACGCAAATGCGGAGCGATCTAAAGCGGATACAAAAATGCAACACGCGCGCAGGACACTTAAAAAAAACGACTGTCTGTTGTTTTTGGCTTCTCATCGCGTCGCTTCACGTTCACATCGAGATCGCTCACGTAGGACACACCGTAACAAATTACTTTGCTAATAGATATAATTATAGTGCAAACAAAAACATAATGCACATAACTATTACATTACATTAGCGCATTAGAAAATGGTTTGATAACAAACGCTTTCAGTTTTCACGGGCGGCTGCGCAAGCGCCGGTTGCGGGTTTCCCGACGTTTCGATTTAATTGTTCCCGTAATTTGTTCCTATTGTATTTATTTGCAATTGTATTAGTTATACACGTTTGACTTTAAATGGAGCTAGTGTCCTTAGTCAATTTCTTATTGCAAATCAACGGATAGATAGTTTATAGAAATCAGGCGTTATTCACTACGAAAAACATCATCATCATTATTTCCCTTCCGGTTCCATATTTATCTGTCTGACGTGATCTCACTATCATCACTAGTGTATATGTTACGGCTAATACCCGAAGTGCGGCTACACCTAGTTTTAGCCGGTTAGAACTAGGAGTAGCCACTTACTCTTGGTTAAACCTAGTATTAGCCGATTATTTTCGGGTAAAACTAGGTGTAGTCTTCATCATGCCGGCTACAACTAGGTTTGGCCATTCCCTGTTGAATAAAACTAGGTCTATCCGATATTATTCCGGCTAGAACTAGGTCCAGACTATCCCTGTTGGATAAAACTAGATGCAAACAAGTTGACGAAGGCTACACCTAGTTTTACCCGAAAATAATCAGCTTATACTAGGTTTAACCAAGAGTAAGTGGCTACACCTAGTTCTAACCGGCTAAAACTAGGTGTAGCCGCACTTCGGGTATTAGCCGTAACATATACACAATACACAAAAAATATTAACATAATTTACAAGATAAGTAATTCGACAATTGAACACTGAAAATAACGAGAACCCATGCAACTATTTAACGTGAAAAATGACAAGTAGGTATGCATATTCAACATAAGTATTTTTCAATTTTTTGGGGAAATTATTAGTTATTTTCAAATGAAAGCTGCGAGAAAATTGGAGCACATCTCATCTAAACCTTTTACAAAACAGAAAAAAAATACAACGATAAAAAACAATATTACCAAATATGTATACAGCATCAAATTACCAAAGAGGTCAAAAAATATGTACAAACAAATGCGCATTCATTTAGGTACAGACGACAGCAGGTCAACGTATACGAATCTGTCAAATTTTACCAATCAAACATTAACCTACACCCATTGCAATAAGGTTGAAAATCGATTGCAGAAATTTGACAGATTGTAGTAACTTGATGTGCTGTTGTCTGTACTAAACTCATTTTAAAACTACATACGTTTGTAGGTAACACATCCAAAATAATTTCGACAAAATTAAACGTGAATGTTTATTACTCTCAAAGGACGGATGATAAAAAAAAATCGCTGAAAGTTAGCTGATACTCTGAAAACATACATTACTTTTATCTCGCTTGAATACATAGTTCCCTTGAGAATACATTGGGTAATTTCATGTGATATTTTAAATACATATTTGATTGTTCGTTTTTTTGGAATAATGTAATTTAAACGATAAATCTGCCAAAAATAAAGCAGTTGGCAAAAGCTAAATACTTATGTTCTAGAACTATCTGTATACAAAAACTGGCTGTCGATAGTTATAGTTGGACCTGGACAGACAGACAGATAGAGTTACTTTCGGATTCATAATGTTAGTAAGGATTATTGGTAGAATAATGCATGCAGGGCTTAGAGTCAATGACGATTACCATATATTCCGATAACAACTGGCTTCCTCTAAGAGTTTCAGCCGCTTCCAATTTGGAACTACTTTCCGCATTCGTAAAAAGTAGCCAATATTTTATTCTAACTAGCTTCCGCCAGCGGTTTCACCCCTTTCCCGTAGGAACTTTTGCGCGCACCCGGATAAAAAGCCTAAATAGCCTATAGCCTTCCTCGATAAATAGGCTATCAAACACTGAAAGATTTTTTCAAATCGGATCAGTAGTTCTTGAGATTAGCGCGTTCAAACAAACAAACTCTTCAGCTTTATAATATTAAGTATAGATATATAAACTGTAATCTACTCAACTTTTAATTAACGAATCAAGTAAATACACTCGGTACATTTTTCGTGATACATCCAAACATCCGTACATTCATATATACAAATTTTCACGTTAATAATATTAGTAGAATGTGTACAAAACTACAAAAAAAACACCAAGATGACGGAAAATTTAAATCTTCATCTTAATTATATGCAGTTCGTTGTAAGTCTTTGAACCTCCATTATTTCAAAACCGCAAGGGATACAAGTTTTTAACATTAATTTGATGCTGAACACAAACTTGTTAACAAAATCACTTAGGAATAATTTAGTTTACTTAAGTACTAAAGTTATGAAGGGATCCTATAAAGTTAATATCAATTTAGCTTCGTATGAGCTGAGAGAACACGTGAACCACAGGACTCTGCTATTACAACCACCTATTAAAATGCTGTAAAGACTTTAATTTCAGTTTTATCGGATCATAGTTCGTTTGTAGTAGTATGTTTGTGTTAAGGAATCAAACGAATAATTTTGTTTTAACTTTAGTTTTATTGATTTGATTTAATTAAGAGTAAAATCACTAAAACCAATTAGCATTTACTGTACACAAATATTTGTAACAAACCTACTGGAAATTCAACAGAATTAATTCAATTGATTAACTCGAAAACCAAACAAACCTTCACTTGCCAACCATTTTAGAGCACGCAAGAAATCAACGCGATTTCCTAATAAATCCCTATAATAAGTTGGAGTCAAAGACCTGAGCCAACTTTGTAATTCTGAAACTATCACAATTCCCTTTCAAGAAGGGGACAGATTTACGCCTTACGTATAGCGTTATCCCTATCTCCCATTCGCGATAGTTAGTAGTTCGGAATAGTTCGGAATAGGTCCCCTGGGCCAACATTACTGGTCAGTTGCGAAAGTAGATAAGTTGCAACGCGGGCCTTCGGAAACTTGTTCCTAACTACAGCACGTGGTGAAACAATGATCACACTTACATGTTTACAATTTATTAGTTAAGTTTTGGATTTCATTTTAAGTGTGTGTTATGGTGTTATTGTTTGTTTTAAAATCGCGATTAGATTTGAAATTATTTTCTTCCTTGATGTCATCATCATCATTACCTATGCACGTGCCCTTATGCCAACATTATTTGTGATTGGTGCAGTACATGCCTTTATCATCCATACTTTTCTATCTGTCATGTACAGGTCCTTTCTATTATTTCTAGTGATAACGTCTCTAAAATAATTCAATGTTTCTTTGATGCCTTCCTCTCTATCCATTTTATCTTCTTTGAAGACCATAAATGTACCCTATGACGTTTTGGACCAAATGTCAAAAATGTTAGCCAGATCTAGTTTTGTCACTTAAACAGAGAGAAAATTAATTATTTTGAACTGCATGCTCTTAATGTGGAGCACTTTGTGTTGAGGCTATTGCATAATCACGTTTGGTTCTGTCGTTTAGTTACTTTATAAACGAATCTGTCAAATTCAGGTTATAGACGCGGAAGATATTGCGAATTTTGCTCTGATTGCGTTAGTAAGCATGTTTCACCTGCTTTGGCTGTACTTCCTAAACACACAGGCAAAGTATTGAAATCCAGTTACGAATGTGTTAATAGTGAATTATATTGGTAAGTTGCACCATTTCTTGATAGCAACGAATTCTGAGTTAACCGGACACTCGAACGAGGCTTAGCCAAAATAATACAATTTCTGCTACAATTCACATATTTATAGCCTAGGTTGAAATATGCAATTGGCCTGATTTATTCACTGAGCCTATTAATAGGAAATTGAAATTCATTATTGTTTTTTCATAATCATAATCAGTATATCCGTAACGCTTCTACAATTTTCCGATAACCACATTGGTAAACCCACATGGTAGCCCTTCTTGAATTTCTATTTGACTTACATAAATCCTAGTAAATACCTCGTTTAAAGAAAGAATTTGAAACCCGAAGTTTGAGTATATTAAAAAACTTATAGTACCTACTAAAACACATTAGTATAAGATCAATTATATCAAACCAATAGTACGTACAGGTCAAACCAACAGCAGAACTAAGGTGTAAGTTAATAGAACGCGTTACGTCGTCCGGATCACACGAGTGGGGGCTTCGCAAACTCTCGCAGTAAAGACCGAGCACCATCTAACTACTGGAACAACGCAGCTTCGCGTAAACGATAGCCACAAGGAAATAGAGATACTGCAAGATACGATAGTGGGATAAGTATGTCAATTATTGATACTAAGTGGACATGAGAGGATATTCCTCAATCCATAATCCCATTTGTTTGACAGAGACCGCTCTTGGCAATTTTTTGCACATCCTAATTAAGCCACTGTCGCTAGGACTAAGAGGTATTCCTACATTCTACTATTCGCTGATTTTCTGTCTTTACTGTGGTGTTATTATCTGCTTAGCCTTTTAAAGTGTGTGTGCATTTGTATAAATATAGGACCCTAAAAAATATATTTCCTGGAAAATGCGCCCAATGTGCAATAATCTAGATAAGATCTCTTTTGTTCAATTTCTTTGCCGTAATTTTTGATANAACTCTCGCAGTAAAGACCGAGCACCATCTAACTACTGGAACAACGCAGCTTCGCGTAAACGATAGCCACAAGGAAATAGAGATACTGCAAGATACGATAGTGGGATAAGTATGTCAATTATTGATACTAAGTGGACATGAGAGGATATTCCTCAATCCATAATCCCATTTGTTTGACAGAGACCGCTCTTGGCAATTTTTTGCACATCCTAATTAAGCCACTGTCGCTAGGACTAAGAGGTATTCCTACGTTCTACTATTCGCTGATTTTCTGTCTTTACTGTGGTGTTATTATCTGCTTAGCCTTTTAAAGTGTGTGTGCATTTGTATAAATATAATCTAGTGCAATAATCTAGATAAGATCTCTTTTGTTCAATTTCTTTGCCGTAATTTTTGATAGCTTACCCCATCTATTAGTGGAACATTCTTGTAGTATACAGGAACTCGGCAGAAGGGTACTAGATAGAGCAAGTTAGTGAAGGCTATTTCTNATTAAGCCACTGTCGCTAGGACTAAGAGGTATTCCTACATTCTACTATTCGCTGATTTTCTGTCTTTACTGTGGTGTTATTATCTGCTTAGCCTTTTAAAGTGTGTGTGCATTTGTATAAATATAGGACCCTAAAAAATATATTTCCTGGAAAATGCGCCCAATGTGCAATAATCTAGATAAGATCTCTTTTGTTCAATTTCTTTGCCGTAATTTTTGATAGCTTACCCCATCTATTAGTGGAACATCCTTGTAGTATACAGGAACTCGGCAGAAGGGTACTAGATAGAGCAAGTTAGTGAAGGCTATTTCTCTCAGTTTAATAGTTGCTAACAATATCGACCACCGGTCAGGAGCCAAGTCCTGGTGCTTCATCCTTGATAAAATCTATTTCGATTCTCTTTCGACGATTAAAATTGAGGAGTTTTAAATTTCTCTGCAAAAACTTGTGTTGGTCATATGGATTTTTGTGAATTTTATTGGGTTTGGCAATTTCTAGTAGTTTAAAAAAAAGTATTTAGTTTTGCGTGTGTTGAATAGACGTGCGTTTATGTGGTCGCATTATTTATTTATTTGTCTTCACATTATTTTTAATTTAAATTTTTAAGCACTAATTTCCTATATTTTAATTGACTTCCCAAAATTGAGGAGGTTCGCATGTTTTTTTTACCTCAAACACATTTCAGAAAAGACAATTAATATCTCAACCAAATGCCAATTCTATTTTCATAAATGCGGAAATCACAAATCTATTTACTAACCCATTCACATAAACAATTACGAGCAATATTATAACACTTCACTTTCCCACATTATCATACAAAGCAACACTTACATAATCCACATAATACGCGTCTATCGGCACACGGCAGTAATTACAATTCACTTTCAATTAAACCATTATGGCGGACTGCTTTCGCGTTATTTAGTAAAAACGTTAACTGGGTACGTTAATTGTTACTTTATGATCATGATCGTTAGTTATTTAATGTCAATGTCAAGTGTTTTTGTTATTGTGGTTTGAGTAAGGAAAAGTGTGAGGAAGTTTTCAGAATTGATATTAATGAAAAGTAAGAAGTAGGTGTATATTATTACAAAGTCGTGTGGGAAAAGGCTAGATAGATGATACACACTTCAAATACCTTTGAATTTCAAAATATTCCAGTTCTCTGGAATTTTGTTGATCAATCACGTTTGCAGTTGTAGTACGCAATTACCTCGCAGATGAATGAGCACTACTTTATAAATTAACTTTGGCTTTTTCGACCAGCGGAGACATATACGCCGAAACCTCATATACCTTAAAATCTTAATTTTAAGGGAAATAGCGCTAACATTCTAAAGAGTTTTGATAAATTTTTTGGTTGATTTGTCTGTCCTGAGATTTGTCTTTTGTAAACATTAAATTACAGCACAATTCAGTTCCAACAATTAGAAACATATTATAAGGTTAAATGCACCGACAAAGTACCAGTATGGCACATAACATTAATCTGGTTTCTAAAAACGTTTGACACTTTTATGGTTAGTTCTAGTGTCACCACACTTTTTGTTACCAAATGGATCGTCCTGTTTGTATGCCAACAGCACTGGGACGTAATTGCTGATAGTTAAACGACTTTGATCGTCGGTCTGTGTGAAAATGATGGCATCTAGAATTTTGATTAAAGTATATGTTATGTATTTACATATTATGTTTTAGAATACATAGAAAAATTGTGGACTTTGTAGTCGTAATTATCTACCTGGCCCTTTTGTAAAAAAAAAATATTTTTGTTGGTTGGCTTCCATTATACCATAACTATGGATAAAATTCATAATCCACGAAGTGGGTTCATGGGACATTGCATTACAGCAAAAAATTATAATTTGATGAATTATAAATAATTCTAAGAAAATTAAACTTTCAATTTAAGATAGTTTCTTGTTATTTAATTTTGTTATACTCCTATCCTGCATTACTCAAACCTGATCATAGTAAGTTAGGTGCTTATAGGACCTAGCTATACCTACGTTAAGTTTCCAACTTTCAAACTATTGGCAAAGC
>NWSH02000050.1:2305039-2318851 GCA_002382865.2 Heliothis virescens | reverse complement strand
ACGACTTGGCGTTCAGAGGCCTGTGGACAGATTTCGGTTGTTTGATAAGTTTTGCTTGAAGACAAGGCTGAGGTTTTGTCTTCTCAATGTTTAGGGACCAAAGTATGATGAGAAAATAAGTTCTAAAAATATAGAAAGTAGATGAAATTTTAAGATTGTTAAAACAATATTCAGTCACAAAAAGAAATTGCGGTATTAACAATCCCACATACAAAGCATTGCCGCAATCACCTAATCAAATGCCGTGTGACCAATGATAGATGGACATAATACTAGTTTACTGCAAAAAGATTTTTCTACCAACTCTCAAGCTACACAATATGCTAAAACCATAGCCCTTTAAATTCACAGTCAAACATGTGTTCCCAAGTTCAGAAAATACCATAAAAAATATAAATACATTTCCACAAAATGATCACCTAGCGGACGAGGTAAGCAAAGATTAAAGCCTGGTCCTACGTACCGTCGTAGGATTACAGTATGAAAGTAATACCAGTACGACAAACTAAATCCACTCGGGTGGGTATGTGATCGCAGGCTGATGTCGGGGTTGTTAGCCAACTTTCGCGGAGCATCCAAATTATTCAGTCTAAAATTCTAAGGAGGGGAGCACATACGTTAGTGTATTTGGGATGGATACTTTGATGTTTAAAAAAAAATATTTTGCCTCGTAAAAATCAGTATTTTTTTCTGTTATAGATGGTGAATATGATGACTCTGATATGCTTTATTTACGTTTTATAAAAATTGGAAAAAATTATACCTCGCACACGAGTGACTATTCCATTTTAATATTAACACTCACAACGGGTTGTTGGTATAGAACATAATATTTGAAAACATCAACTCAAGAGACAAAATAAACGTAAGTATGGCTATGACAGTGTACGTTGGTACAAAGATTCCTCCATAAGGAAATTCTGTTTGCTAAATTGGATCATAAGAACACAGATGTCAGTAAGAGTAGCGTTTTGTACAGCAATATCCGACCGTATATTTTAAGATTGAGGAACGTTCAAGTGATCGTACCCGGTATTATTCACGAACCAATCGGATGTCCGGAAGTTTCAGCCGTTGTGCGCCGTTCCGTCCGATTCATCGGAATTTATTCTACTACATCATATTGGAAATAATCTTCTCTATACTTCAACTTTATTTATTAATATCTATGCGTACTTATGTATTTTTAAATTAAACTTTTGTACCCTGCAGACGTCTAGACCAATCAAATATTTGTATTATTGTGGTAAGCTGTCTTCTATTTATGCAAGAATATTCATATTAAAATACTTAATTTTCAGAGAGTGCTTCTAAAAAAATATGATAAAATAAAACCCCTTGACAACATGGTACTAAAATGTATGTTGGTATATTGGCAGACGTTAGTGAATGCTCATTTTAAACAGCAGACCAGTATTGACCGTGACGATAAAGATGAAAGTAGACCAGACTATTGGTCACTAAATAGTTTGCTTTGCACAATTTGCTTAGCAGTTACTCTCATAAATTTGTATAGTTTTTGACAAAGCGGGAATAGTTATTTTCACGCAACATAGAATACTGACATTCTACCAACATGAACCTATCAATATATCGACACTGTAGGTTCAATTTATCGTAACATCATAACTCAAGTTACACAACGTTTAACTGTTATGTCATAGTAGAAAGAGAACAAGCAGGCTGTCTTCATACGAACGTACCACGCGCGGTTTGTATGTGCGCGCCACAGTATCTATGCGTCGCCATACGCACACATAAACAATAGTCATATTCATATTCTTTATTTACATTCCATAAGTTTAGCAGGTGTTACATAGTGGCTTAAAGCTCCGATTTATTTAGGATGCAAATTATTTACACAATAATGCTGTTACTACAAAAATCTTTTTTTTTGTTAAGTGGAATTTCGCATAGTACTCATAGTCCCGACTGGCGCACTGCGAAACGGTTCGAGATTTTGTTCATGTGTGTCTGTGGCGAGGCATAAATACTACGGCGCACACATACAAGCCGCGCGCGGTGCGTTTGTAAGACGATAACCTACTTCTTCTCTTTCTACTGTGGTCCTGTTCTGAAGCTTTGAGTCTCCTTCCTTTTGATTGAACACTGCATTAGCGATAGTATTTACCTAGTTATTTACATGTATTGCAATTATAGAGAAATGTAAATTTCTTGAATAAGAGAGTGGAGCAATTTCTATGTACAATTTGTTGCGGTGTATGTATAAACTAATATTTATACGAATATAATAAAGCTGATGAGTTTGTTTGAACGCGCTAATGTAAGGAATATTATATAGCCAATTTATCGAAGAATATAAAGCTATTGGTATCTGTTAAAGTTTAAAAGTTAAATAACTTATTAAAAATCTTACCTATTTCCAGCTAAGATGACCAGCTCAGGCTTAGGGAATACTCCTTCAACGGAACATATGACGTTCAAATAATTTTCGTCCAGCCTATCTTGTATCATGTCGAACTTGGTTTCTGGAACTGAGGAAATTAATAAAACGTTACTATCCCCGATAGTTCAATTGCCATCAGAGAATTGTATTCACTTTAAGAAAAAAATGGTAATTATTTTCAATTTTTTGTCTTTATCTCCTCTCAAAAAGTACATCAATTAAAATAATTAGATACTTGTACGTAGCTAATATAAAAACCGGCCAAGTGCGAGTCGGACTCGCACACGAAGGGTTCCGTTCCATTATCTATGAAAAATAAACGTACTTATTACCTACAATTAGCCAAAACACAAATATATGAATAACAAAGTTATAATTTGCGGTTACTGAAAAAGAGCTATATCTCAAAAACCACTAACTGTATCTTGTTCAAACCAATTTTGGTGGTTGGTTGGTAGTTTTTATTGAGATATATAACATATATTTTTTTTCTGATTTTTTACTTTGGTAGTTTAGAAATTACAGGGGGGGGGACACACATTTTGGCACTTTGGGAGTGTATTACTCTAAAATGATTGATTTTAGGAAAAAATGGCTTTAGAAACCTCAGTACCATTTTTTAAGACCTATCCATAGACACCCCACAAGTATAGGTTAGACGAAAAAAAAATTTTTAGTTTCAGTCCCCATGTATGGGGAGCTCCCCCTAATATTATATTTTTTTTATTTTTGTACAAAAATCGTAAAGCGGTTAATATAATACATCTACCTACCAAGTTTTAACTGTGTAGTCCTAATAGTTTCGGAATAAAGTGGCTGTGACATACGGACGGACGGACAGACAGACATGACGAATCTATAAGGGTTCCGTTTTTTGCCATTCGGCTACGGAACCCTAAAAATTCTATCTCTTGTAAGACAACCCATTAATAGATAGAAATATTGGGAACAGCGGCTAGTGCACATATCTTGCTAAGACACATATGTATACCTACATAAAAATATATAACTGGTACAAGTCACCTTCAACCCCTAAGGCCGATCCTTAAATATTATACTAGAAGCCACGATTTTACTACGCCATTATTTAATTAAAATACTCTAGTTTAAAAGACCTTTGACGTCACAGATACCCCATCAGGTTATAAAGTAAATATCTTCGGCTAGAATGCAAGCGAACGACTATGTTTTAGCAATACAATATCTACTGTCTATGATCACGCGAACGGTAATGGATACTGCTTTTATGGTACAAAGAATTACATTTTGTATAGAAATGGCTGGATTTCAGTTTTGATATAAGAGGATTTTTAGAAAATCAGTAGGTATTTGAGTTAAAGACGTGACTTTTTTATTTTAATTTACCAATCGAATCAATTGGATCAACTTGAAACTTCTATAGTACACATTTTTTGATCGTAGCTACACGATCAAAAAATGTGTACTATAGAAGTTTGATGCCACTTCTAGTTTCATAAAAAAATCGAAGACCCAGTACTGTTGCTTCAAATAATGATGGATTTTCTAATATAGGCAAAACAACCATTTGTATTCCATTAGCTTGCTTTCATAGACTTTCAGTCCGTCGTACCTTGTAATACACTTATACACAGCTTTTATTAAAAACCCACAGTTTCCTTTTAGGTTCAAGAAAGTTTCCAGAACATTCCATACCATCGGATTTCCATTTCATTATTTTTCTAGAAAACATGTCCATTAGTGTTTTGTAATCTCAATACAAAGAACGAAGAATATTTTCAGAAATGAAATATGCAAAGACTGGATAGACAGTATTAGTATTGCTTTCGTATATTTTATCTTCTTTTTCAGGACCAAAATACTGAGGATTGTATAAATTATTCGCAAAATTAATGACTTTTACGAATTATTCATTACTACGGTAAGTAATTTTTTTGGAGATTTTTTTCAATGAGAAAAAAATACATCATACTGTGTAATAAATCACTTTGTTCTACATTATTCTTGGAATAGCATTTAAGTGTTTTAGTGACAAATATGAATTACTAACATTAAATCAATACTAGTTTGTTTAATAACGAAAGTTTACATGATTTTCATTAAAAAAACCATGTTTCATAGTGTACTTCATGAGTATTTGTACTCATCTACTTATGCGGCGATTTTAACTGGGTTTATTGCAAAATAATACTGAGGGCTAGCGTCGCCTGCACCCGGAGTACATGCTTATACACAAACCTTCCTTACGAATCACTATTTATCGATGTAAACTACATTAGCATATGCAATAGCTACTGAGTTTATCATGAACTTATTTTTGACATAAATGTACAGAAAAAAAAGCGTATATCATCGTGGGAATCCTTTTTTAACCTGCAAGGATTTATTAATAGCCTACGCTTTATAAATACTCATACAAAACACAACCGACAACCATAATCCCTACTTCCCAAAATCAACAACAATAAACAGAACAAACTGCACAATAACGTTCCTTCCCTGGATGCACCTGCAGATAAACTTGCACAAAGTAATTTCCGTTTAGTCTCAGCGCACAAAGCTTATTGTTGCGGCTAGCCGCTAGTTATTATGTACAATGTACACTGTTTCATTTGTGTACTGTCAATAATTAATAGGCTGTAATTTCCTGGTTCGATTTCAAAATTCATGAATTTTTGTTTCCAAAGTCTGTCATTGGTTATTGGACCTCATTTTCCAGTATGTTTCCTAAGAATTGTCATTTAGATTTGAATACATTAAGTAATGAATCGTAAATTGACTACTTTATTGTTTGAATCTGATAAAAATTGGTAAGATAGTTTTATCCAGATATCTATATGATATAGTTCTTATAAGATGTGGAAACCACGAGACCCAGTTCTAAATAAATAGGTACGTATTTTAAAGTGTTTTCAGTCTGTATGGTTCTTTTTTCTTTTACGCTTCTGATTTAATAACATGTCATATTTCCTACTTTCGAAATATAAGTTTTCTTTTATAGCTGCTTACTATCGGCAACTTATCCACCTTTCCAGCTGGTTAGCTTATGATACTTTAGTATAATACTCACCAAATATAGTCATGGGCCTGGTCTTCTCATCCTCTGCTAGGAAGGTGGACACCACGCAGGTATAGTTGCCAGTCAGTTCTGGAACTGGTGATGTGATGTGAAGAGCTCGGTGCTGCGTGTATGGGTTGTGGGACACTTTGAATGATAGGTCCACCTGGATGATACAGGTTCTGATTATTTCCAAGAACTTCATGAGAAGATGTATTTAAAAGTCAAGTTTAATGAAATGGTACCTATTACATATGATAAAAGTTTTTGTTTATTTTCGTATTAACTATAATGGTATTTAGCTATGTTATTAAGGTAAACTAATTCTTGTTCTAGGTACCCAGCTTAGATTCATAGTAAACGACATTAGAAATTTCTAGCAACAGCGATTCCCAAAGTTGTTACAATACCCATTGTATGGTATCTACTCGTAATTTGTAGGATTTCCAGAATGAATTACCTTGTTCCTCAAAATGCCTAACGCTTGAGGTTTCTGTGGTGGTATCCACTGGTACACTGGCTGCGTTTTGTCCATGTAAAACCACTTGACCACTAGACCAGTGACGTTGCTTGTTATGAAGTCGCAGTCCAATGTCACGGAGTCTTTAGTGCCGTACTGAATCACATCGGGAACTCTGATGTTGATGATCCGAACTGAATGGACGCCTGAAATAAAAAGTAAGTTTCAGAAACAAGATTCTTATAGTTTCATCAGCATTATAATTATCTAGGGTCAGGTAAATGTGTGGTCGTGTAAATAATTTATTTTATAACTAATATTTTTTTATCGGGTTAAATGAAACATTTGAAAACCTATGCCAAGGAAGAGCTGTGACGAAATAAAAAATATTTTCATCTATTCACATAACACGAGAACGAGCCAATCCTCTGTGGTAAACCAAATTGTTAGCGATCCCAGTTTTGGTAACCACTCAGTTTCAGCACGGAAAAATATTGTGCAATATTATTTTACTCAAACAAATTCTAGATTGGCCGACATAAAATAATTTCACGAAAATATCCAATCCATCCCGACATGGTATGGGACACGACAACTGGGTTGTGTCCCGGATGGCTGGAATTCCGATGAGGCAGGACAAAAAATTAAAACATTCCGTGGTATTGGCAGAATCAATATTAACGGGAGAGAAGCCGCGAGACTCCTGGGAGCTTCGCGCGCCACTGGTCAAACCCCCTGGGTTTCATAAATACCCAGCCAATTGGTCCAGTTGAGCGGTAGGCACCTGTCATGTCGCACGTTAACTTTAGGAGCATCGAAACATTGGTTTAAATTATTTTATTCAGTGTCGCAGTTTTGTGTTCATTGATTGTCATGGGAATTTATGAAATTATCTTTGTTTGCGATTGTTTTAAGCGAAATTGGAAAATTAATACTAATCATATGTGGTAAAGTAAAGCATAATTCACAGTAAGACATGCGTTCTTTGATTACAGGGGTAAAAATAAATGATTTGCACAGCAGATAAACAACCATAATAAATGTCTAGAATCAAAACAGAACAAAAGCTAACGAAAATCAGTTTCACAGAATATATTTTGTATAAACCATTTTTATTTTTACCCAAAATAATCTGGCACAAAATTGAAGGGATTCCGGGAGGACGCATTAGGCTGCCGTTCTAGCGGAAACATCATATTATCGACGGAGGAATCCACCGGAATATTGTTTCGTGGTTTCCTATCAATTCCGGGGATGCCTTTGAGCTCCTCGCCCGTTTTTACGTCAAATATTTCAGCATTGTTATTATTGGAAACCGTTTTGACTGTATATTAACGAAATTATACGGAGTAAGAGAATTAATTTATTAAGGTCCCCGTAATTTGTATAAATCTCAACTGAGAAATTAATTTAAGGACCTTGACTCGATAATGTTTGAGAAAATTTGCTGTCCTTTTGAAAATGAAGCTTAATATTTTTGCTATAATAGATCACGGAATTTGCGTTACGCTTTTCTCACATATTTCATCTTCATTTTTATCAGTTACTGATTTTCCACTTGTTACTGGTTTTTTTTATTACTTAGTTTTGAGTATATATTATGACATTACCTCAACATACATTTTAATCAGCTCTGGACGACAATTTCTTTCATTCACGCTTCCCCACTTAATTTCCTCACCAAAAAATACAACAAACAAATGAACACAGAGCATTTAAATAGCTTCCGAACAAAACGTTCAGATAAGGGTCTGATTGGTTTCACTTAAATCATTTCGAACAAACACTTTTAATAAAACTCGTCGTCTGTTCATTGGGGTGTGTGCACATCGCAGAAAGTTACCGGCCGCCATATTGCATACACCGGTGCTGTATTATCTGAGTTAGTAACCGTGACAGAAGTACAGACAACAACACATCAAGTTACGACAATCTATCAAATTTCTGCAATAGATTTTCAACCTTATCACAACAGTGGAAGGTTAATGTTCGATTGGTAAACTTTGAGACATTCGGGTAACGTGACCTGCTGTTGTCTGTACCATTGTCAACAGACGGACTCATTACACTATCTTCAGTATCGTCCACAAAAGAATTAAAAATATACGTTTGACATGACGGGACGGGTTTCAAAGGACTTTTTGTTTTCATTTTTGTGGAGCTGCGTTTTGGTTGTGGTCGAATTTAAGTCGTAGCTGAAATTATAGAGGCGGATGTTTTTAAAATGGGTTGATATTCGTTATGGTTATAACGACGTATGTTGTTTTTAATGAAAATGGGATGGCGCTTTTTTTAATGAGCTGTCGATTTAATCTTTTAGAAGGCTTACTGATTATTTAAGGATCTTCACTAGCTTACCAGCACTAAGTAATTCTTCTCTAATTTTAATTTGTCTGCTGGCAAAGGTGACTAACTTACCTTCACTGATATTGACATATTCGATAAAAAATCACGTGATGAAAAATCTCCTTCACCTCCAAATTTCTAATTTACCACCAGACAACTTCAAAGATCTTTTGAGAGTGCCAAGTCACCTTTACCAAGAGGTTTCGCCTCAAGAAATGAGTAAATTGCAATATAAGAGCAATATAGCCAACGATTTGGCACAATGCCATACTGACATTAAATTATGATGGCTATAAGTGGCGATACCGAGACTTGAATTTCAAAGGCTTAAATTCTATTTCCAATATATGGATTGTACTGCTATTGTTTGAGTAGCTCTGAGATTAATATTGGAGACTTCGGAGACGGTGTGAAGTGGGTACTAAAAACGTGGTAAGATAGTAAAGAAAATGTATGTTAAATTTTTTAATATTGCTTAAGGACTTGAAATGAGTTAGTGCATAGTTATGTACAAGTTACAATAGATCGATTGAGCTTCACATATCTCCGTTTCGTGCATTTCAATTCTAGAGCTTGTCAATTTGTGCTACCAATCGGGATTTGAAAATCATTGACCCACAGTTGATTATGCAAATAGACATAATCGATACTTGTGACAACACAGACAGTTAAATGTTTCTATGGCAGTTTCAGGTTCTTTAACAGCTATTACGTTCGCAATTTACAATTCTGCAACATCATATTTTACCTGGTAATCACACTATTATTTTCATGCAACCAGTTCAGTATCATCGTAAACAATGCTACAATAACACCAAACAGATACATGTTTTGCAAGAAAGCAGCAAGTATTGCACGGCCGTTGCTCTTGCGCATCGCTTCGTTGATCACCCTCGTCACGGTCCGCGAATGTGTTACTACAGTTTATCTTTTTTTACTGGAAAGATAAATGTATGGTCATGCCTTTTAGAAACTGAGAGGTGATTTTGAAATTTTTGTCTTTTGTTTTTTTGGAGGTGTTGTCACCAGCAAATGGTTGCACAATGGTGGTATTAGATATTGGATTGTTCCGTTATATATACTTTTACTACTATACTTTTAAATAGTGTAACCATGCTGCTTATTATTTGAATCTATACTAATATTATAAAGCTGAAGAGTTTATTTGTTTGAATGCGCTAATCTCACGAAATACTTGTCCGATTTGAAAAATGATTTCAGTGTTAGATAGCCCATTTATCGAGGAAGGCTATAGGCTACTTTTTATCCGGGTGTGCCGAGTAGTTCCCACGAGACATTGGTGAAACCGCTGGCAGAAGCTAGTATTTTATAAACCTCTCTCT
Source organism: Heliothis virescens (assembly GCA_002382865.2). Taxonomy (NCBI): domain Eukaryota; kingdom Metazoa; phylum Arthropoda; class Insecta; order Lepidoptera; family Noctuidae; genus Heliothis; species Heliothis virescens. The sequence continues at coordinate 2,309,258 of NWSH02000050.1, read as the reverse complement.
AGAAGCAGTTACATAAAATTTACGTATTTATTACTTTGCCTAATTCTAATACGGAATATAAATAGGTTTTCGATTATATTTATCCGGCACTTAATGTTGCCCAAGTTAATTCATTATATCACTTCATTAGCATACCACGTCCTCACTTAACCGAAGATCCGTCCAACAATTTGAAGTTATCCATCGTGAATATTAAAACACGCACCTTCCGGCACGTGTTCTCGAATTAATCACATGTTGCGCTCAAGAAGGAGATAGGTATACTCTCACCCCTCGGTTTGTCGTACGAGTGAGGGGGACGGGTATAGGACATCTGTATCGGAGTCATCGGGTGTGACCGACTCGTGCGCAGTCTAATAAGCCGCTGATGGTAGCGAGATAGTAACTGTCGGCGTTTGGCGCTATATTGTTCTTAAGCTATTGTTGTTTTGTGTTGGGCTTTTTATGGTCTTTTTTAGCGTGTTGGTAATAAGTATGTTATAGACGTGCTCCAACTGAAAATAAGGTATGCTAAAATTAAGGTTGCTTCTGTTTTGATGGCAGTACTGAGTGACTGAATATATATTTGCCGTAATAAAATAAAATCTACTCTAAAATAAAATCTACTAAATTATGACCGAGCTAGTGTGATGGAAACCTGGCTGACGAAAAAACTCTTTTCATATATCGCCTTACTATGGAATTCAATCCACATTCTCTCGAGTGTAAATAGGTCTATTGCGGAAATAGGAAAGAATCACCGCCATCCTTAGCAACGTGACCGTATGACAAATGAACGGATGTAGGTATATCTGCATATATGGATGTNACCGCCATATTGCATACACCGGTGCTGTATTATCTGAGTTAGTAACCGTGACAGAAGTACAGACAACAACACATCAAGTTACGACAATCTATCAAATTTCTGCAATAGATTTTCAACCTTATCACAACAGTGGAAGGTTAATGTTCGATTGGTAAACTTTGAGACATTCGGGTAACGTGACCTGCTGTTGTCTGTACCATTGTCAACAGACGGACTCATTACACTATCTTCAGTATCGTCCACAAAAGAATTAAAAATATACGTTTGACATGACGGGACGGGTTTCAAAGGACTTTTTGTTTTCATTTTTGTGGAGCTGCGTTTTGGTTGTGGTCGAATTTAAGTCGTAGCTGAAATTATAGAGGCGGATGTTTTTAAAATGGGTTGATATTCGTTATGGTTATAACGACGTATGTTGTTTTTAATGAAAATGGGATGGCGCTTTTTTTAATGAGCTGTCGATTTAATCTTTTAGAAGGCTTACTGATTATTTAAGGATCTTCACTAGCTTACCAGCACTAAGTAATTCTTCTCTAATTTTAATTTGTCTGCTGGCAAAGGTGACTAACTTACCTTCACTGATATTGACATATTCGATAAAAAATCACGTGATGAAAAATCTCCTTCACCTCCAAATTTCTAATTTACCACCAGACAACTTCAAAGATCTTTTGAGAGTGCCAAGTCACCTTTACCAAGAGGTTTCGCCTCAAGAAATGAGTAAATTGCAATATAAGAGCAATATAGCCAACGATTTGGCACAATGCCATACTGACATTAAATTATGATGGCTATAAGTGGCGATACCGAGACTTGAATTTCAAAGGCTTAAATTCTATTTCCAATATATGGATTGTACTGCTATTGTTTGAGTAGCTCTGAGATTAATATTGGAGACTTCGGAGACGGTGTGAAGTGGGTACTAAAAACGTGGTAAGATAGTAAAGAAAATGTATGTTAAATTTTTTAATATTGCTTAAGGACTTGAAATGAGTTAGTGCATAGTTATGTACAAGTTACAATAGATCGATTGAGCTTCACATATCTCCGTTTCGTGCATTTCAATTCTAGAGCTTGTCAATTTGTGCTACCAATCGGGATTTGAAAATCATTGACCCACAGTTGATTATGCAAATAGACATAATCGATACTTGTGACAACACAGACAGTTAAATGTTTCTATGGCAGTTTCAGGTTCTTTAACAGCTATTACGTTCGCAATTTACAATTCTGCAACATCATATTTTACCTGGTAATCACACTATTATTTTCATGCAACCAGTTCAGTATCATCGTAAACAATGCTACAATAACACCAAACAGATACATGTTTTGCAAGAAAGCAGCAAGTATTGCACGGCCGTTGCTCTTGCGCATCGCTTCGTTGATCACCCTCGTCACGGTCCGCGAATGTGTTACTACAGTTTATCTTTTTTTACTGGAAAGATAAATGTATGGTCATGCCTTTTAGAAACTGAGAGGTGATTTTGAAATTTTTGTCTTTTGTTTTTTTGGAGGTGTTGTCACCAGCAAATGGTTGCACAATGGTGGTATTAGATATTGGATTGTTCCGTTATATATACTTTTACTACTATACTTTTAAATAGTGTAACCATGCTGCTTATTATTTGAATCTATACTAATATTATAAAGCTGAAGAGTTTATTTGTTTGAATGCGCTAATCTCACGAAATACTTGTCCGATTTGAAAAATGATTTCAGTGTTAGATAGCCCATTTATCGAGGAAGGCTATAGGCTACTTTTTATCCGGGTGTGCCGAGTAGTTCCCACGAGACATTGGTGAAACCGCTGGCAGAAGCTAGTATTTTATAAACCTCTCTCTAGAAGCAGTTACATAAAATTTACGTATTTATTACTTTGCCTAATTCTAATACGGAATATAAATAGGTTTTCGATTATATTTATCCGGCACTTAATGTTGCCCAAGTTAATTCATTATATCACTTCATTAGCATACCACGTCCTCACTTAACCGAAGATCCGTCCAACAATTTGAAGTTATCCATCGTGAATATTAAAACACGCACCTTCCGGCACGTGTTCTCGAATTAATCACATGTTGCGCTCAAGAAGGAGATAGGTATACTCTCACCCCTCGGTTTGTCGTACGAGTGAGGGGGACGGGTATAGGACATCTGTATCGGAGTCATCGGGTGTGACCGACTCGTGCGCAGTCTAATAAGCCGCTGATGGTAGCGAGATAGTAACTGTCGGCGTTTGGCGCTATATTGTTCTTAAGCTATTGTTGTTTTGTGTTGGGCTTTTTATGGTCTTTTTTAGCGTGTTGGTAATAAGTATGTTATAGACGTGCTCCAACTGAAAATAAGGTATGCTAAAATTAAGGTTGCTTCTGTTTTGATGGCAGTACTGAGTGACTGAATATATATTTGCCGTAATAAAATAAAATCTACTCTAAAATAAAATCTACTAAATTATGACCGAGCTAGTGTGATGGAAACCTGGCTGACGAAAAAACTCTTTTCATATATCGCCTTACTATGGAATTCAATCCACATTCTCTCGAGTGTAAATAGGTCTATTGCGGAAATAGGAAAGAATCACCGCCATCCTTAGCAACGTGACCGTATGACAAATGAACGGATGTAGGTATATCTGCATATATGGATGTATTACTATAAGGATGTCATTAGTTATAATGTTTTGCTATTCCACGAAGTGCGACTCCATTGTGATTTATTTTTCCCTGGGACAAAGAGACAAATTACAATTACACGTGTTAAAATATACATCGTAATAAAGAAATAATTATCCAAATAACAATTAATGTACTGAATGAGAGTTGATAGTATCAGGGAGGGTCAAGACTGACCCATTTACGACATGATCCTATTAGCTGGACTTCAAAAACTCATTTTGAGATCAGCCATTTAATTAACCAGCTCAAAAATTCTTTGATCTTAATGAGTACACTCGAATAATACAGGCATTCGCACACAGCCTTAGGGCGCGGACTCACTTTTATGCTACAGCAGACAGCCTTGGAGTTTAGAAAATCGAGGAGATTTTATTAAACCATGTCGTCTTTATAGAGTTAAAAGAATTGAAACAACTGAAGATGCAAAAATTTAATCCAAAAATAGCGCACTATCAGTACTGACGTTACGGTAAATGTACCTACAGACACACCGCATCAAGCACATCAAGTTACCGCAATTTTTCAAATTTCTACAATAGATTTTCAACCTTATCACAATAGTGATAGGTTAATGTTTGATTGGTAAAATTTGACAGATTGGATTACCGTGACGTGCTGTTGTCTTTACCCTAACTATTATTAGGTACTGCATACTAATACACAAGTCACGAGGATTCAAACAACAAGACTGTTGTGTCGTCAAACTGGGTATAAGTCCATGTGGGAACATACC